>CM066168.1:38559507-39092007 GCA_033629205.1 Lithocarpus polystachyus | reverse complement strand
CAACCCTTTTGGACGGGGAAGTTGAATATAAGACCAACGGTATTTGTAATAATATAATTGAAGGGCGACACCTTTGAGAAACAGGATCCTTTCCATTTCATTGAAAATGGAAAATTAAGAAAGTTTATTTTACAATTAAAATAATTTTATTTTTTGGATCTAATAATATATAGAGTGTTTCATTATTTACATTTTATTAATTTTTAAATTTGTAATATTTAATTTGAACAACGAAATAGATCTATTTCAAATGAAAAGTTTCTTTACCCGCAAGAGAAACTTTAAAGCACTGATTTTAGTTCTAACTTCTAAGAGGAGAAAAGAATAAGAAATATATAAGCATGGTTTTGAAATGTTAAAAATGTTTTCTTCATCGACTAATTTTACTGTTTAATAATTAATTCAAATTTATTGCTCATGCATCAACCAGACTATCTAACAATATAAAGGACAACTATATCAAATCTTTCATGCTTTTGCCTCCAATATATACCAAAGATTAGACATCATGAAATGGTAACAAATTGATTCTCAAAAAAAAAAAAAAAGAAATGGTAACAAATTGCAAATTAATGACACAGTAATATAAATCATCAAACCGTTTATAACAATTGTTAGAAGGCTAATTTTTTTTCATTAATTAACTGGTTAATCAAAAAATAAAATTTTCATTAACTGAAAGAGACCTTCATATCTTAACTATTTTTCAACTGGTTAATCAAAACTCAAAAGACACAAACTTTACATCACGATCGATCCTTTCCCTATTGAAGGTGATAGATTTTTTATTCTATTTTTTAATCAGGACCCTTTCGCTATTGTCAAGATATATATAATAAACTGTAATCAATACATGTACAATGGATATAATATATTAATTGATGATAAAACATCTTATATTTGTTGGCATAGTGATCTATACATTGTTCTTTACTCTCAGTCCCCACATGCTCAGCAACTTCTGTCCAGTTACCCATGCCATACATTTCAATACCCTGAAATAAGAATTTTAATTATACAAAAGTCAAAATAGACTCCTCCAGGCCAGGTACCAAATATAGTGCTGAAAAAAATAATTAGGATCAGTCAACTCCATAGTAGGGATTAAAAACGAGATTAAAAGTACCTCTAGAAGCAGTATTTCATCATCTGCATTCCAATCAGGGCAAAGAAGAGGGAAGGATAAATTGTCCTGTTGAAGTGAAAACACATGAGTATAAGCACAATTTATGGATTTACAATCTTTTGTCCACACTCTCTATTATCAGCAGCAGCAGCATATCATGCTGAAACAGGCACAAAGTTACATCCACATTCTAAAGACATGAAAAGCAGCTTCTATAGATAAATTAACACAATGAAAAACTCTACAAGTCTGCATGATATCCACAGGAGAAATAATTTATTAACAGTATTACTAACCATACCCCTGTAAGGGTGATTGCTCTTGTGCGGTTGCTCTTGTGCGGATCTTCCCTGTAATGTCTTTGTTGCAATAATTACAATGGTATAAAGCCCTTTTCCCTTCACTTGTTCCTTGACCTGACTCAAAGATAAAAGAAGAAAGAAAAACACACACACAAAAACACAAAGAGAGAGAAAAAGGAAGGGTCAGGGAGAAAAGAAAGACAATAAAAGCACATAGACAAAACAGTAGCACTAACAATGATGGCTTGGTTAGGAGAAAAAAAGCACCATCATTTTCCTATAGAAGCTTCTACAATATACACATTTCTAATTGTCTATTAGAGGACTTTACAATGCCTAAATCATTTTTCTGGGGCAACCCTATATCTTTGCCATTTGAGCCAAGACACCCACGGTCTCCCAGAGTTACAGACAGTAAAGAAGAGTTCGAGTAAAAACAAAGCTAAATACACAAAGATTTAAAAATTATTGCAACAAAGGCATTACAGGGAACAAGTAGAGGGATAGGTTAAGGAACAAGTCAAGTGACCTGACTCAAAGATAAAAATAGAAAGCTGCTGTAATTTCTTTGCATACTAAACACTTGATGCAGATGTTCCCTGAAATATGTTTGTTGCAATAATTAACAAAGGTAAAACTTAGATGTAGTTCCTTAGGTGCTAGACATTAGGTTCCCCAGTTAGATTCAAACATGCGGTTGCATTACCAATGAAGCACGAACAATGTTTTCTTTTCCAAGAACAATTAAATTCAATGTAGTGGAATGACTTTACCAGAGCTTTAAGGATTTAGAAAGGACTTTAGCGGAACTGAAATTGTTTATCTTTAGAACTTTATTGGATTGGATGTTAGCTGTAGGAAGTCACTCTTAATTTTTGGTTTGTGATTGTATAGATGTTTGTTATTTGAGTGTTTGATTGTTTTGGGTGCCAAGTTGTATACACCCTGGAGACTTGGGTAATCATTTTTTATATAAGTTCTTTTAATGAACCTATAACTGGTGAATTAGATTCGATATTAGTGGCACTACCAGTGGGGTTTGTTAAGACTCATGATTGTTTATTTGGTGAGGAGAACTTAGGTCGTTTGTAGAAGGGTTTAAGAATAAATTTTAGTAACAATCAAGAGTTACTTGCTAGTGACATGACATTTTGTAATACTAAGTACATAATAATAAATAAAATATAACATAGAGAAATAAAAGATGAGGAAATAATGGTTTATTTTAAAAAAAAAAAAAATCTTTTAGGCTTACGTTTTCCTACATCAGTTTTGTAGTGGTCCTTTTACTGTTTCATGCTTCCATCCAATAATCTTTTATTCATTTTTAGATTTTTGTGCACCAATGTATCTTTTGGTGATTTATTCTTGATTAAGCTTGAAACTTATCTATTTAAGGCATCAAATAGGTCATTAATCACCTTTAATTTATGCCAGATATGGACCCACATCAACAGGGACCCTCTATACGGGATGTTTTGACGAGGCAAGATGTGCATCGTTCAAAGTTTGCTTTGGGATGCTCCTTTGGCAGACGAGGTATGCACTTGTCCAAAATTGTAGTCAATATATGTAGTAGACAGATTTTTGGCATTTAAGTTTGAAGCGTAATTATTACATGCTTAGTGAATGCTATTATTAATACTGAGCTGCTCTGTTTGCAGAGAGTGCCAGGTGTACTGACTTGTCGTCGCCGAGAGAAAGGTCTGTTTGAAGGTGGGTTAGATCCACGGATTGCCGCTTATATCACAGATGCGGGGTTAGATGGGCTACTTCGGGTCCCAAATATAGACGTTGACCATGCACTAATCATAGCATTGGTGGAGAGATGGCGGCTGGAGATGCACTCATTCCACTTGCCCCACGGTGAGATGACCATCACGCTGCAAGACATAGAGGTTATAATGGGGGTACCTGTAGTTGGCTTGCCGGTGGTGGGATTTACGCGTATGGACAAGTGGGGCGACCTCTGCGCCGAATTGCTAGGGCATAGGCCGCCAGACAGAGAAGTCGGTGGTAATAGGAGCACCGCAGTGATGGAAGGGCCAAGGGTAAAAGCCAAATGGCTGGAGGCGCAGTTTCGCAATCCGCTCTCGGCTGACGCCACTGAGATGCTTATCCAGCAGTATGCTCGATTTTACATACTGGAGATGTTGGCTGGTATCCTGTTTATGGATAAGTCTGGCGAACGGCACAACATTATGTATTTGCAATTTTTCAATCCAATTAGCAACGGAAAGAATTATAGTTGGGGTAATGCCGCATTAAGTTGGCTATATAGACACCTCTGTAAGGCATCCGAGACGACAGCCAAGCAGATTGGCAGTGCTGTGCTATTGGTGCAGTTATGGGCATGGTTGAGTTGGAACCAAGAAATTGCGTCCTCATTTCCTGCAGAAGAAGAAGAGGTATGGCCTTACCTCACAAGTACTTCAACCTACCCACGTGTTTGAATGGGGGCAGTGTTTGTGCTTTTAGCTAGTCAAAGTGTCGAAGTGTCAAATGTGAGTCCTAAACTAAAACCCGCCTTTGAATATTGCATGCACTACTATAAATAGGCCTGCACTGGCTAGCTTATTGCACAAATCATATATATCCCATAATCTGTCTTCAGCACTTATATAATTTTGAGCCTAATCCAAAGCATATACTATCAACCATTTTAAATGGCCAGAATCCTCATGTCTCTAAGCTGCTTCTTCCTTGTTCTTCTGATACTGAGTCCTGCACCTTTCTGTCACAAGCTCGTCCTCTCAATGGCGACCAGCCTCACATCTCTACGAGCAAAGGGGTTGAGATTTCCTTTGATGGTATGAATATAAAAGGTGTTAAAACTGAAGGTCCAAGCCCACGGGGAAAGGGTCGTGGTTCCACCAATGGTCGACATCTAGGAGTGGTAAAGGAGTCGGGACCTAGCCCTGGTGAGGGACACTAATTGGTTACTACCAGCACCACTGGTGATTCTTTCAAATCTTTCTAACAAGTTCGTTCATTTTCATTAGCAAAGTGTGTTATAGAAGAATATACATCAAGATTTAAATAGCATTCGTATATTATAGGGGTTACATAATGTACAACAACTATTATACCTTTGTTTGTAATTCTATAGTTTGTTTTGGTATCTAACTTTGTAATGAATAATCTTTGATTCCATTATTTTATGCTTCGGTGTATGATTTTGTTTATCCTTTAAAGAATCAGCCTTTGATTATTAAAGAATGTGAATGCAAATTGAGCATGTACAGTTATGTCAGGATATCATTGCATGGCAATATGATATCAAATTCAGCAGAAGATTTTCCAAAAATTTGAAAAGCTCTTAAAAGGTCTTGTGACTTCTAATTTGAATGTGGATGCCAATCCAAGGATTTGACACCAATAATGTTGGATATCTCCCATTTTGCTTAAGAATTTGCCACTTGCTTAATCACAATGGGCACGAAGGCTATTTCCTATGCAATATGCATTGCATTAGTCATCATTTTTGGTCCAATGGGAAAAAAATGTCCAAAGATACAAAGAATGAGAGATTGCCAACAAAGTAAGGCGGTAGTAGGACTAAATTTCAAAACGATGGGGACAGGTATAAAACCCTGGCTGCTTTCTTCGTGTTTTTTTCCTTTCAAATTTCAAGGGTTTTGACAATCAAAGTGAAGACTAGAACATACTCTAAAGCTCTGTTCGTTTGGAGTAAAAACAGAGAGGATGGAAAACATAGGAAGGAAAATAGGAAAGAAAATACTGTTTTTCACTGTTCGTTTGGGGAAGGAAAATAGGAAAGATGGAAAACTCGAGAGAAAATTTTCTCTCCGGACCCACTTTTTTTTTCCTTCCAAATCGGAAGGAAAATATGGAGAGAAAAGTTCTATAGTAGCACTTTTACAAAAATACCCTCTTCCCACCTTTTTTTTTTCAACTTTCTCATTTTTTTTTTTTTTCTTTTTCTCAACATTACCTGAATTTTTTTTTTTTTCTGTTCAACAACGTTACTGAAAGTAACGTTGTTTTCTTTTTTTTCTTTTTTTCTTTTTAATTCTTTTCAATGTTACTGTTCACATGAACAGTAACGTTGTTGATTTTTTTTTTTTTTTTCTCTCAACGTTACTGAACACGTTCTTCTTCTTCTGTTTTTTTTTTTTTTTTTTTTTAACGTTACTTGAATATTTTTTTTTTCTGTTCAACGTTGTTTTTTTTTTAATCCTTTTCAATGTTACTGTTCATAGTAACGTTGTTGATTTTTTTTCTCAATGTTACTGTTCAGTAACTTTTTTTTTTAATAATTCTTTTCAATATTATTAAATATTGTTTTTAACATGAGTTAATCTAATTTTTACATTATAATAATATAAATTTGTATATATGATGTGATAAATTTTATATTAATTAATGATTAGAAATAAATTTATTTCTTACATATTATATAACAAGGATATAATAGTCAATTTATATAAATTACAATTTCCATCCTTTCCCTTTTCTCTCCAACCGAACACAAAAGTTTTCCATCCTCTCACTTTTCCATCCTCCCACAATTTTCTATCCTCTCACTTTTCCACTCCTCCAACCGAACGGACCCTAAAGAAATGCTGTGAGGATGCGATTATAGTTAAGACAACCTAAATTGAATACGTAAAATAATATATAAGGTGAACACGGATATATACACAATGACCAAAAAAAAAGTCCCAGCAAAAACGAGGAAACACAAAATCTGGACTAGATTAGCAACAGTGATAATTGTAGCCAACTTCATATTCCCCTTCACGGTTAATGCATACTTTTCTCAGAACGTGACTTCCTCATTACATTTTCCAAGCACAATGCCGGTATTAAATGACCTATTAATTATTATTGTTTTGGTCCAAGGATGGAGTTTGAACATTGAAGATTTGGATAGAGGTTCTTTGCTAAGAGTCTAAGATCTTAGAGAAACTACTATGGCTCCCTCCAGGGCCGGCTCAATGGTATAAGCCATTGATGCAGCCGCTTAAGGTCTCAAGTGAAAATAAAGCCCCTAAATTTTAACCAATAATATTAATTAAGCCAAAATATTAACCAATAAATAAAATAATATATTCTTATCAAATGAAAAACAAATAAAAAAAAAGAAAGAAATACTATGTCCACAACATTTTTACAAAAAATCTTAATGGCAAATTGTTAAAGGTTGTTATTGACAGTAAAAATATTCTGAATGTAGCACTTCTGAAAGAAAAAAAGAAAAGAAAGAAAGCAATTCACAAAAAAATTCACAACATTTCTTCACAATAGTCAAGTTAGCAAACTTCTACTAATTTTCAACTAGATTCATCATTAACATAACTCTTTTACTCATCACTATCAATTTGCTACATCAATAAGTGTAAAAAGTTTTGTCAAATTTTTTTGTGATTATAATTTTTTTTTTAAATTCTACGTAGTTCATATTGATTAATAGTAATTTTATATACGAAATAAGATAATTAATTTTCGCCTTAGGCCTCCAAATACATCAAGCCGCCCCTGGCTCTCTCATATTAACACCAAGATATATATGGAAGGAGTCATGGCCCATAGGCACCCAAATTAGTAATTGGATCGTCGTCAGAACCATTAAACTAAAACAGTAAAACATATAGAATACATCATTTTTTTTTCTTAAAATCATATGAACTATTTGAATATTAAATAAACTATATGATTAAAAGCACACGTTGAAAAAAAGAAGTGTACATAATGACTTCTCATTAGAGGAATTTCCATCCCTTCGAACTAGAATTGGAGAATATTTAGTCATAAATTTAGTGAAGCAGTAATCCAATAGTCACTAGTGACTTGGTGAGCACGCATGAAAAAAAAAATAAAGATTAAATCTTATAAATTTAAACGTGTACAAATTGTCATGATATGTAAAATTTTAAATGGCGTGGTAACGTCTATATAGTTAGATTTATAAAATAAAATCTTAATTGAATTTTTTTTAATATATTATGTAATAAGGATATGCGAGTAAATTTATATAAATTATCTTTTCCTTCATTTCACTATTTTCTTCAAACAAACAAAATAATTTTTTATTTCTCCACTTGTCCACGCTCCCAACCATAAAAACAGAAAAGAAAAAGTGTTGTTTGTGAACTTGAATAAACGACAAGTCGCTGGTTAAGACTTCGATAAACGGCCAGCGGCCGTGCTTAACATTGTCGTTTCAATTTAGGCGCTAGAATCAAAGTTTTTTATATATTTTTTTCCTACTCAGAGAAATAACTGAAGTAGAGTGAATACACTGAGGCCTATTTAAAAAAAAAACCCAAAGATTCTTGATTCTTTTACTCTCGCTCACAAAACCCCCAAATTTTCATCACAGCGATCAAAATGGCGAGCACTGAAGCTTTGATCACTGACTCGTCGGCGACCGAGTCAGATATGGACGTAGACGACGATCCCGATTCCGCTCCTAACGTCGATTCCGCTCCTTTCTCTGAAGGTGAGAAAGTCCTCGCTTGTCATAGCTCTATCATTTACGAAGCCAAGGTAAAGATACCAAAAAAAAAAAAAAAAGAATAATGGTTCTTTGTTTTCGGATTTTTTTTTTTTTTTTTGTTGACTTTGCGTTGTTAATGCTCTCTTTTTGATTTTGCAAGGTGAAAAAAATTGAGTACCGGAACAGGGAGTGGAGGTTTTTCGTGCATTACCTTGTAAGTTCTCGATTTCTTTGTTATTATTTCATATTTTAAATGTTATTCATCGATGATTATAATTCTGTTGTTGACTCATTGTGTGTGTCTATATATATATATATATATATATATATTGGTAGAAACTAATTGTATGTTGTTTGAGTTTGTATGTATGTACTTAGGCGGTGTTTGGTTAGACGGAAATTGATTTCCGGAAAATAATTTCAGCATATACGGGGTTGGGGGCGACGGAAATTATTGTTCAAAGTTTTTCGGTTGCTCGGAATTTTTTCAGGGTGGTCATTACAAAACTTAAATTAAACAAAATTTGATAAAATAAAATTTTAATATATAGATATCACAAAAAAGCGCAAATACATAAATTTTTAAAATTTTATTCTACGAGTTTTCATATTTTATAATTGATGTATGATAGTTTTGTTATCAATTTTATCAACTGCATCATTTTCAATGTATACAACCAAATAATCATTAAACTATTGATATTGTATCCAATTACAAACATCTTGCCTAATAAGTAACAATATAAACAAAATACATCGTCTTTTTTTATGATCTATTCCAACTAATTTTTGTATTCTTTAAACTAATTAGTATTAAATCAACACAATGCTCCATTAATTTCTTTTTTAGGGAAATCATGGCCAAGAAGTTGACAAAAATCTCTTTGTAAATCTGCTCTTCTTATTTCAACCTAATCATTAGGATGAAAAGATGAGACATTTTCTCATAACCTATGATCTGAAAGAAAATTATTAAAGTCAATACATATTTGCTTAGAATATTAATCTAGCAATACAAGTAATTTCCTTATAAGAAATTTGTTCATGGTGCAAAATAATAAAAGGTAAGCTATAAGTTCTTCAATATATTCAATTTAGGCATTCAATTGTTATATTAATCATATTCAATAAAGTATTTAGGCATTACTTAATTTAGTGCACATGCGTATGTACAAATATATCACATTAATCCAACAAATTCAACTAAAGGCTAAAATAAACACTAATAGACTAGCCATTTGAAAAGGTGTGTCTTTTGAGAACACAATCTAAAAATCACAATCAAACATTTGATTTGGGCTTTTGGGCTAAATTGTATTTGTTTGGGCAATATTTGAGAAGTATTACGTTCACAATATTTTTACGATACTTTTACAACAAATCTTAGATGAGCAGTTTTTACTAGTTCTAATTTGAACTTATCACAAAAATTACTTTTTTGTTCACCAATAACAGCCAGTAATAATTTAATTACTACTTAAGATCTATTTGTGAAACTATTGTGAAATTGTTGTAAAAGTTGCATTTTTTGAAATTCTTTGGTTCAATCTTCAATTGACCAAAATTTTGGAGAGATCAAATTTTATTTTTAATGGACTCAAATTTTTATTTAGGGTGTTCAAGTTTTTTTTTAGGGTGGTCAAGATTTTTTTCTAGTGTGGTCAACAATCCATATTAATTTAAAATTAAAAAATTTTAAGGTATTATAAAAAAAAAAAAAAATCAATTCAGGGTGGTCATGTAACCACCTTGAGTGACATGTAGAGCCACCAGTGCCATAAAGTAAAGACACTTACGACGGAAATTGATTTATGCTTTCACTTTTTGTAAATCATTTTCCGCTTCACCTAAAACTTATCAACAGAACCTTTGCCCCCACTAACGTTCCTAGTCTTTGGTGGCCAACCGCTGCCATCACCACCAGTTCCGATCATAACTTTTTTATCTAAAATTTTCTTTTATTTATTTTTATTATATATGTGCTTCGGAGATGAGAAAATGTAAGACAGTAATTGAAAAATTTTTTTCCATAAGCATTTTCAGGAATGCAACCAAACACTTAGAAAATAATTTATTTTTCGAGAAATATTTTCCGTCCAACCAAACACAGTCTTAGTATCTATGTAGTTGCAATTTGGCTTTTATTTCATACTCTGACTTCGTTTCGAAAAAGGATATTGATGGTAATTAGATTGGACTACATGGAATATCAAAGGAAATGCTAAGTAACAATTAAATCGATGAAAAATACTTAACCACGTAACAGCTAAGGAAATAACACGTTTTATGAATCAATGCAAATTATTAACAACTACAATATTGAAATGTGTCTTGCATGTGTGTCTTACTTTGAGATAAGAATCAATGCTTTGAGATAAGAATCGTCTATTTATACTTGTGTTCTTGACAATTATACTCGGTTATTGACTTATTGTTGCCACATGGAGCTACATCCTTAACTGTCTACGACTCTTATCAATAAATCTCCAGGCGTTATCTTGTTATTTAAATCTTTCTAACAGTAGCAAACTTCATGAATCATGCTCTAGTTCTGTTTTCGAATCCTGATGTTTCCACTTCATCTCCATGTTTTAAATGTGCCATGCTAGGTTTCAGGCCCTTTATGCGTGTCATTTCCCTGCAATGTCACTTGTCCTTCTATGGCGAACTTGTTTTAGAATTATTAATTAATTATATTCCTAACAGCATGCTCGCTTTCTCTTGTGCAGGGCTGGAGCAAAAAGTGAGTACAATGCTCCTTAAAGTACCTGACGTCTAATTTATTAAGTAGAAAAAAAATGTACCTGGCACACTAAAATTTCTGAATTCTGATTTAATGTTCTAATGTGCTGGCGGTTGGTAGTTGAAACTGGAGGTGTAGGTATTGTTTTTATTTTTTTATAAATATAGATTTTATGTTTTACTTCACAGATAATGGTTCAACACTTCTTTCTCATTTTGATCTTTTAGATACCGTTTTTTTTTGAACTCCAAATCTCAATACCATAGCTCTTGTCAACACCCCCCCCCCCCTCTTTTATCCCCTTTTTTTTAAATATTTTTTTAACATAACATTGCTCATTTTTTACCTCCAAATAATTTTTCTAATAAGTATTTTACCTCGCAGATAACGGATCTAGCACTTCTGCATTTTTCATTTTGGGTGCTTGTCTTTATCTCCAATCACAATATGCAACCATCCATATGTTTTTGTTGATTCGTTTAGAAATTTTCATTTTTTTTTTTAATCTGTTCAATGTTCAAGTAGCCAGACAGAGAGTTGCCAATTTTCCATCTGCAATTTTTTTTTTTTTTTTGTTAAATAAGACTATCTTGAAAGCCTTGCCGGGAAACCAAGCATTTAAATGGGGATGTGTATATATGTGCATTCAAATGATGAAAAGTTTTTGTATAATCTGAAAGTTTTGCATTCGTACCCTTTGTTGCAACACACCGGTCATTCAAAGTTTACTTCTAAGATTGGTGAGGCCTCAAAATGTTTTTGTGACTTTCATTTGAATCACATTAAGGCCCTGTTCTTGAATTTTTATGGTGATCTTGATTTCTCTTATTGTTTGGCATATGTATCAGACCATGGAATATATTATTACTAGAGCTTTTGAATATGTTTACTTTAGAAATATACTATATCTAGAGGGATAGAGGACAGAGGTTTTATGAGAGATGGAAAATGTACTTAAGCTTCTCCAAATTTTTGTGGCTTACCTTGTGCTTATGATCTCCTGGGAAGTCTTAATTTTTTTAGGCTTTTTTTTAAACAGCTGGGATGAATGGGTTGGCTTGGATTGTTTGTTGAAGTTCACTGAGGAAAATGTGCAGAAGCAGCAGGCCCTTGACCAGAAGCAGAGCCTAGACAAGAATACAAAGCAAGTGCGAACGTCACAGATTATACCAAAAAGCCCCAACGGTTGGATTTACTCTCTTGCTCATTGCTTACTATTTTAACTCGAATATTGATATTTTTTGTTATTCCCTTTAGGTTTCCACATTGATTGTGGCCCCTGGCATGGAGCTCAGGTGGTAATGGAAAGGAAAATTTTTTATATATTGGATTATGTTGGGATTGGAAACTTATAATTATGGAAGTGCTATAAGAATTTCTGTGGCTCTTTCATTTTAAGACAACTTTAGTGAAGCGGGAAAGGCAAAAAGAGTTGTTAGAATTGCTAAATATTAAATTTTTTTTGTTGGATGTGACGATTTCCCCCCAAGTGAAACATGATGAATTAATATACTGTGGCTTTAAGGGGATAAGCCAATATTAATTAAAAGCAATGAGCTCTACTTTAAATGGCACCTTCTCGCTCCATAAGAAAGGGTGGAGGGTAAGGTTGTGGGTTTGAAACCCATTGGGTGCTTGGACCGAGAAGGGGGGTTTCACGGGAGGGGGATTGTAACATGAGAAAAGCAAGGAGATTTCTTAGGGTGATCCTTTTGGTGACGGATGCTCTATTACACTCATAGTCTGTGTGTAAACTTGTAAAAAAAATTCATACAAATCAATGGATTGGGCAGGGGTTGGCTTCCATCTTCTCTCCTTTAATCTTGGATAATGCACTCTCCATTTGTCACCTTCCAGTTTTTTGTACATCTGATAGTACCCGTAAGCAAGTTTATTATCTCAGGCATGCATGTAGCCATGAATATACATGTGCCTAGGTACTTTTTTTGTAGGAAGAAACATGATGATTGGGGGAAGAATGAGTATTTCAAAATAATAACCTCGTAATATAATCATTTTCTGAAGAAAAGAACATGAACAGAATCCACTGCCTTTTGACAATAATTTGCAGCTTGCCAGGCTCAGCCGCTGGTGTTTAACATAGGATACTGTCATTCTGATCATCTGATATATGGCATTGACTATTGATTTTTCTTAAGAGACTTCATTGATATTCGGAATATATATAGAAGCCCGTCTGTACACAAATTATGATTATTTTGCAATTTTTAATTTGTGAATGACACTGAACGCATATCAGTCAACAGGTACATCTGGTCTTATCTTTGAAAGAAAGGGGGAAAAAAAAAAAACCCCTTTTTGACTGCAATTTCCAAATATCTGGTATTTATTATTTTTTTTTTTAAAAAGAGATATTGTTCTTTGCTCTTTTTCTTAGTTACTCTGGGAAATTGTATGCAGCAGCTAGAGCCAAGAAGAGAAAGAATGACTCTGCTAGTAAGGTATTGCTTAAAACACTTCCATTTTGCCCATGCATGATTATGTGCTTTTTGCATAAATCCTGATTAATTAAGATGCATCAGTTTGATAATTCACTATCAGCCAGATGATTTTCTTTACTTCATTCAAGATCTTGTTAACTTTTCCATTGTTAGTTTGGTTTCTTTTTCCCTTGATAATTAAGGTGTTGTTTGGTTTGAGAGTTTTCATCATTCAATACTCAGTTTTCATGATCCAATATCCAAATTTAGTGGACCCCACAATAAAATAAAATGTTTGGCTTAGTTTTCTGTTTCAGTTCTCATCATCCAATCACTCACTTTATTGGATGTGAGTAACCAAAACTGAAAACAGTTTTGAGTTGTTTTCAGTTTCTGAAAACTGATATCCGGTGGCATTCTTGTAAATAAAGAGTGAACGTGGGCCCTGGCGCAGTGCATTGTCACGTCTGTCAAGACCGTTGGAGCTCCCTTGTTTCGTTTCAGTTCTCCCCAAAAATTTGGCTGAACATTTTCCCTCTTCTCACTTCCCTCTCTCAGCCTTTTCTCATTTTCACTTCCCTCTTCATCCCCAGTCATTTTCACTTCCCTCTTCATCCCCAGCGAGCTAGTTCCATGGCACCACAGTCGGCGATCGAAGCACTGAACCAGGACTGAGAAGAGCACTGCGTGATTGAAGAGCAACGCGTGATCGAAGCACTGAACCAGGCCTGAATCTTCACCGGCGAGGCTACCGAGCCCTGTCACCGTGTCCATACCTTCTCTCCCTCTCTCAAGTGCAATATATATCTCTCTCTCCCTCTCCATTTTCCATTTCCATGGTCTGGTTTGGGTTTTTTGTTATGGTTAACAGCTGGGTTTTTTGTTATGGTTAACAGCTGGGTTTTTTGTTATGGTTAACAGCTGGTTTGGGTTTTTCCGTGTTCATACAGCTGGGTTTTTTGTTATGGTTAACACTGATTATTGAGAAGCTTTACTTACTCTACTTAAGTTTAATTTCATGAAAACTTGTGTGTTCTTTTTGTCTGTCCATGTTTCTCTTAACTTGTTTTCTACATAGATAAATTATGAAATGCAAAACACCCCATGTTCTAATAATGACAGCCCACTTCTCTGCTAGCAGCATTGTATACGCATGTCTCACTGCCATAACCCCACTTTCTTTCACTAGAAAAATTTTGTCAAACTTGAAGATTTCTGTATGGACTTTCTGTGAATAATACCAATTTTAAACTAAGGCAAACACTAGCTGTATTTAGCTCTGCTTGCCTAATTCATACACAGCTTCTGATTATACTAAAAGACTGAATACAGCAAAAAAAGAAAGACTAGCATACCAAAAAAAAAAAAAAAATACTAAGACTTAAAAATGGTGAAAGCATGAAAGGCAAAATGATGGGAAAGTGTATAAAACTGAAAAATGCCTCGCACGTCTTCATCTTTCATTTTTTTTAAAACTCGGCAAATTGGCAATAGGGGAAGTAGAAATTGGAGCCAGTAATAATTTTTAGGAATTTTTAATTGTACATCTTTAATAAATATAATACTATTTTTTGCTTTTAATAGGTTAATGTATATGATTGCTGCAGTGTTTAAATTTTGTAGTTCACTTTTGAAGAATATATTAAATATTCCCACAATGACTATTCAATTTCTTCATTTGCTTAGCTAACCTCTCTTCCAACAGAAGAGCCTCAACATAAGAACAAAGTCTAGTTTTGATAATGCAAGAAAGAATTTGCATCTTAGTACTGCAGCTGATTGTGAAATTGGCACTTGAAGAGTTATGAAATAAATTGCTTTCTAAATAGGTTTTCTTGTGTTCTTCACTTAAGTTGAGTGGCTGGTTAGAGATTCAAGTGGCCCATTCATAAAACTATTAATATACATATATATTAACATATCCAATTGCATTGGGAAATTTGCTTTAGATGGCACAAGAAACTCAGGATGCTGATGACAAACTGTGGCCTCCCCACATTGAACAAATTTTCATTGACATTATGGTTGATGAACAAGAAAAGGGGAATATGGAACTTGGTGTCTTTAAGGCCAAAGCTTGGCTATCAATTGCAAAAACCCTAAATGAGCAAACTGGGAAAAGTTTCCTCCCTAAGCAAGTGAAAGATAAACATAATAGGCTTAGGCAAAAACAGAGAAAGTGGGGCCAGCTTTTGAAGCATACTGGACTAGGATGGGATGAGACAACCCAAACGGTTACTACTTCTGAGGAGGTGTGGGCTAACGTGGTTGCGGTATGTTATATTTACTACCCTAATTCTTTGCATTTTTGTTTGTAATTTTCTATTTCATATTAGCAGGAGTTTGATGTATATATTGTCATTTCAGGGGGATCCTAAGGCAGCTGCATTACGGAAGAAAGGGTGTCCTAATTATGAGAAGCTGAAGCAACTTTTTGCCCTTAATACTGCAACCGGTTCCCTTCAAATTTCCTCAAACACGCCAGCCCCAGATAGTGATGAAGAGCGTGCGCTGGAGGAGGAACTTGCCAATGAGGCATGTCGTGCCCAGTTGGGTGATGATGATTGCTACAATCCCAACATGGAGCACATAACCCAGGATGATCCCCCTGTTGATGAGCAAACCCAACGTGCGGACAAACGTCCCATGGAAGAGCCTACTACCAAGGGGAAGAAGGTTGCCAAGAAAGTGGATAGGGCTAGTCAGATGACCATGGCTCTTCAAGAGTACACTGCCTTGGCAAGGGAAAGGTTTTCCAACAACAAAAAGGGAAAGTCTAGTGGTAGCTCTGAACATGTTGCACAATCCGCCAGTGGTGGTGATCCTTGCTCGCTTAGGAGAGCTTTACAAGTGCTGAACCAGTATGAAGATCTTGATGATGACACCTATTATAACATTGCCGAGGCTCTCCAAAAGAAAGAGAAAAGGGTGTTGTTCATGAGCATACCAGAGCATAGGAGGAGAGGGTGGATGGAGCGCTATGCTCAGCAGTCGGATAAGTAGTGGGGATTGCTTTTGTGATGCTTTGTTATGTGATTTTGATGTGAATCACTTGGTTTAGTTTTTAAGTACTATTTAAGGACTTTATGTGGGTGTGTGCTTGGATAATGAGAGCACGTTTGGTTTTATTTCTCTTATTTAGTTGAACACTTTTATTTTTGAAGTCGTTTTATTGTAATGTTAAAGTGTTGTGAACTATGCCCATGAATTTGATGTTATTTAAATTAGTGTGTCGGCTTTGTTATGTACTTGGTGTTTTTTTATAGTATTATATTTTTTTGATAATATTTGTTATTTAGTTCATGTTACTTACATTGTAAGGTGAGTTTAGCTAACATTATTGCAATTTCCTTAGTACTTTAAATTAATATGTCTGCTTATGTATTGCAATATCTTTGGTTCTAATGCGGCGATTTTTGCAAGTTATAGGTATAATGGTCTCCCTCAGTGATCCTTTCTGGCAGTATGATTTTGACGATGCTTATTTTAACTCTGACGATGATGACATGGACATTGATGGTTGTGGGGATGACATGGATATCAGTGACTGTGATGATGACATGACCACTGGTGCAGACACGGACTCGGAGTATGACAGCGAGGAGGAGGAGTTTTGGTTTGTATTTCCACTTATTGGCAAGATGGTGGCATATTTCCAACGGCATTACGCCAAGCGCCCACAACGTACTAGTATTTTGGGTGGAAGTGATTATATGGCTGAAGTGAGAGATGGCAATCCTACCAATTGTCATGACATGTTCCACATGACACTAGATCTGTTCTATCACTTGGTTTATGAGCTGAAACATTATGGTTACTTGAAGGAAGGGAAGGGGCGTGTTGACGTGCAGGAGGCAGTGGCCATATTTTTGTACATCATCAGCCATAATACTCGGATACGGCCTGTGGCAGACAGATTTCAGCATTCCACTGAAACTGTGGACCACAAGTTCCGTAGGGTGTTGCGGGCTGTCCACACATATGGCCAACATTTAATCAAGCCCAATCCGAATGTGGTAGGCCTTCCAGAGCATTTGCGCGGGAACAACAAGTATGACCCTTGGTTTGAGGTAAATGATTTCATAATATTAGTTCTTCCAAAATGGTTTGAGCATTTGCGTGGGAACAACAAGTATTACTGTATAGTAGTTCAACTAATTGGCATTATTCATTGTAGAGAAGCATAGGAGCTATCGACGGAACACATATTAGTGCGCGGCCTTCAGCAGAAAGACTCCGGCCTCACAGGAGTCGCAAGAGCACTGTTACAACCAACGTCATGTGTGCATGTGATCATGACATGCGGTTTACGTATGTCCATGGTGGTTGGGAGGGAAGCGCCAACGACTCTAGGGTGTTTGAAGAAGCTATTAAAGACCCGAAGCATGGCTTCCCATGGCCACCGGAAGGTATGCGCCTTGAACTTAAATTCTGCCTCATCTGTATTGCAGCCTATAAATTTTCACTGCTAAATTCTGCCTCATATGGTTCACTAGTTGCTGCACTGTGCTGCAGCTTGCTGCACTGGTGTGGCAGCTGGTGCAGTAGCTGCTGCACTGTGCTGCAGCTTGGGCTGCACTGGTGCAGCAGTTGGTGCACTAGCTGCTACAGCTAGTGCACCAGGTGCTGCACTGTGCTGCAGCTTGTTGCACTGGTGTGGCAGCTGGTGCACTAGCTGCTGCAATGTGCTGCAGCTTGCTGCACTGGTGTGGCAGCTGGTGCACTAGCTGCTGCACTGTGCTGCAGCTTGGGCTGCACTAGCTGCTGCACTGTGCTGCAGCTTGCTGCACTGGTGTGGCAGCTGGTGCACTAGCTGCTGCACTGTGCTGCAGCTTGCTGCACTAGCTGCTACGGCTGGTGCACCAGGTGCTGCACTGTGCTGCAGCTTGGGCTGCACTGGTGTGGCAGCTGGTGCACTAGCTGCTGCACTGTGCTGCAGCTGGTGCACTAGCTGCTGCAGCTGGTAAATGTGGTACTGTAGGCTTAATTGCTAATTAGAGAGACAAATGCTTGTAACTCATTCTGCAGTTTTTATGCAAGAAAAATACAAATTTCTGTTTGACAATTTCTGCAGAATCTATCAAGTAGAAAATTTCGGCCATCACTAGAAAACCTAGACATAAATATAAACACATCTAACCTTGTCTCAAACATCAACACTTTATTTCAATCTGTCATATGCTTTCCACTTCTGAAAAAGAAGAAAAAACGTAGATGTTGCTTCAGTAGCTGCTGCAGCTGGTGCACTCTGCTGCAGCTTGGGCTGCACTGGTGCAGCAGCTGGTGCACTAGCTGCTGCACTGTGCTGTAGCTGGTGCACTAGCTGCTGCACTGTGCTGCAGCTGGTGCACTAGCTGCTACGGCTGGTGCACCAGGTGCTGCAGCTTGGGCTGCACTGGTGCACTAGCTGCTGCACTGTGCTGCAGCTGGTAAATGTGGTACTGTAGGCTTAATTGCTAATTAGAGAGACAAATGCTTGTAACTCATTCTGCAGTGTTTATGTAAGAAAAATACAGATTTCTGTTTACTTGTACTGTGCTTGACTTGTAGCTGCTGCAGAATGAGTTGGTGCAGCTGGTGCACTGTGCTTCAGTAGCTGCTGCAGCTGGTGCACTGTGCATCAATCTGTTTCACAATTGCTGTGAACTTTGTAGATGAAAAAAAATTGAGGGAAAATGAGAGCATGTTAGATTGTTGCAGTAATGAGAGCATGTTGTATTTATAGAATTTGTCTCTTGTTGAGCTAGTTTACCAATATGTGTAATTTTTATTATTACTGATTTAGATATGCTATTGTGCTTGTAGGTTCCTATTACTTGGTTGATTCGGGGTACCCCATTGGTGCATCGTTTCTTCCACCACATAAGGCCACCTGATATCATGCCCAAGAATTCAAGAGGAAGAGTACTAGGCAACCAAAATCGGGGAAAGAGTTGTTTAACTATAGACACTCTTAATTGCGCATGGTGATTGAGAGATCTTTTGGAGTCTTGAAGGCTCGCTTTCCCATCTTGAGCAACATGCCGAAGTATAAGCAATATCGCCAGCGTTTGGTTGTTTCTGCGTGTTGTGCGATACATAATTTTATACGCATCAATAATCGAAGAGATGTAATGTTCAACACATGGGAGAACCTTGACGTTGATAGGGATGATATGCAAATTGGAAACAATGGGAATTCTCCTGAGTCAAGTGCAAGTGCCGAAAGGAGGCATGTGAGGGAGATGTCTAATGCGGCGAAGAGAGCAATGGGTGAATTCAGGGATGATATGATTGACCGCATGTGGGCGGAGTACATGCGACGTCGAGGTTGATGGTTGGCATGACTAAGGATTCACCCTTTTTGTTAGGACTTTTGTATAGGGCTAGTACCCATGTCTATGACTTTTTGTTGGGACTTTTGTATAGGTCTAGGTACCGTCATCAAGAAGTCACTTAGCATGATATATGATGCATTCTTTTGGACATTATGATACATTTTTTTGTAAATTTAGATTAACTGTGGACATGCTTACAAGTAATGGCTAATGTCAATAACCTATTGACATTTTTGATGTAATTCTTTTTGGCAATTTCAACGTAGATGTATGTAATACCTATTGGTAATGTAATACCTATTGCCACTATTATATAAGGAAATTTCACATTACTTAACTGCATGATATGAAATGCATAGAGTAGTTCATCATTAAAAAAAAAAAAAAAAATGCATAACACACGTGATCAGTAATGGACATAACACACGTGACTGTGTTATATCACCTTGTAAAATATATAGGAACTTAAAACAGGGCATGTAATCATTAATGTACATTACACATGTGACCGTAAAATGGGTCATGGCAGATGCAATTGCGTATGGCCATGGCCCCTAAAAACAGTAGAGAATACAAAATAAAGGCCAACTACAGTCCAAGACAAAAGTAAAGCTAGCCTATACTTGTAGACCTTGTCTTCAGCAATACAGAGTGCGAACTTAGTTTTTTCAGCCTTGCGCTTTGCTATCCTTAGGAGCTCCCGTACTTCTGCTTCCCTTGCATGAGCCTCATCCCTTTCATTTCTTGCAGCTATGGCCTCGGCCTTATATCTCGTAAACCTTTCATGGACAAGTGGTGCTGTTGCACGGCCACGTGGGCATGTGTTCTTGTCCAACCATTTGAAGAACTTACATGCTTGATCGGAATCCTGCTTACAACATTGAAGGCATATATAAGATGGTCAGCAAAGATAGTAAGAAAAGGACAACTCAAATGGTCATATAAGATGGTCATGTAATACTAACCGGCGACCACTGCTGACATCCATAGAACCTCCTACCAAAATTACGGATCGATAGGGAGGTCCTTTCCACACACCGATCCATATCACACATATGGCCGCTAAAAGTGGACTCATAAGTAGTGGTAGAAGACATTCCACTGCTAAGTAAATGAAACTAATGCAATAAGTCTAATAAGAAAAATGAAACTCATCCAAAAAGCAACCCAATATATCAACATAGGCAGCAAACATAGCAGAACAATAAGTCCTATTATTATCTTAATTATAAAAACATAGGCAGAAAACTGTGATTCAATCACTAGCATTTGAATATACCACATATATAAATAATACTAATCAAACGACTAGTAAGTTCTATACAGTTATTTAAAGTGCTACATCTTCTCTACACAGACCCACAACAATCATTGAGTAGTAGGCAAACTAAACAAAGCGTATTACTACATTACATTAATAGACTTCTTGAGAGAATTAAAAGGAAAATCTGCATTGAAAATTCAAAGTATTTAGGACACCATTTTATCTACTGTATACAAGAATTAAAAACTTTCTTGCATATACCACAGTCAATGTCACTAAGCACGATTATAAACAATTTCACTACTCCAGGCAGATCATCATACAGCATTCTAAAATTCAATAGTATTGTATTCAATGTCACTAAGCCCGCTTATGCATCTATAAAAGACCAATATTTTTTTCTCTGAATTTTAGTATTGTATTAAAAAAGGGTAGAACTTCAAGGACCATTCCAATTACTCCCAAACTTAAATAAAATAGAACTTATGTGAACTGTATAAATGGCATCAAACGTTTTGGTTTTAAGTGTTGTAATAATTTTGGAGTCTGATCTCCAAAAGACTCCAAAACTTTTGGAGTTGTATTAAAAAACAAAAGATTTAAGAATCTGTGAAAAAAAAACTTTGGAATCTGATGTATGTTGTTCTATCAATGCTGTTAATAATTTTTGCACTAAAGGGAAAAAAATCTTAATGGAGGAAGTATAAACAGGAAACCAGAATGCAACAAGGAAACTAAAATGGAGACTGCAAACTAAAATGAACTAAATGAAAAAAACAGGACAGGCTTCCATCACAAACAAGAGCACAAGAAGGGTCTATACTTCAAATTATTGAAACAAACCAGCAGTGGGTTGCGGGTAAGCACAATATTATCATATAAACAAAATTTAAAACCAAAAAAACTTCTCCTTTATTACTTTCTCACCAACCAAACACCAGGGAAGAACAAAGGAAAACAGAGAAATGGGGAAATGGGTCAGATAAACACACAAATCAGATGGTTTTCTCAAAACCCAAATGAGAAACACACAAATCAGATAAATACCAGCCGGTGAGAGAGTACGGAAAGGGATGAGGTAGCACCGTCTTGGGTTGGAGGAGATTGTCTGTGACAAAATGGGGTAATGGGTCACGTTTCTTCCTGCTCGTCGGCGCCGCTGGTCACGACGGAGGAGATCACGTCGCCGTACACGTCGGAGTGATGGGTGTTGTTCACTGGTGATGGTCCTAACGAGGTGAGGCAGCTTGAGAAATTTTTATGGGTTCGGGTTTGTGCTTTGGGAGAGTGACAGGGCTGAAGGAGGAAGAAAACTGAGAAAAGATAAAAAAAAATGGGAATGAAATCCTTCCGCGGGGAAAAAAACAGTTTTGCTCTGAACAATTGACAGACGTGGGGCCCACAAATAGTTAAAAAATGTTGAGTGATGATAAATGAGTGATGGTGCCAAACAGGTGGGGTGTAGGGAGTTGGGTATTTTAAGTGATGAGTGATGAGTGATGAGTGACGAAAACTGAGTGACGAAAACTGAGTGATGAAAAAAAACTAACCAAACAAGGCCTAAAGTGTTAGTTTGCTATCTTTTTATTGAGTCAATTGTTTATGAACTGTTAGGAGAAAGGCATGATACCACTGGACAAGCTTGCGAATATCCAAATTCCACCACCACTAAAGAAGCAATTAGTTGATGATTGTGACTTTATTACTCATTTAGGCAAATACCATATCCTCTATGTTTTACTGTACATTTGAGATTTCTAGTCTTCAGATGATGCCTAATTTGGTGTTGGAACGTGGTTGCTGTAAAATGCTTCAGTAGACTTGCTAGAGTTAGTTAATTGATTCTTTTTTTTTTTTTTTTTCTTCCCTTTTCCCATGGTGTAATCAACCTCTATATCTTAGCCACTGACCTAATTTTGTAGGGTTTTTATTTTCAGCTAGGAACATGCCTCAGCATGCATTCAGTGCATTTGTTAATTCCTTCTTTGAATATTAAAGAAACTCATGTACATAGTTGATCCCTTTTTTATCATTGATAACCAACTACCTGGTAACTAATGTAACTACCTGTTAGAATGACACAACTATTGGAATTCTAACTAGGATATAAATGAGTCACAGTACTGATTTTCATTGTCATTGTTCTAGCCATACTCTGCTTTATCAACCAAAGTTTTTTCTTAATAATCTTTCTTGGTTCTTACATGGTTACATCACTGCTATAGGGGATTTATGGAAGAAAACTTTATTACATGGTTTGAGCATATTTTGCATTATCAAGTGCATTTCATTCTTAATTGTGTTACATGTTTGTTGTGTGGTTTCATGACTAAGGATTTATGGATGAACATTCTATTTTTTTGATAAGTATGGAAGAACATTTTATAATATGAAATACCATATGTATGCAATGAGTTTTTAATATCAATCATTAATTAAGCAACTAAATATATTGCAAATGAATAACTAAGCATTACGAGTTAATCATTATTTTAATTTCTAGTTTATTTTTGTATATTTTGGTTTTTTATTTTTTTTAATGTATTTATTACTTGTAAAAGATTTTGGTTTATGTTCTCTCTTGCAGCTTGTTAAACTTCCACGTGCCCCAAATGTTGATGAAATATTGAAGAAATATCTTGGTTACAGGATGAAGAAGGATAACTCGTAAGTCCATTCCCTGTTTTTTTGGCCACTTCTCAGTCTTTTACTCTTTGGCTTGCTAAATTTCAAGTCTTTCTTGTATAGTGGACCATAATTTACAGAATTTATTTTGTTGTAATGTTTACCTGGCACCTATTTCTTTACCTGTAATATACTACACTAGTTTTTTTTTTTTTTTTTTTTTTGTGCTGGTTTTTAACAAAATGCATCATCAACTAATTTATTCTTTAAAATAAGTGGTTTTTGATTTTTGTATGGCTTCTTTTTATAGAACTAGCTTTTGAAGACTCAACCCAACTAAGCCTTAATTTAAATCAAATTGGGGTTGGCTATGAACCTCTTCAACTAATCAGGGTGTTGACCAAATGTGTTGTTTTCTACCATACTGTAGATTCTTTGTCACCTCCTGGTTTAATAGTATTTCTTCACTATTTATACCCGTGCTATTTTATCCTCCCTCTACTTAATTTTCACTCCATCAAAATGAATTAAACATTCTTTTTAACATGTGCTTTAATCAGTCTCATGCACATGGCCAAACCATTGTTATCTACTATTTTGCATATTAGTCATCTTTACATTTGAATGGATGGCATCATTCTTTATCTTATATTTCCTAGTATTTCTGCTTATCCATCTTAGAATTCTAATTTCAACTACACTCATGTATGAATATGTTGCTATTTAACTGTCCAACAATTTGTAGCATAGACCATAGTGAATTTATAGCAATCTTATAGCCCTTTAGCTGATACAGTATTCCCGATATACTTCTCTCTCCTTCACCCCGTTCTTATTCAATGACCCACATCATCCTCAGTCATCCCATCCTCACAAATTATTGAACCAAGATATTGAAATGGTCAGTCTTCTAACCAATTTAATCTTAAAAGAAAATTTTAAAATAAAATACAAAAATGGTTCATTTAGTAATCATTTAGATTAGAGTGTTTAAAGAGAGGTTGTACATTGATATAGTCTGCATTTCTGTATCTAGTTCTGAAGGCCAGAGAAATATGAAAAAGACCACCTTGGTGTAAATGCCCTCAAGTGTTAAACTTACTATTGATGCATCTTGTAACTTCTGTATTTAGACATTACTTTCCTATGCAATTTTTGTTGTGTGTGAAGTTCTTAGTATCATGTTTTTGGAATTGATGCATTCGTGTCTTGGTAATTACCTACTATTAGTGTTCTGGTGTTCATGTTTTTGTGTGTTGTCATTGTTCTTTCTCTGTAACGTAATTAATTGGATATAGGATAGCTGATTCAGTGGGAGAAATTCTGAAAGGATTACGTTGTTACTTCGACAAAGCATTGCCAGCAATTCTTCTATATAAAAGTGAGCGTTGGCAATATAAAGAAGCAATTTCAGTTGATGTCTCTCCTTCAACTGTATATGGTGCTGAACATCTATTGCGCCTCTTTGGTATGTTTATCCTTTTATGCTAGAAGTCAATTATTTTCTTGGGAAAATTTGTTTCGTTTTCTGTGTTTTAAATAGCAATAATCTTGATTTATTATAATTTAAATAAATTAATCAACAGATGTTGCGTCTCTTTTGTGAAGTTTGATTTGTAGGATGATTATAGTTTTTTTACCTTAAATATATTAATGCTTATTGTTTTAATAACCAGCCATATCATAATCTATATATATATTAAAAACCGAAACTTCTGAAACTCCCACAATTTTCCACATCATCATTTTAATTTATAATTTTTTTTTAATTTTTAAAACTAAATAGTGAGAGAGTCCTAACAGGAGTCTCTCTCCCTCTTTTTTCCTTATCATTTTAATTTATAAAAAATTTTAATTTATTAAACTAAATAGTGAGAGAGTCCTAATAGGAGTCTCTCTCTTTTTTTCTTAATTCTAATAGGAGTCTCTTTTTTTTTTTTCACGTAAGTCTTTTTTTTTTTTTTTTACCTAAAGTGAGCCCTTAAAAAAAAAAAAAAAAACTAACGTGGGGTCTAATTTAAAAAAAAATTTATTTTTTAATCCTAATTCTAATGTAAGTCTTTCAAAAAGTTAAAATTTTCAGTTTTATATTATATATATATATATATAATAACAATAATGTGGCAAGCTCTAAGAATACGAAAATGTTATTTATAGATCTACTATCAAGATAACATAGATTAGATTGGTAGTGGATAGTATATATAATTACAGTTGAATATTATGTAAAGTTATCACCATAGAATAGTCCAGGTCGAAATGTGTTATGTGAAACCAATGATATGAAAGAAAAAGAATTTTTCTAAATCATTATATTGAAGAAATTAGTTATTTTCATTCATTTTCAAATTATACATTTTTAAAATTTAAGTCATATACCTTTAAGTAAAATAAATACTTTTAATTTTTATTTAACTATCCCGTGCATCGCGCGGGTTAGCGACTAGTTATGTAGAATGTGGAAGTTTCGACATTTATCAAACATGTTGAGGGCAATAGGGCTGGCTAAATGAGTAATTCTTCTTGCCATGCCCCTATCAAAATTGAATGGCTGGCAGAGTTCTACTTCTACCAGGATAAGTTTTTTAGACAACTGTCGGGTCTGTATATCTTCTACTAAAGCTAAACTTTATATATATTAAGGGTAGTGAGAGAGTCCTAATAGGAATCTCTTTCTTTTTTTCTTAATCCTAATAGGAGTCTTTTTTTTTTTTCACGTGAGTCTTTTTTTTTTTTTACCTAAAGTGAGCCCTTAAAAAAAAAAAAACTAACGTGAGGTCTAATTTAAAAAAAAATTTATTTTTTAATCCTAATTCTAATGTAAGTCTTTCAAAAAGTTAAAATTTTCAGTTTTATATTATATATATATATATATATATAATAACAATAATGTGGCAAGCTCTAAGAATACGAGAATGTAATTTGTAGATCTACTATCAAGATAACATAGATTAGATTGGTAGTGGATAGTATATATAATTACAGTTGAATATTATGTAAAGTTATCACCATAGAATAGTCCACGTCGAAATGTGTTATGTGAAACCAATGATATGAAAGAAAAAGAATTTTTCTAAATCATTATATTGAAGAAATTAGTTATTTTCATTCATTTTCAAATTATACATTTTTAAAATTTAAGTCATATACCTTTAAGTAAAATAAATACTTTTAATTTTTATTTAACTATCCCGTGCATCGCACGGGTTAGCGACTAGTTATGTAGAATGTGGAAGTTTCGACATTTATCAAACATGTTGAGGGCAATAGGGCTGGGTAAATGAGTAATTCTTCCTGCCATGCCCCTATCAAAATTGAATGGCTGGCAGAGTTCTACTTCTACCAGGATAAGTTTTTTAGACAACTGTCGGGTCTGTATATCTTCTACTAAAGCTAAACTTTATATATATCAAGGGTTCTGTATAAATAAAATGATGCAGCACAAAATTCTTAAAGGGAACTGAGAATAAACAAATGAATAGAAAATAAAAATAAGGATAAAATACACACACCACCTGATTTAGGACAACTACAAAAATAATAGAATGAAAGATAAAACCCTAGGAGTCAACACCTAAGGGTTGCTTGGAGTCAGCACCAAGCAAACTGGAGTCGGCACCAGTATAAAAGAAAACTCAATAATTTTATATTCTCAAAACTGTCTTACAATAATCAGAAAAAGTGCTTAAATAGTTAACAATAAAGTGCATAAAGAAACCTTAATTATTAAATGTTTGGGCTTGCTTAATCTCAAGCCCAATAACTAATAGGCTTCATCCATAAGGCCACAGGTTGGGCTGTCTTCTTTTTGCTCTTCCTCCCATACATGCATATAATTGGGGGCCTATACCTCATGTTCGCACCAACTCCCCCTGGGTGAGAAGAACTCGACCCCGTCGAGTGGAAATCTGAAGAGCTCTAATAGTACTCCAGCAAGTCAGGATTCAGTCGCTGTAGCTCATCTCGAGTAACCCATGTGCAATCAGAATCTGGTCGCCCTCGCCATCGAACTAGGAAACAGTGAATTCCTCCATCCCTGGTAGAAACAATCTGCTCATCTAAAATAGCATCAATAGATTCTTTATGTGCATAAAGCAGATTTAAAGGTAAAGGGGTAGGAATAGGGCATCAATAAGGTCAAGCAAAGGCTCATCAAAAGGGGTATCAGGAATAGCTGTGGGGCTTTTATAAGCAACTAGATCCTCAATATTAAAGGAGGAGCTAATACCATAATCATGAAGAAGGTCAATGACATATGCATTTTGGGCCTATTCGTTTCAATACCTTGAATGGACCGGCACTACGAGCCTGCAATTTCTTAACGGTCCCAGAGGGAAACCGTTCAGGTCGAATCCGAATCATGACATAATTCCCTATCTGAAACTCTGCATGATACCGTTGAGTGTCAGCATGAATTTTATATTGAGAATTACTTGTTTGAATTTTTTTGCGAATCTCATTATGCAAATCATGAATATGTCATGCAAATGCCTCAGCAGACTCAGAAATCCTAACATGTGGGGACACGGGCAAAAGATCTAAGGGCTTCCTAGGTGTATATCCATGCACAACCTCAAAAGGACTAGCACCTATAGATCTATTGACAGAGCTATTAAATGCAAGTTGAGCTATAGGAAGAATTGAATTCCAATTCCGATTGGCTTCACCCACTAGACATCGAAGGAGGTTGCCTAGACTATGATTAGCTACCTTAGTTTGACCATCAGTTTGAGGATGAAATGCCGTGAAAAATTTCAATTTGGTGCCCACTAAATGCCACAAGGTCTTCTAAAAATAACTCACGAAGCGAACATCCCTATCAGACACTATGGTTTTGGGGAGACCATAAAGTTTGACAATCTCATCAAAGTAGAGCTTTGCAATCTTAGAAGCATCAGAGGTATTAGAACATGGTCGGAAATGAGCCATCTTAGAGAAGCAATCAACGATCACTAAAATAGAATCATGCTTCCTAAAGGTGCGGGGCAAACCTAACATAAAGTCCATACTCACATCCTGCCATGGGCGATCTGGCACAGGTAGAGGAGTGTACAGGCCAGTGTTTTGCTTACGATGTTTGGCTAGTTGACATGTACGACACTGACCAACTATCTTGGCAACGCCCCGCTTAAATGCCAATAGAATTGACGTTCCACTTCCTCAATTGTTTTGTCTCGGCCAAAATGACCTGCAAGGCCTCCCGCATGTATCTCCCAAACTAGGAAATCTCTCACTGAAGATCGAGGGATACATAACTTGTTGGCTTTGAAAAAGTAACCATCTTGAAGGGTATAATCATCCAGGATTGGCCGTGGGGCTTGGGGAATACGGATTGCAGGGGCTGGTTTGCAAATCTCGTGAGGTAAGAAATTGGGTTGCTGTGGTTTGCAAATCTCGTGGGGTAAGTATTTGAAAAGGACTGACATATTTGGTTGGCTTGCACTTTTGATGGTTTTGCTTTCAAATGGTCTACGGTTGTGTTGTATGGATCAGAAGTTGGTGCGGACACGACGTATAGGCCCAAAATTATACGCATGTATGGGAGGAAGAGTAAAAAGAAGATGGCCCAACCAGTGGCCTTATGGATGGAGCCTATTAGTTATTGGGCTTGAGATTAAGCGAGCCCTAACATTTAATAATTAGGGTTTCTTTATGCACTTTATTGTTAGCTATTTAAGCACCTTTTCTGATTATTGTAAGACAGTTTTGAGAATATAAAATTATTGAGTTTTCTTTTACACCGGTGCCGACTCTAGTTTGCTTGGTGTTGACTCCAAGCAACTCTTAGGTGCTGACTCTTAGGGTTTTATCTTTTGTTCTATTGTTTTTGTGGTTGTCCTACGTCAGGTTTGGTATCAGAGCAAACTTCCGATCCATACAACATAAACTGACGTAGGACAACCACAAAAACAATAGAACAAAAGATAAAACCCTAGGAGTCAGCACTTAAGGGTTGCTCGGAGTCAGCACTAAGTAAACTGGAATCGGCACTAGTGTAAAATAAAACTCAATAATTTTATATTCTCAAAACTGTCTTACAATAATTAGAAAAGATGCTTAAATAGCTAACAATAAAGTGCATAAAGAAACCCTAATTATTAAATTTTTGGGCTTGCTTAATCTCAAGCCCAATAACTAATAGGCTCCAACCATAAGGCCACAGGTTGGGCCGTCTTCTTTTTGCTCTTCCTCCCATACATGCGTATAATTGGGGGCTTATATCTCGTGTCCGCACAACCACCCTTGTGGTATACCCTTAAAACATGAAACTATATTATTTTTACCTATAAAAAAAAAAAAAAAAAACATGAAACTATTCTATGGTTTATTTTGTAATACTTTTTTTTTTTTTTTGATAAGTAAAGGAAATTTTATTCAAGAACTTAATAATGAGTCACCCTAGTATACATGAAGTATACGGCCAGGGACCAACATAATCAAATACATAAATTACAAACAACTATCAAATCATAGACTGAAGAAATAGAATGACTTTCTATGATAGACATCCAGTCCGATAGAGTTTTAAAGAAGAAAAGTTTTAAATCAGTTATAGTCCTTTCAGAATCTTCAAAACACTGGTTGTGTCTCTCCCGCCAAATGCACTACATCAAACAATGAGGGATTGCCATCCAAATAACACCATTACGATGATGACCAAAATTTCCTTGCCAACAAGCAAGGAGCTCAACTACAGTCTTTGTCATTGCCCAGTGGATACCAAACAAGGTGAACACCATAGACCACAACTCATAAACAATAGGACAATGTAGTAAAAGATGGTCTACAAATTCTCCTTTACTTTTGCACATATAACACAAATCTAGAATCAACACCTTCTTCTTACGTAAATTATCAATAGACAAGATCGTTCCTAAAGCTACAGTGCAAACAAAAAATGCAACTTTGGAAGGAACCTTTTGCTTCCAAATACTTCTCCAAGGGAAGGATTGAGTACATACACCCAACAAAGCTTGATAGTAACTGCTTACCTCAAAACCCTTGCTCTAGCAGGTGTCCTCACCAATACCTCTCAATGAGACTCCATATATAACATTCCAAAAAACAGACAAAGAATTTGATTCCCTATCATGAATTTCTCACAGGATTTCTAAGTCCCAAAAAAGAACTCTGTTGGGAAACTACATGAGATCAGCCACATAAGCCTCTATTATTACTGATTCTGAATAAATCTGGAAAACACATACTCAAAGGATTATCCCCACACCAGACATCATGCTAAAATTTCACTCTAGTCCCATCTCCAATTTGAAACTGGATGTAGCGAGAAGAAGTAGACTAACCACTACTGATAGTTTTCCATAAACTCACCCCATAGGAGCCTGGAACAGAATTAGAGCACCAATCTCCCGCCTCAGCTCCATATTTAGCCCTTCTCCATAGTGCTTCTCTCTCATACCCAAATCTCCACAACCATTTTCCCAATAATGCTTCATTAAAGTATCTCAAGTTTTGAATTGCTAGACCCCCAGACTGGATATGAGAGCATACCTTGGACCAATTCACCAAGTGACGTTTAGAAACATCTCCCAGACCACCCCAAAGAAAATTTTTGAAGTTACCTTCCTTGTGGTTTGCTCTATGAGGCATTTTTGCTAATTTAATGAAATTTGATGATATTACCAATGACAACAACACCCAGAAATTGAACTTAGGAATCAGCACTATGCCATTGGAAAATTGCAATAGAAATTTTAAATCAAGCTTGTTTCCATTGGAGTATAATAGCTAAATATATAAGCTACTGGGATTCAACCTTAATTCTTAAATGACTTGGGCCAAGGCCCAATTATTGAATTCATAAATAACCTTTACTCTAGGAAATTAAGTAAAATGCCAATAACTTAATAAACTAATATGACCTAAAATAAAATCCAATGGACCAATAGTAAAAATAAAATTGACTTCTAAAAATGAATAGAACTATGTTAAATAAAATTGTTTTTGTGCTCCCTGCATCATAAAATATGCTAGGAGACCATGAGTTATGGAAAATGGAAATGACTGTTTACATATGTTAATCTATGCTAGTACGTTTTCTGGCAGTCTATGGTAGCACTTGTCCAATAATCATCAATTGCATGGACGCCTTCCAAGGGTACCACCAGATTCCCCTAGCCTTGGATGATCAAGAGAAAACAGCTTTCGTAACTCCCATTGGGAACTACCACTACAAGGTGATGCCATTTGGTCTGAAAAATGCAGGCTCCACCTACCAGAGAATGATGGCCAAAATGTTTGAACCACTGCTGGGGAAATGCATTGAGATCTACATCGATGACATGGTGGTCAAGAGCAAGCTGGAATCCAACCACGTCGGAGACCTTGAGAACATCTTTGAGATCTTAAGGAAACACAAATTGCGTCTCAACGCTTCGAAGTGTTCTTTCGGCGTTGGATCAGGAAAGTTCCTGGGATATATGGTCACTCATCGGGGAATCGAGGTGAATCCCGACCAAATAAAAGCGATTAACAGTCTGCAGCCTCCTCGGAACCCAAAAGAAGTACAGAAGTTGACCGAGATGACTGCTGCTCTCAACCGATTCATCTCCAAATCCGCGAAGAGGTGTCGACCCTTCTTCCAGCTGCTGAACAAATGAATAGGATTTGAGTGGAATGAAGAGTGTGTTCTAGCTTTTCAACTGCTGAAAGAATACCTAACTCGGCCACCCATCATGTCTAGCCCTATAACGGACGAGGTCCTATTCGCCTATATTGCTGTAGCCACCCATGCTGTGAGTCTAGTACTTGTACGAGTTGACAATGGCGTCCAGAAGCCTGTCTACTATGTGAGTAAATCTCTTCATGAGGCCGAGGTCCGTTATCTGCCACTTGAGCAGGCTATCTTTGCAGTAATTCATGCCACTCGTAAACTCCCTCATTACTTCCAATCACATACGGTTGTGGTCCTCACCTAACTCCCGCTCAGATCACTGCTTCGGAGTGCAGACTATACGGGAAGGATTGCTAAGTGGGGTACCATACTAGGGGCTTTCGACATAAAATACATGCCTCGCACCTCGATCAAGGGGCAGATACTGGCCGATCTGGTGGCCGAGTTCGCTGAGCCTGTGTTGGAAGAGATAGCTGGGACAACGCCCATGGATGGAAATTCAGTTGGCCTCGTCTCTGTGCAAGATTCCGCATCTTGGAAATTATATGTGGACGGTGCAGCCAATCAAAGAGGTTCAGGAGTGGGGCTAGTTTTAATATCTCCCGAGGACGTTGTCATCGAAAAATCCCTCAGACTAAACTTCTCGGCTACTAATAACGAGGCTGAGTAAGAAGCATTGCTGATCGGGGTGACTATGGTCAAAAAAAGGGGGGAAGCATCCTAGAAGTATTCTCGGACTCAGCTTTGGTCGTCGGCCAAGTTCGAGGAGAATTAGAAGCTCGTGATGAAAGAATGCAGAAATACCTAAAGCAGGTCAAACAGCTACAATCACGATTCAAGTCATTCAATTTGCAACATGTTCCTCGGAGTGGGAATACGCACGCGGACTCCTTAGCTACTCTTGCAACCACCTCGGCTCAGGGGCTACCTCGGCTTATCCTAGTGGAAGATGTACAAAGGCATTCTGAGGAGATTGAAGGGCCTAGCATTTGTCAAGTTAGAGTAGGGTCAAGTTGGATGGACCCTATGGTGACTTATCTCAGAGACGACGTCTTACCGGTAGACAAGGCCGAAGCCGACAAAGTGAGGAGGAAAGCTCCTCGGTTCTGGCTATCAGGGGATAATAAGCTATACAAACGTTCTTTCTCTGGACCCTATTTGTTATGCGTGCACCCTGAAGCCACGGAGTTGCTCCTCGAAGAGCTGCATGAAGGGATTTGTGGCAGTCACACAAGAGGAAGGTCCCTAGCACACAGGGCCTTAACTCAGGGGTACTAGTGGCCAAACATGCAAAGGGAATCACAGGCATATGTAAAGAAGTGTGATCAATGCCAGAAGTTTGCCCCGAATATACATCAACAGGGAGGAGTTCTGAATCCTTTGTCAAGTCCATGGCCTTTCGCTCAGTGGGGCCTAGATATTGTAGGCCATTTTCCTAAAGCAGCCGGGAGTAAGAAATACTTGGTCGTTGCAACAGACTACTTCACCAAATGGGTTGAAGCCGAGCCGTTGGCAAACATCAGGGATGTGGATGTCCAGAAGTTTGTATGGAAAAATATCGTTGTACGGTTCGGAGTACCACATACTCTTATCTCGGACAATGGCCTTCAGTTTGACAGTAAAGCATTCAGAAGATTCTGCTGCAGGCTAGGCATTACAAACAGGTACTCCACCCCTGCATACCCTCAAGGAAATGGCCAAGCTGAAGCAGTTAATAAAATCATAATAAGCGGTCTTAAGAAGAGGCTGGATGATGCCAAGGGAAAATGGGTGGAAGAACTACCACATGTACTTTGGACCTACAGGACAACTCCTCGTAAGTCTACCGGAGAGACCCCCTTTGCCATGTCGTATGGTGCCGAGGCTGTTATCCCCATAGAAACTAGGTTCCCCACACTGAGAACCAGTTCATTTACCTCGGTCGACAATAACAAGCTGCTAAAGGACAATCTGGACTTAGTCGCCGAGCGCAGAGAAAATGCTGCGGTTCAACTAGCCTATTATCAGCATAAGCTCAAGCAGAGTTATGATGCTAATGTCAAACTCAGACCACTTACACCAGGAGATTTAGTCTTGCGAAAAGTCGTGGGCACTACGAAGAACCCGGCCTAGGGGAAGCTGGGACCTAACTGGGAAGGCCCTTATCGGATCCTATCAGTTGCTGGAATAGGAGCTTTTTATTTAGAGGATTTAGATGAGAGGGCTGTACCACACCCCTGGAATGTAAATAACCTAAAAAAGTACTACTACTAATGAAAATTTCCATTCTCTTATTGAAATCTATTATACTGTTTTTTTACTAAGTGTTAAACAGAACCTTGGTCAGGCCTGGTCCCTCAAACCACCTACCTTGGGAAAATTAACACCCCTAAGTATTAAATAGAACCTTGGTCGTGCCTGGCTCTTCGGACCACACACCTTGGGTAAATTAATACTGCTAAGTGTTAAACAGAACCTTAGTCAGGCCTGGTCCCTCAGACCACCTACCTTGGGAAAATTAACACCCCTAAGTATTAAACAGAACCTTGGTCGTGCCTGGATCCTCGGACCACACACCTTGGGTAAATTAATACTCCTAAGTATTAAACAGAACCTCGGTCGTGCCTGGCTCCTCGGACCACACACCTTGGGTAAATTAGTACTGCTAAGTGTTAAACAGAACCTTGGTCAGGCCTGGTCCCTCAGACCACCTACCTTGGGTAAATTAACACCCCTAAGTATTAAACAGAACCTTGGTTATGTCTGGCTCCTCGGACCACACACCTTGGGTAAATTAATACTGCAAAATGTTAAACAAAACATTGGTCAGGCCTGGTCCCTCAGACCACCTACCTTGGGTAAATTAACACCCCTACGTATTAAACAGAACCTTGGTCGTACCTGGATCCTTGGACGATACACCTTGGGTAAATTAATACTGCTAAGTGTTAAACAGAACCTTGGTCAGGCCTGATCCCTCAGACCACCCACCTTGGGAAAATTAACACCCCTAAGTATTAAACAGAACCTTGGTCGTGCCTGCTCCTCGGACCACACACCTTGGGTAAATTAATACCCCTAAGTATTAAATAGAACCTTGGTCGTGCCTGCTCCTCGGACCACACACCTTGGGTAAATTAATACTGCTAAGTGTTAAACAGAACCTTGGTCAGGCCTGGTCCCTCGGACCACCTACCTTGGGTAAATTAACACCCTTAAATGTAAAATGGAACCCTGGCCAGGCCTGGTCCCTCGGACCGCCTACCTTGGGCGAATTATCAATTTTCACTCACTCCTCTAAAGGTAGTATGAAATCCCAAACGTGCCTTACCTCTCGGATCATACACTTTGAGCTATTTGGAAGCTTAATCTTTCATATTCCCTCAGACTGCGCACTCTAAGCTGTTGTTCTTACTTAATTTAACATGTCAACAATACGACAGTTAATTGTGCTTGCTTGAATTCATATTCGTTTGCTGAGACAAAACTAAGTTAGTTAAAGGTCTTTGATGTTAATCTTAAAGTTTTGTGTTGCTATTTTAGTCTATGGATTTAAACTTTTCACTAGCATGTAAACAGAAATGAAAACAGCTGTAGTTAAGTAAGATATTGTCATTGAATCATAAAGTTGGAATACATCAGTTCAACATGCAAAATGCTTGCTACAAAAAAAAGAAGAAGGAAACTAGCAATTACAGCAACTAACAATCCTAATCCTAAACCTATCTTGTCTAAGAGGGAGGGCTGCCGGATCCACTTGGCTCAACTGCTGGTATGACAGCCTCGACCTCCAATGGAGCTGCATCCTTGGCCATACCGACATCCACAACAGCAGAAGAAACCTCCAAAGCTACTTGCCCCGTTGGGGCAACTTGTCCCTGCTCAGCCTCCCTGGCGGCCTCATGAGGAACAAGTGCTTGGCTTGTTTGCTCCGGAGCTTAAGAAGATAAAGGGGCGGGGTCAGCCAGGGTCAAACTTATGTGGGGATGATATATATCCTCCCCGGCTGCCTCAGGTCCGAGTCAGCTAGGACTCCTGCCAAGTTCAGGGCCTCATCCCATGTAAACTGGCAGTAGTCCCTGCATACCTCGAAAACCTCTTCCGCCAGCCTTATCTCGGTCTTCTCGATGCCGCGGAGATACTCTGCCTCCTTCTCGGCCTCAGCAGCCACAAGGGCCTCCCGAGCTTCCTTCTCCCCCTCCTTGGCCTTCTCCAGGATGGCCTTGAGCTCCAGGACAAACTGCCTTTGGGTAGCCAGCTCAATTTCTGTAGTGTACAGCCTTTTCCGCTGGTCCTCGGCCTGGTCCTGGGCGCTCTTGAGGCCAGCCTCGGCACTGTGCCTTTCCCTCTCCTCCACGGTTAGCTTCTTAGCTAACTCTTGTTTTTCTTGCTTCAGAGCCTCCATGTCCCTCTCCACTTGAAGGCGAGACTGGGTCTCGGTCCTAGCTAGGCTTCGGGCCTCCCTGACCCAGTCCTCGGCCACGTAGACTTGTTGAGTGAGCTGCACAGAAAAAAATGACAAAATTGTGTCGTTAACTATACAAAAGAAATACAAAGTACACAACCAACTTAATTAAAAACTTACCATGGCTAGGTCTCTCTTCATCGACATGAACAGGTCGGCTTGCCTCCACGACCTCACTACGTCCATGTCCTTGGGCAGAAGGAGAGGGCGCTCCAGTGCCTCAGCAATGTAGCCCGAGCGCCCCTTTTGGAATTCCCTAATGGAGGTCGTGGAGGGAATGGGCACACCGTCCAAGTCTAGCCTTGGAGCCCAAGCTGGTGGCCGTTGATCTTCGAGGGCACGAGTGTCTCCCCTCTGCTCGGACGAGGAGGACCTCCTGTCATCTCTCCCCCCTTTTTGTTGTTTTGCCCCTTTTTGTTGTGGTGGGGGCAATTCACCCTCCTCGGTGTCAAGCTCCACGACAGGCCTCTTCCTCTTAAGATCGGGCATGGGGAGGAGGCCGAGCCCAGTCGTGGGAGGAGGAGGAGGTGGGGGAAGATGAGCAGGCTCTTTCTGTTTTGGTGCCTCCTTGGAGGAAGCCCCCTTTTTCCTGCCGGCGATAAGGTCCTTTAGCCCTGCCCTTTGCTTTAGCGGCATGTCATCCTCTTCTTCTTCGGAAGTCTCAGACACTGGGGTACCTTTAGGTTTGCCCTGTACCTCCTCTTCACCGCTAAAGTGGAAGCCGTCTATCTCTTCCTCCAAAGATTGCAGGGATGAAGTGGACTCTTCCCTTTGAACAGCGGGTTGAGGAGCAGCTTGTCGGACTGGCCACTCAACAGGTGAAAGGTCTCTCTTGGCCAGAAAACCAGGGATCGAAACGTCGATCCTGTTGATCCTCTTGTCACCCGCATGGATGGAATTGCCGACGTCTAAAAAGCTGTCCGACAGAGGGGTAAAGTCCAGTACGAGGTGGACAGCACGCAGCTGGCCGTCGGAGTGTACGCATACCTCGGACCTTAAGAGCTTGTTGAGTCCCGGCACATTCACAAGGCTAAGGCGGGGAGCAACAAACTTCCTATCTGCAATCACAACCGCCGAACAGAAAGTTAGCTACAGCATTTCAAAACCAGATGATAAAACAAAATAGAAAAGTGAAGCCTAGAACCTAAATTCTAGGATAACTCAATCTAGCCCTACGGCAGCCCACCTGGTTTCCCCTCCTTGACCGGGCAATGGTGACCGTCGTGCCATGCCCCGGAGACGATTACGTAGTCGTCCTTCATGCCCTTGTTGGACTTCGGAAGGAACGACACCATCTTAACGACCGGAGATCGGGATTTCAGGTAATATCCCCCGTCGGCCTGAGAATGGCACTCGTACATATGTACGACGTCGTGCCAGGTGAGCTGCAAATCCATCATCTGGCTAAGGGCCTCGACGCTGCCTAAGACCCTGAACATATTAGCTGTGCACTGGTGCGGGCACAACCTCTGGTTTCTAAGGTAGTCTCTAGTTATGGTACCCATGGGAATGGTCATCCCTCCCTCCAAAAAAGCGATTACAGGGATGACCACCTCACCGGTTCGCCTATCTGTCAGGATGTTTTCCGGCAGACAATATCGAAGACCAACCCCCTCGGGGATATGGTACCTCTCCTTAAAGAGCTCTATGGCTATAGGTGTATCAACAAGATTCTTAAATCTACCCATTGGACTCTGCGAAGAAGACGCTAAAGAGGTTCCCTAATGTAAAACTAAAAAGTGAAAGAAAGGTAAGGCCGAAGTGCCCGGCCGAGGAGGATTGATCGAGGGAACCAAATACTTACAAGAGGAATTGAGGTTTCAGATTCAGAAATCCCTTAGACGCCTAGAAATCTTTGTTAAAACGTCCTCGAATTGCTTAAGTTCAATGAGCGTATGATAACGAGGATACTTAAGAGCTCTGGAGTGCTTGAACGTATGCGAAGTGAGGAAAATTACCTCTTGAGAGGCCTTTTTATAGTAGGTGAAGATGAGTGGGAGTTATCCCGCTCGAAATTTCACGAAGAAATCTCAGCCGCACGATCTTCACCTCGCCGTTGATCAAGGAGACAGAGCGCCACCTAGAGCTATAAATGACGCGCTGCAATTTCCGAAGCGTCTTTGGAAATCGAAAATCTCGCGAAACGGCGCATCCATGTGGATTAGTTAGGGGGCTTGATGGGTTTCACCCCTGCAGAAGTCAAAGTCCCACCTTTCTCCTCGGATAAAAGGAGAAAACCGGAACTTTGAGGGGCTATTGTAGGGGTAAAAGGCCCAACACCAGATCCTGGGCCGTGGGCCTGTCCGAGGTGACCTATACATCCGAGGACAACACATCTTGAAGAGTTTGTGCAGCCTAATTCGATGCTAAAGTGTGAGTCCCGTGGAAGAAAGCCTGGTCCGAGGAGACTTCCTGCTCGGACTGTTAAAAGGGTGTCCCAGATGAGTGCTCCAACCTCAATCTTAGCTCTCCCAAAGAATCCCCCGATTCGTATAGACCATAAGGACAGGTGGCGAAGATCAGATATTAAGCAAAAGGCTGCTGCCACCGCATTTATGATCCTGCAGCTAACATCATGGCCGCATTAATGGGAAAAGACACCTGAACAGTGACCTCCATCCTTTACAGCTGTCCCATGAAGACTCAAGATCGAGGCTGATGGGACAAGTATCAGGAAAAGCCCACGTAATAGAAAAAGGGCATATAAATAGAAGAAGGGGGAAGAAAGAAGAGGAGGGAACAATCAAGAGAGAGAGAGAAAAAGAGAAGTATTCGTAGTATTTGCATAAGCAACCTCCTCGGAATACGCCGAGCAGTGCATTGTAACACTCAAATATCTTATCAATACAAATCTAATCATAATCATACTTGGGCTTTCAACCCATACGTATTCAATCGAGTATTCTTCAACCCACTCTCTTTACGAATTCATTTCAAGGATACTATATACGGTCTAGGCCGCCAACTATTCTGTTGATAGGCCCAATCCTGAATTTTGTGTCCGTACAATATATATATAAAAAGTAATGTCAAAGATATTACAAATTTTAATTTAATTTATAAGTTTTACATATTAATATAAAATATTATAAAATAGAACATAATAAAAAAATTACGAAACTTATTTATAATGATATTATTGACAAGTTGCCAATTATGTTAATCACCACGGTAATTTATATTTATAAATCTTTAACAATAAATTTCATAAATTTTAATATTTTTATTTAATGTAGTATATTTCTTAGGGAATGAATTGAAAGGTAATTACAATGAAATGACATAAAAGTTTATTCAACGAATCTCTTGAATAAGATATTCATGAAAAAGTAGATGAAAATAGTGATGCAACATAAGCCAGCTCCAACCAAGAAGCTGCCAAGAAAAGAATTAGAGATCAAATAGGAACTTTGCCGGAATTAAACTGTGTGTGTGTGGGTGAGAGTGATTGGTTATAAATTATTAAAAAAGAAAAAGATGGGGTTTGGACCTGTCGATGATCTATACATTGTTCAACTCCTATAAATAAATAAATAAATATATATATATATATATACACACATTTATATGTTTTGGCTTGCCATAAAACTTAAAAAAGTACTCCCAACACAAAGTTTCCTTATTAGCCTGTAGAAATCATCAAAAAGATGTTGCAGTCTGAGCTATTCTGCAGCGTCATAGATTCAAATTTTGACCAGTTTGAACACCATGGCCTCAACATGGATGCCCTTGTAGATTTCTATGACTCTGATCAGATCTCTACACTCTTCACCACAACAGATGACTATCCGGAGCTTTCTTCACTCCAATTTTCACCACCCATGTTCCCAAGTGATGACTTTGTTGCCACAAATGAGGAATCTGAATTTTCTTCAATCCCATCTCCCATTTATGATGTTTCCCAGCAAAGCATTTTGAACGATGATATAGAGCGTATGTATGGAGATTTGGAAGACATTTTCTCATACCCCACAAAAGTGGGAATTTTGTGCACTGGACAAGATCCTTCTTATTTTAATGGAGGAATTTTCCTTTTGCAACCCTTGTCCAGTGAAGGAGAAGATAGTTTGAGTCCTAGTCAGTCCATGAATTCTGAATCATTATTAACAGATGTGGTGTCTGTTCAATCATCTCTAACATTGCCAGGAGAAGACATGGAAATAGATAACCAACTGAGCCTTTTTCATCTACTTAAGGCTTATGGGGAAGCTTTAGAGAAGAATCAAAGAGAGCTTAGGCAAGTTATTTTGAGATGCATCAGTGAGAAAGGTAGCCCAGTTGGCAAAACCTTGGAGCGCCTTGCTTTCTATTTATCTCAAGACACCGAGATTGTTCAAGGTGAAAATTTGAAACAAGAGTCCTTGAAGAACTTCAAACCTGCATTTCAGGCACTCTACCAAGCCTTACCTGATGTGAAGTTTGCTCACTTTGCAGCAAACTCTGCGATTCTTGAAGCTATTCCAGATGATTCAGAGACAATCCACAGTGGACTTCGACATGGGAGAAGGTGTTCAATGGCCTCCAATGATTGAGGCCATTGCTCACCAACACAAAACATCAAAATTGACATCAATGAAATGGGAAGAGGAGGATTGTAATGGTGCTGCATTGTGGAGTTTGAGGAGACGAAAAGGCGGCTCTATGATCAAGCAAGAGCTTTTGGCCTAAAGTTGAAAGTGGAAGAGATGGGAATTAACGATGTAGTAAGTGAACTAAAGACGAAAAGGGGTGGAAGAAGAGAATGGTTGGTCTTTAATTGCATGGTTGGGCTTCCACGCATGGGGAGGGTGAGAAGTAGAAGACTTGTCACGGAGTTTCTAAGGGTGGCTAAGGAATTGATAGCTAATTCTGCCAATTGTAGTACTATTCAAAAAGGTATAATAACCTTGTGTGATGGAGACGCTTGTGAAATACTGAAAAATTGCTCAGATTTTGGGTCATTCTTTGATGGGTATTTGGTGCATTACCAAGCCTTGTTAGAATCTATGGAAATGAATTTTCCATTTCATTTTACAGAAGCAAGAATAGCCCTGGAATGCCTCTTTGTGGCACCCTATATCTCTTCTCTTGCTTGGTTTCAAAGATGGAAGGAGATAAGGGAAGGTTGTCATCTTGAGACAGGGCTCGGGTTCAGGGGCGGCGCTATAGCTTAATCAGGGGGTTCAAATGAACCCCCTGACTTCAAAAAAAAAAAAAATTATATATGTAAAATATTTTTTTAGTTAGTTTAATACTTTAATTTATTCTTAAAAATATTTTTTTGCACACCCTGACTAAATCTTGCACACCCTTATTACAAGCATTTTCAACTCTAAGAGTAAAGAGTACGTGTTTGTGAATTGTAAGTGTAATTCTTTTTTATAATACTTTAATTTATTCTTAATTTTTTTTTTTTTGCACACCCTGACTTAAATCTTACACACCCTTATTACAAGTATTTTCGACTCTAAGAGTAAAGAGTACGTGTTTTGTGAATTGAAAGTGTAATTCTTTTTTATAAATTTATATTATATGTGTGTGAGTATGTCTAATATTGATTGTATACATTACTTTTTGTTATAATGTTATTTGTGTAAATTATGATGTATGTAGTTGTTTGTGTATACAATATAAATATAATATAACTTTATAATAAAGATGGTTTTTTTACATGTTTGTGTATTGTTATCGTATTATAATAACTTTTGTTATAAAGTAAGTAAAATTCAAGAAAAAAATTGTAAAGTTAGTAATTGTTCAAGCATTTAATTAGTTAAGTAAATACGTAGTATATAATTTTATCTGTGAATGGGTGTGATTGTGTGCGTTAATAATTAATATGGAGCCAATGAGTTGAATTAGTCATTTAGTCTAAAATATTTTTGTAAAAACAAAGTCAAATAGATAATAACAACTGAATAAACAAAAAAAATATTAGACAAACTTAACAAAATAAGATGGTTATAGGTTCATAACTATCTACATTGGCAATAGATACTTGTAATGAACTATCATGTAACATTCAAAATTTGAAAACTTGTAGAATAAAATTATAAAACTTCACATAATAATAATAATAATAATAATAATAATAATAATAATAATAATATTATTATTATTATTATTATTATTATTATTATTATTATTATTATTTGTCGATAACTAGATATATTTAAGATCTCTTTTTATTAGAATTTTTTAATGAACCCCCTAAACAAAATTTTTGGAGCCGCCACTGCTCAGGTTAGTGGGTAGTCGACTGAGCGAAGATATATTCATGGAAGCAAGAGAAATGGTGGAAGAAGGGGAAAATAAATATGGGGTAAGCATTGAGGGACATATTGGGAATGAGATGGTCTTAGAAAGGAAAGAAATTACAATACTGAAAGTTTCAACTTGGACAACCCATAGTTAAGGGAAGACAGTTTTTTCTTTGCTACAGTCTGTATAATTGTATGTGTGACTTAATATTAGTCTCAAAATTTTCTTAAAATTGGCCAAAGTAGACTTTATTTTTTGGATGAGGAAATGACCAAAGTAGACTAAATGCACCGAAATGGACCGTAGTAGACCAAACTGTACCAAAGTGATAACCAGCATGTGCAATACTTTGGTAATCATTGATGGCAAAACCAAAAGGGTTTGTGAAAGTGAAATCCATAATTTAGAAATGATGTTTAGAATTTTAATCTTTATAAGACCTAATCAAAATAACAAATTAAAAATTTTGATAAAAAAGAAAAATCTGTCCAAAAATTAAAAAATAAAAATAATGCAAAAAAAAAATGATGGGATTATTGACCAAAAGAAGAAAAATCCATACCCAATAAATAAATGGTCATGCTAACAAGTGCTCTTTAGGCATTGGTTAACAATCAATTTTAAGAAAGTTTTGATACTACTTTTATAAGAAATGAAAAAAACTGTCAAAATATTAATTGCGTTTTTTTTTTCTTTTTCCGTAAAAATTTTCTTTAAATAGATTGTTAACTAATGTCCTAAGAGCATTCGTTAGCATTTCTCATAAATAAAATAATACAAGGCTGCAGGGAGACCATTTATTTTTATTTGGTTTTGTCATCCACAATTTTATGTTAAGATATAGTCTTGTTATTTTTATTATCTATTGACCATTATTGACTTTGACACAGAGAAACAATCAATTACAAATTTACAATTAGTTGTTGTGAGATTTTAGAATAAATAATGCTAGAGATACAACAAAATATCGACACCAATCTCACAACATTTAAACTATCATGTCAACTTATACACAGATCCACCACAATTTCTAACTTAAATTTTTTTGGTATGCTAATTTAGGAATATTGTGAAATGATTTATTCATCAATAAAAAACAATACCAACAAAAAAATTATTTAAAAAAACAAAAACAAAAAAACAAACAACAACTACTAATTTAGGATTCAATCATGAATTCAATAGACAAATCAAAGTTGATCGAACACACACAAGCATATATATATATATATATATATATATTATCATTTTATCATATCCAAAATCAAAGAAAATTAAATAATACTACACATGAAACGTCACTTATTTTGTAGTTTTATTTTCTGTATGTCAATGTTTTATATCTTTTTTCTCAACTTCCCTATAAATTCTCTTATACTTTATAGTTTCATTGTTTGAATTTTGTCTATAAAAATGATGTTCATAGAACCTGTTTAATGGTCATTATTTCAATTTACAATTTAGTTTTTTTTTTTTTTTTTTGATAGGAAGAATAATACTTTTATTTCAAAAACTTAGAAACCACGTACATCCTGGGCACACATAGATTCAATATGGCTAGGACATTCCTCAAGCCAAGTGACATAGTCTTCAAGTTGGCCTGCATACTGGGCTAGTGCGTGGGCTGGGGCATTCCCCTGCCATTTAACATGTGAGAAGGCAAACATTCTAAATCCTTGAGCTTGACGGAGTATACTGGTGACGATATTCTGGATTGCCGTAGACGCTGAGCCCGACCCGTGCACTGCGTTGTACACCGAGAGTGAATCTCCTTTAAAGATTGCATCCTTAACTCCCACTTCTGCAGCGAAACGGACTCCCGCGTCCATCGCTTTTGCTTCCGTCTCCAGTGCTCCTAACGGGACTGCCATCTTCTTGCTCATCACGGCGACCATAGCCCCCGTGTCATCTCTAATAATAACTCCGATCCCCGTTTGCTTCCGTTTGGTGAACACGACGCCATCAACGTTGACCTTGTACCATCCCTGCGGCGGTAGGCTCCACTTTACTGTCATAGGTGTACTCTCCTGAACAGCTTCAGAACTTTCATTTATGTTAATGTGTATAGTGTTATGGGCTTTAGGCCCAACCTAGTTTACTTGTAGAGCACTTATATTACTTGTACAGCACACACACATCTTGTACTACACTCCGACTTGTACGGCACTCATATGCCTCCTATATAAAGGCATACTCATGTATATTCCCATTTGAGAAATACAATACAATTATTCAGTATTTCTAACATGGTATCAGAGCCACTGCTCTGATCCTTTTCTTAGCAGTCTTGTCTTCCTTGGTGTTACTCCACCCTTGTCGCTTCCGCCGTCACAACGACCTGCAACCGTCGTCGTTGAGGAGTCCCGCACCATAGACCACTGCACTCACCGTCTCCGCCGTGCTTCCTGCTCCGATCAATTTTTTGAAGGCACCACAGTGATCGTCTTGCCTCGATCTACGCAGTCGTGAAAGCCTTGCAGTGATTGGAGGCCGCAAGCGCCCTCACGCGCCGCCCAGAGAATCAGCGCCTCAGCCACGCGCCTCACGCGCCACCTCTGATCTTGCTGACGTCATCAGTGACGTCATCTAGGGCTGACGTCATCACACAAGGCTCTGCTGACGTCATCACACAAGGCTCTGCTGACGTCATCCATCCAGGCAGCTGACGTCATCGTTGACTTTGACCGTCGACCAGCGTTGACTTTGACCGTTCACCGTTGACCGTTGACTTTTCCAGGGTTGACTTTTGCTGTCCAGGTTCACCTTACCCAGTTTTTTGCGTAGATTTCATTTTTTGCAGTCTGTTTTTGCATATTGTGTCTCTAAATGGATAAAAATGATATTTTTCTTCCTCGCCCCATCAATACTATATTGGAGGGGAATAGGAATTACTTATCTTGGTCTCAAGCTATGCGCAGTTTTCTTAAGGGTCGCATGCTCTGGCAATATTGCACTGGTGCAATCACTATTCCTATAAAGGGGGCAAGTGAAGAAGATGCTGCCTTCCTCAGTCGCATGATTGAATGGGATAGTCACAACCACATGATCCTTACGTGGATTCGGAACACTTCCATTTCCTCCATCTCCAATCTATTGGGCAGCTTTGATGATGCTAAATCGGCATGGGATATGTTGGCCAAGAGATACTCCACTACTCACGGATCCATGAAATATCAGTTAGTGGTTGAATTACATCAACTCAGGCAAGAACCAGGGCAATCCATCAATGACTACTATGATCAGCTTCGCTTCATTTGGGACCAAATTGACCTTTCTGATCCAACCTGGGCATGCTCAACAGATGCTCAACAATATGCTGCTATTAGAGATGAATTTCGTCTCTATGAGTTCCTGATGTCACTTCATAAGGACTTTGAGCCCATCCGAGGTCAGCTTCTTAATCGCAGTCCTCCTCCCTCTCTTGATACTGCTGTAAATGAGTTGGTTAGAGAAGAAGCTCGCCTTGCAACCCTTCAAGCCCAGAATAAGCTTAATGTTCTGGCCATCACTCCTTCTGCTCCACCCATTGAGCAGCCTCAGCAATCAGGTGATCCCTCTGGCTCTAGCAGTCGTCGCAAGACCAACAAGAAGTTCTGCAACTATTGCAAGCGACCTGGCCACACTATTGAGACTTGCTACCGTCGCAACAAGTCTACTGCTGCTGTTGCTAATACAGAGTCCACTCCGCCAATGCCTTCCATTTCAGCTAAGTCCCAGTCTTTTGGATCCACTATCAACCTCTCCCCCACTGAACTACAGGACATCATTGCTCAAGCTGTTCGTATGGCTGGTAATGCATCTCTTTCCAATGCTCTCTCAATGTTACCTGGTAAGTCTGACACATGGCTTTTTGATTCTGCCTGTTGCAATCACATGACACCTCACTCGTCCTTATTCTCCAAACTTGACCCTGCACCACATCCTCTTAATATTCATATAGCCAATGGTTCCACCATGCATGGAAATAGTTTAGGTTCTGTTTCAACCTCTAAACTCTCTGTTCCTAATGTCTTCCATGTACCTGACCTATCCTATAATTTATTCTCTGTGGGACAATTAGCTGAACTAGGATATCGCCTTATTTTTTACTATTCTGGATGTATTGTGCAGGATCCGAGGATGGGGCAAGAACTTGGGACCGGTCCTAGAGTTGGGCGTATGTTTCCCGTGGACAATCTTCGTCTTCCACCTGCTGCTCCTGTTTCTGTTGCTGCTGCAGTTGCTGCGATTTCTTCCTTACCTTCTCTCGCACTTTGGCATTCTCGCCTTGGTCATGCACCCTCTTCTCGGGTACAACAGTTAGCTTCTAAGGGTCTGTTAGGTTCTGTGACCAAAGAAAATTTTGATTGTACTTCATGCCAATTAGGAAAACAGCCAGCTTTACCTTTTAATAATAGTGACTCTATCTCTAATGGTATTTTTGAGTTAATTCATTCCGATGTTTGGGGGCCTTCTCCTGTTGCTAGTATTGGTGGATCTCGATATTTTGTTGTTTTTATCGATGATTATTCTCGTTATAGTTGGATCTTTCCTATGAAATCTCGTTCTGAAATTTTGCCAATATACAGTAACTTTGCAAAAATGGTTGAAACACAATTCTCTAAACATATCAAAATTTTTCGATCTGATAATGCCCTTGAATACACTCAATATGCTTTTCAAACTCTGTTACATTCCTATGGCACTGTACATCATCTAACATGTCCAGGTACCTCTCAGCAAAATGGTCGAGCCGAATGAAAACTTCGTCATATTCTTGACACAGTTCGAGCTCTCCTTCTTTCTGCCAAAGTTCCTGCCCCATTTTGGGGTGAAGCTGCCCTTCATGCTGTCCATGCTATTAATCGCATACCAAGCACTGTCATTCATAATCAAACTCCTTATGAGCGCCTTTTTGGGTCACCTCCTAACTATCATCACCTCCGCTCCTTCGGTTCTGCCTGTTTTGTTCTTCTTCAGCCTCATGAGCACAACAAACTTGAGCCTCGATCTAGACTTTGTTGTTTCCTTGGTTATGGAGAAACTCAAAAGGGGTATCGGTGCTATGATCCTGTCTCTCATCGTCTTCGTGTTTCACGTAATGTTGTCTTCTGGGAACACCGCTTGTTTGTTGAACTCTCTCACTTTTGTTCTTCCCTAACTACCTCCTCTGTTTTAGAAGTCTTTCCAGACGAGTCTCATGTTCCTTCTACAAATGCTCTTGATCCCCCTTTGGATTTCTCTATTCATCCTCCAGATATTTTTGATGCTTCTCCTAGACAGGTTGAAGATGAACAGGTTGATGACGAGCTACCCCTTCTTGAGACTGGGTCCCCTGCTCCTGCTCCGCCTGACGATCCTCCACAAGACATTCCACCTCGTCACTCAACCCGGGTAAGATCCATTCCTGCACATTTACTTGACTATCATTGTTATACTGCCCTTGCTACACTCCATGAGCCTCACACCTATCGTGAGGCCTCCACTGACCCTTTATGGCAGATTGCAATGAAAGAGGAACTTGATGCATTAACCAAAAACCATACTTGGGATCTAGTTACTCTCCCTCCTGGACAGTCTGTGGTTAGTTGTAAGTGGATCTACAAATTCAAGACTCGCTCTGATGGGACCATTGAGCGCTATAAGGCTCGTCTTGTTGCAAAAGGTTTCACACAGGAGTATGGGATTGATTATGAAGAGACATTTGCCCCGGTTGCTCGTATCTCATCTGTTCATGCCCTTTTAGCCGTTGCTGCTGCTAGTAAATGAGATCTTTTTCAGATGGATGTTAAAAATGTCTTCTTCAATGGGGATTTGAGTGAAGAAGTTTACATGCAACCTCCTCCTGGTCTCTCTGTTGAATCAGACAAGGTTTGTCGTCTTCGACGTGCACTTTATGGCCTTAAACAAGCTCCACGAGCTTGGTTTTCCAAGTTCAGTTCCACCATCTTTCGCTTGGGTTACACTGCCAGTCCTTATGATTCTGCCTTATTTCTTCGTCACACTGATAAAGGCACTATTTTACTTCTCTTATATGTGGATGATATGATCATAACTGGTGATGACCTTAGTGGCATTCAAGAACTCAAGGATTTTCTCAGTCAGCAGTTTGAGATGAAAGATCTTGGACATCTCAGCTATTTCTTGGGTCTTGAAATCACTCATTCCACAGATGGTCTTTATATTACTCAGGCTAAATATGCTTCTGATCTTTTGTCTCGTGCAGGACTCACTGACAGCAAGACTGTTGACACTCCAGTTGAACTTAATGCGCATCTGACTCCCTCGGAGGGGAAACCATTGTCTAATCCTTCTCTTTACAGACGATTGGTTGGCAACTTAGTTTATCTCACAATCACTCGTCCAGACATTTCCTATGCTGTTCATCAAGTAAGCCAGTATCTGTCTGCTCCACGATCGACTCACTATGCTGCTGTTCTGCGCATTCTTCGATACTTGAAGGGCACTCTCTTCCATGGCCTTTTCTACTCAGCTCAATCTCCACTTGTACTTCGTGCATTCTCTGATGCTGATTGGGCAGGAGATCCTACTGATCGCAGGTCCACCACTAGTTATTGCTTCTTCCTTGGCTCTTCTTTAATTTCTTGGCGAAGTAAGAAGCAAACCTTTGTGGCCCGCTCCAATACTGAAGCAGAATATCGTGCCCTTGCTGATACCACATCTGAGCTCCTTTGGCTGCGATGGCTTCTTAAGGACTTGGGTGTGTCCACATCCTCTGCTACTCCTCTTTATTGTGACAACCAGAGTGCCATTCATATTGCTCATAATGATGTCTTCCATGAACGGACTAAACGCATCGAGATTGATTGTCATTTTATCCGTTTTCATCTTGTCCATGGTGCTCTCCAGCTCTTCTCCGTCTCCTCCAAAGATCAACTTGCAGACATTTTCACCAAGTCACATCCTAAAGGACGCCTTCGTGATTTAGTTGACAACCTCAAGCTGGTCTCACATCCACCTTGAGTTTGAGGGGGGCTGTTAATGTGTATAGTGTTATGGGCTTTAGGCCCAACCTAGTTTACTTGTAGAGCACTTATATTACTTGTACAGCACACACACATCTTGTACTACACTCCGACTTGTACTGCACTCATATGCCTCCTATATAAAGGCATACTCATGTATATTCCCATTTGAGAAATACAATACAATTATTCAGTATTTCTAACAATTTACTCTTTGATATTCCTCTAGGAGCATTAAGGCACTCCGTACCACCGCTCTCCCAGGCCTACCTTTTCCTCCATGACATATCTCATTCCAATCTTTCCATATACCCCAGCAAATCATCACAGTCCGTTCCACCAAACCCGGCAGAAAGTCACTCCACTTTTGCGCCTGACACATTAACTCCATAAAATCCCATGATGGCATCACCTCAAAAGGTAAGGACAACTTACTTGAAGACCAAATATCTTTGGCGTGTTCACAATACCAAAAAAGGTGGCTGATTGTTTCAGCATGGGCCCTACAGTAGTCACAAAGACCATCTTTTGTGATATTTCTTTTACATAAATTTTCTTTAGTAGCCAAAATGTTCCTACATGCTTTCCATGCAAAGTGTTTTACTTTTTTTGGTATATTCATTCCCCATAAACCTTTCCACACTCTCCTCAGCTCGGATGGACTAGAGCAACTCGCTACCTCACCATTCAAACCGTCCTCCCTGGCCACCTTGTATGCGCTCCTTACTGAGAACCTCCCATTCCTATTTTCTGCCCACACTATTTTATCACTAGCTCCATTAACACTTAACGAAATGCTTAAAATCGCCTCAACATCCTAAACTAAGAAATTCTGGTGCACCACGTCGACCTTTCACTCCTTGCTTTCATTGTCTATGAGATCACAGACCATTGTTAGTCGTGTGTTGCTTTTCTCGGGTGTTACTACTTTGTACGTTTTTGGTGTAGGAAGCCATTTATCCCTCCATATTCTGATATTTTCCCCATTACCCACTTGCCACCTCAGGCCCTTTCGGACCAATGCTTGGGCTGCATGAATACTCCTCCAGGCATAAGATGGCTGCCCACCCAACTCTGCATCCACAAAATCACAACTAGGAAAATACTTGGCTTTATACACACGGTAAAACAGTGAAGATGAGTTTGTCTACACCAGCACCCTTGCTTTGCTAAGAGAGCAAGATTAAACGTTTTTAGATCTCTAAAACCCAGCCCACCTCTCTCCTTAGGTAAGCACATCTTTTCCCAGTTCATCCAAGCTAGCTTCTTTTCGTCCCTCACCTGTCCCCACCAGAATTGTCTCACCAGACCTGTCAGTTCATCACACAGCTTATTTGAGAGCTTAAAACAGCTCATGGTATATGATGGCACCGCTTGAGCCACTGCCTTGATCAATACTTCCTTTCCAACATCAGATAGAAGTTTCTCTTTCCAGCCTGAGACCTTATTTGCTACCCTTTGTTTCAACTAAGCAAATGTATTTATTTTTGACTTGCCTACCAATGATAGGAGACCTAGGCAGGATTCATGTGCTCGAATCACCTGTGCACCAAACATGGCTTTAATTGATTCCTTTGTGCTTATTTCCGTGTTGGGGCTGAAAAACAACGATGTCTTACTCCGATTCAGTTGCTGTCCAGATGATGTCTCATAAACTTGTAGTATCCTCTGTATCTCATTACATTCCACTATAGTGGCTCTTCCAAAGATGAGGCTATCATCAACGAAAAATAAGTGCGACATTCTTGGGCCCCTTGCCGAAGCTGCAATGCCCCTCAACTTCTTTTCTCGAACAGCTTTGTGTAGTAATGCAGACAGACCTTCAGCAACAATAAGAAACAAGTAGGGTGACAGTGGATCCCCTTGACACAGTCCACGTGTAGGTGAAATCTATCCATAAGGAACTCCGTTGACCCGTACTGCATATGTTACCGAGGACACACAGCTCATGACCAACCGAATCCATTTATCATGAAAACCAAGCTTCCTCATTATTTGTTTCAGGCATTCCTACTTCACCCGATCATATGCTTTACTCATGTCTAGTTTTAGCGCCATCTCACCTATCTTCCCCTTCCTTTTCCTGTTGACATGGTTCATTATTTCATGAGCTACCAATACATTATCCGTGATAAGCCTCTCCGCAATGAAAGCACTCTGGTTTTCACCTACAATGTCCTGTAAGACCACCTTTAACCTATTGGCCACTGCCTTGGATGCTAACTTATAGACCACGTTACACAAGCTTATCGGTCTGTAGTCAATAACACTTGCTGGGTCCTTGGTCTTTGGTATGAGCACAATGTGCGTTTCATGAAATTTAGGAGGTGCTACTCCATGGTTAAGGAAACCAAGAACAGTTTGAATAACAATAGAGTTTACAGTAGGCCAAAAATGCTGACAAAATAATGGAGGCATACCGTCGGGTCCTGGCGCCTTCATTGGATGCATCTGTTTCAATGCTTTCTCTACTTCGTGGGCTTGAAAGTCTTGGATGAGCCTAGAGTTCATTCTATAAGTCACCTTAGCATGTAAAGCATCAAGCATCTCATTGCTCACCACCTGTTGCGACGACGTGAAGAGCTTCTCAAATACTCCACAAAGATACTGCCTATCCTCACTTCTTCATCTTGCCAAGCACCATTAGAGTCCATGATTTTTGAGATCATGTTTCTTTGATTTCTATTCGATGCTTTGGTGTGAAAAAAGGATGTATTAAGGTCCCTTGATTTCAACCAGCAATTTCTCGACCTTTGGTGCCACATGTCTTCCTCTGCCATTAGCATTTTGTTCAACTCCATCTTTGTTCCCTGGATTTCCTCCATGACCGCATTGTTGCTTCTCCTCCCCTCCAGGTATTGAAGCTTTCTCTGTAAAGAGGATATTTTTCTCCCCACATGCCCAAAAGTGTTTTTGTTCCAAGACACTAATGAAGTGCGGCACTCCTCTATGCAGTTTGAAAACAGCCACACCGACCCCCCATGCATCCCTCTCTCCCAAGCCGTTGTTACTATCCCATCACACCTTTCATCCTTCAGCCACATGGATTCAAACCTGAAGAGTTTTGGTCGCCGAACATTGCACTGTCTGGTACTATCTGTCTTGAGGACTAGCGTGTAATGGTCCGATACCAACGTTGCCACATGGAAAAGTCTTGTATGTGGAAAACACGAAGCCTAGTTTGTGGACACGCAGAGCTTTTCCATAAAAGTGCCAAGCCACCCCCACGTCGAACACTTAGCACCACCAAACCCTGTTGCCGCTCCAATTTCCTTTTGATACTTGCCATCTCCGATACTTCAAACTTGGTCTCAATTATAAAGACAAAAATGGGATCTTCCTCCAAAACTTTTTTTTAGAGAGTTTTAACTGTACAGGGGCTCCCAAGCCCCCAACAGTTCCAACAAATCAAACTCATGGCTCCTGGCAGGGCTGTCCAACAGCCGTCGCCGCTCCAAGTTGTTGTGCCATTAGCTTGCTGAGAGTCAGAACCTCTCCTTCTACCTTTGACCGTTTCCCTGTCATCCCATTGTCAATTATTTCGTTCAACGGTGTCCTTACCCTTCTTTTCATTCCTACTCCATCATCTGCAATCCCCATTACGACCTCAATTTCCATTGCCTCTCCCTGTATGCCGTTGCCACCCTTCTTCTTATTATTTTCCTTATCCAGTTTGATTTGTTTTTGAGCCGGAGCTTTGCTTTTTCTTGTTTTAATTTCTCCTTTGGGCCTTTGCGTACACAAGCCCATAGTGAATATATCACCAGACTTAATGGAAGCTCAGTCTGATCCTCCCTTCCTAAGCGCTTGGTTTGTTTGGTCCGAAGACTCCTCATATTGGCCCTTATTACAAATGGGCTTTAAAAGCATCCCACTACCGTTTGCCTTATCCACGTCATAGCTGGCATTTGTAACTTCCAGCTCGCTTATCTCTTTCAATGCTTCCTTCTCTTCCGCCACCCTTTTCATACTTGTTTCCTTTGTTAAAACTTTTCCAAATATTGCGTTATCTAGCTCCTTTAACTGCTCCTCAAATCCTAGACATTGCAAATTACACGTAATCCTCATTATCTCGTGCCCTTCTAGCTTGTCAGATGACGCCACCTTTGCCCTACATGTTACCACGTCATCATCCTTATGTGCACTTTGTATGGCAGCCACCGTCAACTCCCTCCCCGTGTTAACCAACTGCCCCATCGTCGTGGATACCCCATCCGCCACTGCCTTGTGTTCCTTCCTCCCCTCATTCTTTGATGCAACCACTAGTTGGGGCTGTTGAACACGCTCCGACGTTGCCCGTAGCCATGGTCCATATTACTTGTCTTCTGCTTGAGCGATTCTTTACTACGCATCCATTGCATGCAATCTTTTTCATCGTTATTAATCATCCCGCACCAATAGCAGAAGATGGGTCATCATTCATATCTAAAATCCACCCACGACGGTGATAGACCTCCCTTTCGAACTAGTCGACCCGACAAAGCGGCATGGATATATCTATTGACACCTGAATCCAAAGATAATTCCCCAAACAAAAACCTTTGTTTTCCAGTTCACCTTCTCCACTTTTCCCAAAGACTCACCAATGTGTAGACCGACCTCTTTTGTTTGGCTCATGGTGGGTAGGCCATGGATTTGGACCCAGAAGGACGCTTTGTTAAACATGAGTTGGCTCACCACTTCCCCAGCTTCTAGCTTGTGTAGTACTAGTAGGTATTTGTCAAAAGACCATAGACTAAGCATGAGAACTCTGTCCAAGTCCTCCTCCTGCTGAAAAAGGAACAAGACCTTATTTTCACCCATATCACTAACTTCGAAATTCTTCTCTTTCCTCCATACTGTTCGCAAAACCCTCGCCACTGATTCTAAGCTCACCCTCCTCTTCATGCAAAACTTTCCTGTGAGGACAAAACCCACTCCATTCTTTGTTGGACTAAGGTCCACCTCACTCCCTTCTCTTCCTGATAGTCGTAACCCTGCACACCTCTTCGTGATGTCCTCCATAATGCCTCGATTAATACTAAGAAACCAGTTTCCACCGTTAGAAACGGAGAGAAAATCTTTGCCGTGCGGCAAGCCTATTTTCCACCTCTAAGGCTTCGTAGAAGACCTAGAGAGAAAACTTCTTACAATTTAGTTAACATAATTTTCATTCATGTAATTAAGTCGATAATGTAATTAAGAAGGAAAACAAAGGAATTATTTAATATTGAAATTATTGGAAAAAGAAAACAGACTTTTGGTTGCCCCATTAATTAAGTCAATTTAGAAAATATCAAGAAAGTGGGACTTTTTATGGGACGAGATTAAATATTTTGCAATATTTTTATTATTTAAAAAGGGTTAGGATGTTTTTTGAGTCTCAGGTATGAACTTCGAAGCCTTTGTTAGAAAGAAAAAATATGTTTGAAGCATGTTTAGCTAGGGATGCCTTGTGCTTGCGCACTACAAAAATCAAGAGCTATAGCTGCATTTTCAAATGCGGCCTATCTTGCGCAACAATAGCCCCCTACGGGACCTACAGCCGCGTTTTTATAAACGCGGCTATAGATAACCCTACAACTGCGTTTTTTTTCTCCTATAGTTGCGTTTTTTCGCACCCATAGCTTAGGCACCTATAGCTGCATTTTGTAAAAAAACGTGGCTATAGACCCATTTTGAGCTGCATTTAAAACGCGGGAATAAGCAGCTACAAATAACCCTATAGCTACGTTTTTATAAACGCGGCTATGGGTCCAACTTATAACGGCGTTTTAAACGCAGCCCAAGGCGGGTCTATAGCCGCGTTTTTTACAAAATTCAACTATGGTTCCCACAGTTATGGGTGTGGAAAAACGCAGCTATAGTGGGTAAAAAATGCAGCTATAAGGCTATCTATAACCGCATTTATAAAAACGTAGCTATAGACCCGGCTTTTTCTGTAGCCACATTTTTAAAAACGCGGCTATACAAAACCAGTAATTTCTACCAATACTCAGATGCAACCAATTGGAACCAACAAAACAAATTGCCAACACTCAGCAGTTCCCAACCAATTGCCAGCAAACAAAGCAAGTTCAGTGCCAAAAGATTAATTACATATCCAAATAATTACATAAACAAATAACTTTGTAAAAAAAACAAGTTCCTAACAACAGAGAACACCAGAAATAAGCTAACGTTTTAAGCTAAAACAAACAGACTCTAAACAAATAACCAAGCATTTTTCTCAATCAGTCTATTAACAAGGTTAACATCCCTTTTTACAGTGATGCAACGAAGGTTTCAGCGCATCACTGCAATAGTATTAGAAGAAATAGTATTAGAAGAAATAGAAAGAGAGAAAGGAATTAAGTGGCAACTGTTAAATTACTCATATCAGATATGTGTGTGTATATGTGTGTATATATGTAGATATACATACATGTACTTTAAAAAATTGTCAGTGGTAGAAGAGAGAGAGTACACACAGCAGCAAAACTAGCTGTGGCTGTGTCTCTTCTTCCCAAATCAACAGTCCAAGACCAAATAGATGAACTCAGGTGAAGTAAAACCAATAATATTATTAAAATGACATCAAAAGAACAAGGTTTTAATATTAAACAAACGCTGGTCTATAGCCAAAACTTATTTGTAAGGCATCATATTATAACCAAATGTTTCCAACCACTATGTAATGAACATGGTGATCATTTAGAAAAGAGAAAGACCTGCTACCAATTATTAAGTGAAATATTGACCACTAAAACATTCTGTGTAGAATTAGAACATGGAAAGACATGAAAAGAGAAGTACTTACAGATCATCAAATACCTCCACTAAGAATTTTGACACAAAGAGAAATTCCATATGCAAATCATTGACCTTCAAAACAACTTCAAAGAAAACACAATTTAACCCACGATTCTTGCTACAAAGACTAGAAGAAAAATGGAAGACATATTATGTCAAAAGTGCAAGAACTGCATCATGCTGTTAGACAACAACAATTACAGGAAAACATTACTATTAAATTTAGAATTTGAGTTTGATTTTTAGAGCACAAAAATTGAAGGTGAAGACTGAAGGGTAACCACATTGCTTAAGCATTTTGTCAAATATTTCAGTAATTGAGAGATTCTAAAAGACTTGAAAAAAAAAAAAAAAAAAAAAAAACTTGGTTGTTATATATTGACATCATGCCATGGTCACTTCAAAAGTCTAAACAAAGGAGGACCAAAAAAAAAGCTCCTAACTAACATCTTAGGAAGGAAAATATTGGTATTATTTCTTGACATCAGATTGTTGTTACTTTATTCTATGTAAGCATGGAAGGATTACAAAGTGTAACTTACATCTCGGGAAGGAGAAGAGATACAATTATTTTGGTTTCTAAATTGTAGATGAAAAAAGAAGACAGAAGTATATGAACAAGTTAACAATAATTTACCTGTTCTCCTCTCAACTGATATAGAAGAAGATTTAGAACTCAATAATCAAATGATTTTAGGTGAATTGCCCTTATCACATCTTCAACAGAGATCTGAGTAGCAAAAATTCAATCAAACTCAAAAACGAAAATTCTGGTCATGCCTATTATCTATTGCATAATAATTCCCTTGAATTAGAGAAAGCATTCTAAGAAAGAAATTTAAAGAGTTTAGAAATTTGAAATTATTACTCAATACCTCATATTAATGTAAGGAGACAAAACATGAGAAATTGCATAACAATTTGCTAGGAATTAGGGTGTTTGATAGTAGAATTCGAGGACAACCTGGCCTCCAAGAACAGAGAAAGAGTAGAACAGAGAGATAGAGAAAATAGAGAGAATTGAGAGGGAAATTATGGTAAAGAAATATCAATCTAGTTCACCCTTTCTACAACCATCTTCCCCAGTTTATACCCTGAGTAACCAACTTCCTGACTGTTCCAAGCCAGCTGTGTAACTACCTTGCCGGCTAAACCATCCAACACATCCTAACTAACTAACTATATTAACTAACTCTAAAGCAATACAAGGCTAATGTAGGCACATCACCAATACAAGTATATCTACACCAAAGTATACAATGCCAACTAGGCAATTACAACATCATCTATAGCACAGTCACATTATACACTCTGGCAGCACTGACCACGCACAGCCCCATCAGCTACTCACGTATACCTCATCAGCACTACATGCACCCCCTCATCAGAAACTCATGCACTCATCACCAGCACCACACACGCTCAGCACCACTTACACTCATCATCGGCACCACACACATGCAGCCTCATACACATACCCACACTCCTAACACAATTTCCTTCCATGTGGAGCTAACTAAAACTATAACAAATACAAACAAAATAAATGAAATTGCAAATTCATAGTAGATATAGTCTCCATTAACTCACAGAAAAAACAATATATATATATATATATATATATTTTTTTTTTTTTTTTGGTTTTTGAGCATGGATATTTCTTTCTAGTCCAAGTGTATCTTGTTTTTACTACAAATTATTTTCCTTGGTTAACAATAATTGTAGTTTTGCCAATATTCAGGGGGTTTCTTAATTGATAAAATTTCCCTTTGTATTAAATGCACCAGATTTCAATGTCATTGGTGCTTATACATATATGAAACCGTAGTTCTTTTATTTCATCAAAGATCTCAATTTATTAATCACAAAGTTCTCAAAACAGTGTCCAATTTAATTTATACATTCTCTAAAATTGTTGGTAAGTAGATTTCAGCAGCAGACATAGTTTGAATAAATATAATTGATATGGATAGCAATCTGCTATTCACTTTTGTGTGTCCCAAACAAATCTCTTTTGTTCTGTAGGTCTTCAACTATAAATTGAGGTATTGGTATAATTGAATTTAGAATATAATACTCGATTGAAAGCTTAGCAATAGAATATAGGTTTGATCAAGGACTAGCATTAAGCGCTAATCTCTTTGCATTCGTGATGGATAAGTTCACTAAATTAATTCAAGAGAAATTCCCTTGGTGTATGTTTTTTGCAAGTGATATAGTTTTAATGGATGAAAGTCATGAAACTAGTAGTGGACTTAATGCCAAATTAAAAATTTGGCGAGGCGATCTAGAACTTAAAGGCTTTTTGTAATTTATTAAATTTGGAAAAGTGTATATAGGAAGTATACAGAGATTTGAACAATAGAAAGAAACAAAAGGTAAGTCTTGGTTGTTGTTGTTCATTCATATTTTGATGAGTAAAAATGGAATTAAATAGGTAAAGCAAACTAAAAGGTTTTTGGTCATAAAACCATCTAGGGGCACAAAATAGGCAAATTGATTGAACTGCTTCTTATGCCAGAAAACCATATATGTTCATGCAAGAATTAGCAGTTTCACAAAGAGACCAAATTTGCAGATGGAGCCCATTTTCTTAGGGCCAAAGGCATAATTTACTATGGAGACCAGGTTCTTAAAAGCTCCTTGTGTCTAGAGGAGTCTTAGAAAATGATGCCTCTTGTTCCTTATTCTATAATCTATACCCCACATTATCCAAAAAGTATAATATAAAAAATAAGAATTAATAGAGTTACTGGTTTGCTTAAGTACAGAACTGGTAGACTTCATAAACTCAAATATTGAGTAACTTGAGGCACCATCTTATGTTTGCAAATGACTGACCACAAGTTATTATTAAAATAAAAATAAATTTAAATTAAGAATATTTTTTTCCATTTTCATTCAAATGTCTATCAATTTCCAAAAACATTTTTAGGATCATACAAAAGCAACATACTACTTAGTTAATAAAAATAATAATGACTATATTAATTTAGGCAAAAAGGACCATGACAATAGACGAACCTTCTCTTGGCTCATTAGTGCACAACATAGCTTTCTTTCTAGAGCTCAATACTCTTCTCCACACTTCAATTCATCTCTTATCCTACAAATTAATCAGAAATTGAAACAAAATATTTCAAATCAAACTTCAGGGGTATGTTTGGAATGGAGGGAGGTGGATGAGGAGAGGGGAAGGTAGGCGAAATACACTAAAAATTAGCACATTCCAACCACCTTCCACTCTCCTCTCCTCTGCTTTCTGCCCATCACCCTCCATCCAAACATAAGGGAAACGTTTTTCATTTGTTTAAATAAAATTGTGTAGCAAGAAAGCAAGTGTACCTCTCGGTTAAAATACTGAGACACTCAAGTAGGCCCACAAGTGGTCTGAAAGGGTCGCTTTTAAATGTATCTATGAACTGAGTAATCAACCTCTGATGTCCATCCTGTATCTCAAATGGAATTACATTGGCCAAGTGAAAGTTAATTCGAATGATGAAAGATGCTTTTAGTGAGGCTCCAAAGAATTAGTTGACATATCACCTTGCATCCTCTTTCTGAAACAGAGGCTCCACTGGTTGGTAGATGCAATATCTTTTCATTCAAACTATCCAGCTGCATTATCAATACCATTAATGTTAAGGAAGCAAATAGACAATAGCTAAAGTTTAAAGATTAACTCATCACAATAATGCAGATCACACTCTGATTCAATCACATTTGAACATGTTCTAAGGTAATTTCATTACTCCAAAAGGTTACTATTTTCTGAAAGCAAGTATTCACTGGGAAGAAACAGAAGGGGAAAGACTCATTCCCAATTTTTGTTTCCTTGTGCAAGTAATTTCAATAGAAAGACATTGTTTTAGAAGCCCCATTAACCAGTTCAAAAAAATTAAACAAAATTTCTTTAATGTTTCCCTCTTTAAAAGATAACTGAACATAATATTTCTTCCAGAGTGTTACCTAATAAATAAAACTTTCTGTGAATGAAAGCACAAGTAAATGTTTGAATAATGACTGTGGCTTGTTTACATCCATCCCATGAAACATAAAATAGGATCTACACTGCAAAATGGATATGCACTACCTCAAAAAAAAAAAAAAAGATATGTATTAATTTTTCCAGTAAGCATACAAGTATATTTGTCAAATAAAAGAAGGGAGACAAGAGGCATTTATCGACAAGATTGTGTGTTCAAGTCTACATTACGGACAATAATAACCAATAAGGATGATAAATAATATAATAACAATGTTTTCATTAACATTACAAACTGATGAAGTCAAGATTTCCACCTGTGATAGGTGATTAAATCAAAGAAATGATGCAACAACAAAAAAGCATTTTGTGAAAAAAAAAATTTCATTAAATGAATATAACCATGGAAAGCACTAGAGCACCTCTCTTTTCACTTTTATCAATGACTTAGTTTTTTTTTTTTTTTTTCAATTTCTCTTTCAACGAGTCTACACAAGCTAATAACTTTACAGATTATGAGCTACAAAGAAACTTGGCCACATTATTTGAACCTTTAAACACTCAAGTTCACCCAAATAATTGTATGTGTACGAGAATTAAACTAAAAGATAGATATGACGCGCCTCATAAAGAGAGAAAAAATTATGTATGTTTTAGGAAGCATTTCAAACAAAGTTAATTGAGTAGCATAAGAACATAACAAGAAAGTATTTGAAGCTGACTGTAAACTACAACCTTAGCCTGCAAAGTAATAAACAAGTACTTACAAGATCCTCAAGGGTAGAATTTGCTCGTTGCATTGCATCCAACCCAACCATAGCCATGCCTTCAAAATTAGTTTGCAACATACAAGAATACGTCTCATTCTCACAATCAAGCTGCATAGAATTATCAACAACATTTTGACAAGGGCCTAAAAAGACAGTGGAAACTTTAATCAACTTATGAATTTATATGAAACCAATGTCACAGAGATATTCAATTTTTCAGCACGAGAAAAAAAAAATCAAAATGACAAAGATAAACCACTGAAACATCATGGACCCTGGGGGAAAAGGAATATTCGTTTGCCTTAAGTTCCAAATGCGAATCAATGTCGTTGCTCAGAGGGCTTGAATCGTCAGAAAGCAAAAAATTGCCTTCCATTGTTGTACTAGGGACCCAAAGACAGCAACTATAGAGGAAGCTAGGACTATACTTGTTAAGGTTGAAATTTGAATCACTTTACTGTATTCTGTATAATGTATCACAAGTACAATAGTTGTAGCTGCCTGTAGCATGGCTAGACATGGGTGCATGCATATGGGAATTTGATACCCCACACACATGGCTGAGGGAAACCCCTCCATTCCTTACAAACATCGTTAGTTTTTCAAATTCAATAAAGGAAAAAGCATATGAATATATTCTCAAACAAAAAATTAAGAATTTGGTTCATACCCTCTTGGATTTAGTATTAAACCCTATCAAAAAACTTTAGTCCAACGAAAATGAATCTACCACAACTCTTCCCAAGACCTCTACAGCCACCACGATCTCCAATGGCTTCCCGGTGGGTAGAAATATTCTACACTATGTCCACGGGCCAAGACTTAAGGCCTAGTGATGGAACCTTGAGACTAGAAAGTGCTGATAATTGATAAGAGTCTTTGTGCCTCTTTTTTCTTAATGTTCTTAATGAAATGTGACTATTTGAGATTTTTCATTCTGGGCATATGTCATTAGGAAAATCATTTAATTTTCCTAACTCTCTCTAACTCACAATTCTTATTCGCTCTATTAGGTTCTAAAAGTTTAGAACAATTGGCAAATCATAAGCACACAAGAACATACACGCTGCAGAAAGAAGATTTCAAAATCTGCCTGGTTCGATCGATCGAAAAACAGGCTCGACCGATCGAGAATCGTATCTGCAGAATTTTAAGTTGGCCCAAACAGCAGTTCTAGCCCATTAATGATTAGGGTTTCAGATCTACTTCTCCCACTATATAAAGGAAACCCTAAGCACGTTTTTTACAAGGCTTTTTAGAGAGCGAAGAGTGTGCCTCTTTTGTATTTAGGGTTTTGTTCCTAAAACCTCTCTTATAACTTCTATCAATGTTGTTCCTTGAAGAATCTCAAGATCCGGTATTGCTGAAGTTGCTGCCTTCTCTAGTCATCAAAGGAGCTGATGATCTAAACCTTCAAGGGTGGACTTGGAGTCACAAACAGGAGAGTTTGTGTTGCTAAACCTTTGAGTGGGATCTCAAAGTCACAAACAGTGGTGTTTGTGTTTTGCAAAGATTAAAGAAAGAAGGAGTCTGTGGATCTCAGAGCTGTCACGTGGTCGTGGTAGTAAGTTTCCTACACTTGGGTAGCAATAGGATGTTAGTGGTCTAAGTCGCTATTGTGTAAACTTCGATTCTTTCTAGTGAATTTGCTATTTTACCTTGAGGATAGCTAGGTTAAATCCTCCCCAGGTTTTTTACCGGTTTGGTTTTCCTGGGTCATCATATCGTTGTGTTATTTATTTTTCCGCTGCTTTACTTGATATGATTGTTATTGTTTTAACCTAGATCTGAATAATAAACCTAAGTATTCACTTGGTTAATTAATTAGGTTAAACAATCTAGTTTACAGGGGTCTAAACGAACTGACACGCTCTATTTGATTCTCTCTTTCAAAATCATTTTACTTTTTAACATGGAATCAGAGTCACAATCTACAATCCTCATCAACCATTGTTGTCACTACCGCTATCAACAACAATGCCCACGCCCTAGATCAAGATCCATAAATTGGAATCCCATATATTCCTATACTCCTTAGAATTGCATTTGAGTCCGCTTAAATTATTGTTTGAACCTTCAAGCCTCGTCTTAGTCCTGATCATGAACCTAATATACAATAATTATTTTTAATGCATTTCAAGTTAATAATCACTCAGTGAGTACTAAATTTTTTGCAGCAATTTCCCTTAACTCTCAAGCCAAGCTATCCTAAATTCTCTATAAAAGTAAAATTATGTTATTCATGATATCCAATTTGGCACCTAATTCCAAACACAATTAATATAAATATAAATATAAAAAAATTTCTTTGAGAACTATAAAATAAAATGATAAATTGATGACTAGCTATGACGATAAGAGGAAAATCTAACTTTGAAGAAAAAATGCAATAACCAAATTAGTTGACATAAAAAGTACATTTAATTTTACCTTATCTGAAATATAATCAACTTTATGTTTTACTCAACAAAAAAACACTAAAAAATGATGATTTTTTAAACAAAATCCATTCTTCATTCTCTTTGTTATATCAACACCCAAACAAACAAACATAGTTAACCGATTTTTCAATCCTAAAAAATTTAAGATTTTTGAAATAAAATAAAATAAATAAACCAAAAGAAATTACTTTTTTTTAATATATAAATTACTACCAAAGAGAGAGAGAGAGAGAGAGAGAGAGAGGGGAAATTACCTGTCTTTCACACTCTCAAGCTCGCTCCAAATACTCTTCTCGATCAAAATTCCTTTTGAATGTGTTATCAACCCCAACAACCTACACCAACAATCCCAAACAAAAATTAATCGAGCTAGTTAAACCCAAAATCGAAAATCCCATGAAGCAAATCCCTCAAAAATTCCATTTAAACCCAAAATCAAAAATCCAAACCCTAAACCTAAAATCAAAACCCTAAACCAAAAATGGAAACCCTAAAAAAAATCAAAACAAACAATTTAAAAAACTTACTGTTAGTCGGCCTTGTGAGAGTGTCTTGAGTGAGATTGAGAGTTGGAGAGAGAGAGGGAGAGACCCAAGGCAGCGCCGGTGATGGAGAACTGGGCTTTGTCGGCGCCGGTGAGTAGGATCGGTGGTAGAGAGGGCGTGAATAGCTTAGGGTCTAACCACGGCTTATCGAAGGGCTTAGACAGAGAGTGGCTTAGGGTGTTTTGTTTTTTGGATGGGAGTGGCCTAGGGTGTTCGAAGAACTTAGGGGATTTTTTATTTATACTGGGTCCTAAAGCTACGTTTACAAAAATGCAGCACAGACATGGTTGAAGCCACGTTTATATAAACGGAGCTTCAAGGTGCCCATGGCCACGTTTAACTCTCAAACACAGCTTTCAGACAGACCTATAGCCGGGTTGTGTAAACGCGGCTTTAGGACATAAATAAATAAAATAAAAAAATCAAATGGGCTTGAAGCCGCGTTTTTAAAACGCGGCTTCAACAGAACCCTACAAAACGCAGCTAAACCCACAAGAAACACGACTCCAGCACTAATCTTGGGCTGCGTTCACTACACGCAACTATACTTCAGGAGCTGTAGCTGTGTTTGTGTAAAACGCAGCTCAAAAATCACTCTGTAGCTGCATTTTATGTAAATGCAGCTTCAAAAACACAGCTTCCAAGCGCGATTTTTGTAGTGTTGTAGGCACTAGGCATATAGAAATTTTAAGACACACAAAATTTCAAAAGGCCAAAAAAGGTTTTTATTTTATATATTCAAATTAGCTATAGAGGCAACATTCTTATGGATATTTATGACTTAACAAAACCTTTTGGGAATGTATAATGGTGGATCAGCATTATGCATTACAGAATTTACATGTTCAAACAATTTTATATATATATATATATATATTATTGTTATGATAGGATTTTGACAAACAATGAATGCTCAAATTTATGTAAATTGTTTACTTGATTGGAAAAAAAAATTCATGTAATTTCTCAAGGTCTATCAATAGAAAATTTTAAAATAGTGTTCTGTATAAAAATAAGAGATCAAACAAATATAAGTGAAAACGTTAAATTTGTAGAATTTATAGGTTTACACTTGTTTATATAAAATTTAAATTGGGATGGAGTTCCTACAAACTTATCCTTCCATTTTAAAATGGGTGTTTTGGATTTGACACATCATCAATAATATTGAAAGTTCATACATATTTAAGAAACACACTAAACTTTGGGTTATTTAATTAAATTCAATCATATGATTGTTTTAATCAATAAATTACATAGTTGAATTTAATTATCTTTAAAATGATAATATGGTTTTACTACATTAAGGAACCTAATCTTAAACAACTAAAGAAGTGTATACAAAATATCACGCAGATATATCAAGCATTATGGCTTTATCTAAAATTCTGAGTAATAGCTAGCAGTCCTAACTAGTAAGGGCACTTTGAGTCCAAACATAATGGGGTTAAAAAAATTGCAAATGAAATAAAATGACCAAGAAGAGGAAATGTTACATGCACATTATGGCTTTATCTAAAATTCTGAGTAATAGCTAGCAGTCCTAACTACTAAGGGCACTTTGAGTCCAAACATAATGGGGTGAAAAAAATTGCAAATGAAATAAAATGACCAAGAAGAGGAAATGTTACATGCACTACAAAAAAAGGTCCTATAGTTGCATTTTTAAAACGCAGCTATAGCTCTTGAAAATGTGGCTATAGGTCAATTTGGCCTATAGCTGCATTTTTTTAAGCCCGTTTTCAGCCATAACCTTAAAACCCATAACTATAGGTCTAAGGAGTCTATAGCCACATTTTTACAAAAGCAGCTATGGGCCAAGACCAATGGCCGTGTTTTTAAACGCGGCTATAGGACATACTTTAGCCGTGTTTATAAAGCCATCCGATTAGTCTCCCTTACATCTTGGCCCTTCACCTTCTTTTCATATTTAAAGTGTCGTCCACCCAAAACAACGTAGTTTTAATAATAAGAAGAGAAAAAATGAAAAAGCTCTTACTATGGGTCGACTTGGGCTGACTAGTAGGAATGAACGTGTCCTTGCCACTAGGATACCCGAAACTTTCTTGATATAATTTGTACAAATTAATATTTAATATCTAATGTAGAGATAGTAATAAAAAATACTTTACTATGGTTCGAACCTAGGCAAAATATTATCACATGCGTGTCTTACCACTAAACTAGTGTAATTGTACATAAATATTTTATAAACTTAACCTATAGGTTAGCTATAGCTGCGTTTTTTAAATGCGACTATAGGTCCTTCTTTTAAAAAAATTTTTATTTGCTTGGATTTATAGCCACATTTCTAAACGGGGCTATAGACTTATAGCCTCATTTTAAAAATGCAACTATAGGTTAGCTATAGCCACATTTTTTAAACACGGCTATAATCACGTTTTTAAAACGCAGCTATAGGTTAGCTATAGCCTCATTTTTTGAATGCTGCAATAAGCCATATTCGCAGCATTCAAAAAACGCAGCTAAAACCACTTATAAACACGGCTATAACTTGCGTTTTTTGTAGTGATGGTTTGTTCACAACATGAAAGTTGAATCCAGTAATTCCAAGTTTGTGGAATTTTATATTATAAAGACAGCAACTTTTTTATAATTCGATAAGTAATAAAGAGGGAAGATTCGCACCCTATTTCTCTTTATAAAATAAAATACGTTATAGAATTGACCACTGACTTATAAATCTCTTGACAATTTTTATATAAGGACACATAGCACACAGTCAAAAATATATTTTTAATTAAAAAAAAGTTGGAGGATGTGAACATTTTCTATGTGCAACATGTGGGCTCCTTGTGTGGACCCCACATCAATGGGAGAGGTGGGCAGGAGATACCAACTCTTGAGGATTGTTTAAGTATGTCCAAATGCTAAAATTTCAGCCATTTTCATCTGCTAAATAAAAAACTATCACTTGTCAATTTTTTTTTTTTCTTTTTTCTGAACATAAGGAGATAGAATCAATTATTTAGGTAGTCTAATTAACATCACATGGTGGTTGTCACCTTCATCGACCAATAGATCTATTTTGTCAAATAAGGCATACAAGCTAAGAAAGTTTAGGCTGTATAATCTTTTCTTTGATAAATACGATAGATTTGAACCTGCATAATTTTTTTCTTAAAAAAAAAAAACTAAAACAGATCTTGAAATGATTGTGTAGAGCTAGGGTGAATGACTAAAAAATGTAAAGACCAAAGCTATGACTCTATATTCCTCCTTACAACCTTTTCTTGAAGGATATAGTCAAACATCCATCCCAATGTATGTTTTATATATTTGGTGTGGAAAGGAATTCTAACTCATTAATACCAAACCTTTATCAGTGTTATTCTGTTCCAAATACAACATGGTTTATGTCTTCAGATTTTAAAAAAATTATTGAGAAATAATTTTGCTTACACGCAAATGTTTTCAAACACAATAAATCTAATTACACTATAAATGTTACCATTTTTTTCTATAATTTTTAAGTTAGCATAACACATGTTATGATTAGTGTATAATAAAACTTGTACAAGATGAGTTCATGTGAAAGCAATATTCACTTAAATAAAGTGTTAGAAAAACGATGAAATTTATTAGGTATGTAGCATTACTGTTTCAAACACGATCATTTTCTATTGCTCATTAGTCTACAAAACTTTATGGTACAAACCGAACTCAGTATTAATACACATAATTCAGTATGAGAATGACCATCTTGTTCTTGATAATAAATTTTGGGGTAAAATTACGATCCATCACGACAAGACATTACTCAATATAGAGTGTTTTTTCATTTATACATCTTTAAATTTATAATATTTAATTCGAACAACGAAATAGATCTATTTAAATTTCTACATGAGAAGCCATAAAAGCACTGGTTTGTTTATTTTTTTTAAGTTCTGTGAGGTGATAAAGAATAAGAAATAAGCACCATTTGTTTTATTCATTACTGTTTAATTCAAATGCATTGATCATGCATCAACCTGCAGAGACTAACAATATAAAGGAAAACTATATAAAATCTTTCTATGTTTTTGCTTCCAATTGTCTATTGTTAATTTGACTTTTCAAGTTTATGAATTAACAGGTATATCTGAAGGAATTGAGTACAATATATACCAAAGATTAGACATCATGAAATGGTATCACATTGCAAATTGATAACACAGTAATATATATCATCATATCATTTGTGACAATTGTTAGAAGGCTAATTTTTTGATTATCTGGTTAATCAAAAAAAAATCATCAACTGGAAGAGACCTACATGTCTTAGCTATTTTCCCATTGGTTAATCAAAAGACACAAAAACTTTACATCACAACCCTTTCACATATGCATGGTTATGGATTTTTCCTATTCTTTTTCTTTTATCAGTTAGCTTTTTACGTGTTTCACAAAAGGTTGGCAAAAAGATGAGTCATGTAGCTTGGAATAGGAAAGATTGTCAAGATATATGTTATATATAATAAACTGTAATCAATACATGTACAATGGATATAATATATTAACTATACAACATATATAATCTATATATATATATATATATATATATATAAACCAAAACTTCTGAAACTCTCACAATTTTTCACATCAACATAATATTAAAAAAAAAACCAAAAAAAAAAGTAATAACCCGATACTCAGGCCTTTCCCTTTCACAATGCTCTACCTCCCGATGCTCTGCGTTTCCCTTTCACGATGGTCTTCTTTTTCAACACAAACTCAGCTAGATCAAACTCATTCTTTCTCCTTCAAATGCAGACTCAGCTCCCATCTCCTTCCTTCCACTCTCTCATTGAAACGCAACTCCCTCTCCTTTTCATCATTTTCCCTAACCCTTCACTGTCACATGCCTTTGCTCCCCCATGAAAAACACAAATACAGACACAAATCTCCTTTTAAGATCAGTTTTCTTTGTATAGTTAATTACTTTTTATTTCTTTATGAAAGTATCTGTATGTGATCAACCAAAAAGTAATGTGGCTTTGAAGTTTGTCTTGGTTCATTGGTATTGTTGTCTTTGTGTTTGTTTAAATTTCTCAGAGAATGTGTAGAACATGTTGAATATATAATGTGGGGAAAATATCAATGCTGCCTTGGAAGATTTTACTTCGAATTTGTTGGCAAAAATTATTGATTTTCTTTACGCTAGAAAGTGTTGCTTCCATAAAGAGATGTTGATTATATGTCTACCAATAAATTTGTTGTTCGCCTATAGCGATATTGATTATATAGCTTTATATAGATACATTGATTATCTGTCACTGAGAAACCATAGATCTAGGCAAAATATAAATATATATATATATATATATATCAATTTCGTTTTATAGCTTTTAGTTTAAATTCTTTCCACTTTTTTAAATTTGGAAATATGATTTAAGTTTCAGTATTGTGGTCACTGATCAGATTGGTTTTGAATGTTTTGAATTAAGAATTTGAATTAGTTTGGTCCACACAAAAGTGGCTATTATGTGTTTAACTAAATGCTTGACTTAAAATCTGGTCAGGAAACATACTTATGAACACATATCTGTTTGGTTGCTACACCTGGATGTTCTATGATATCCATTTTTAATGTCTTTGTTTTAGACTAGGTTGGGAAGTCTGAAAACAATTTATAACCCAATAGGCTGGTAATTATTTGTAGCTTCATTGATGGTATGTACTTACAATGATTTCAAGTAGCTTCATTGATGGCATGTGCTTAAATGATTTCAAGCAATTGCTTCAAATAATTTTTATTTTCTTGCTCATAGAAATAGCTATTAATACATTATTGCATTGTCTCTATTTAAATGAACCTTACTGTATTTTAAATTTTTTTCCATATAGAGTGGCTTGGCTAAGCCTAATAGCACCGCTTCAAATAATTATGTGTTACTTTCAACCCAACATTTTTTGTTTTTGAAATTGATTGTATGTCTTACTTGTATCCAAAGAGTTTATGAAATTTGGTTTTAATTGTTTATAGAGATAGTTAAAACTATAATTAATAGGCATTTCGTCTGATTCCTTTCTAATAGACACTCTTTCAAACTACTATTATTTGCATGTACTTAAAATGTATCTAAAGAAAATTAGATGCATTTGACACAAATATATGTTGCTGCAAATGATCTCCTCAAAAGTTTCCAAGAAGCCAACATAATCAAAATTGGGTGCCACCAAGAGTAGATAAGCAGAGATACTTAGACTATTTGTCAGCTGTTTCATTTCGAAGTTTTGAATATTGTGTTTCTGAGTTGCTTCTTATAAGAGATAGTGGCATAGTGCCCCATGTGTTTATGTGGCATATTATTCCCTGGCAGCAAATGCATGGTCCATGTGCAGGGTCCTGAAAATTTTTGACAACTTGCAATATAGCTGTACATTTATAATTGTTTTGCTGTTACTTCTTCATGGACTTAAAAGTTTTATAAGTCATTGAAAAACCTTTGTACATGATTAGATCATCAACTTTCCCAATTCAAAGAGATATAAACATGTCAAAATGCTCAAAAGGTTTAGTATCACAGCTTAAGCTTCAGGTACATAGATATTATGTTATATTTCATCGACTTGTGAACTGGGTTTGTTTTAATGTCTTATTGATAATTTGACAATTATGTTTTGGGCCTCTGTTTATCTTATATATTGGGTTTTTTATCTTCCTTTGTCATGAACAAATGAGCTTCTTTACTAATCAAAAAAAAAAAAATGAACAAATGAGCTTCTTTGCTCCAGGATAAATTGTCGTTAAAAAAAATTAGTGGACTTGGCAACATTTTTTGTATATAGTATAAATTATATATATTTAAAAAAAAAAACAAATTTGTTTTTAAAAAAATATATAATTTATACTATATAATTAATTATGCAATATCTATCCAGTGCATCGCACAAATTAGCGACTAGTAATAGATTATTAATAATCTAATAAACTAATACCATACAAGTAATGGATTGCTGTCACGTTGTTGTTGTTGTTGTTGTTTTTTTTTTTTTTTTTTTTTTGATACGGTCTCGTTGTTATTGGAACATAACAATGGAAAGGATTTAATATTAATATACATTGTGGTCCTTTAAAAAAAATGTTAATTAATTAACAATGGAAAGGATTTAATACTAACGCAAAATCTAAAGATTTAGATAAGGTGGGTATATACTGTATCAAGATCATATATTATATGAAGGTCTTTTTACTCTCCTCTAGGTAGGAGTTCTCTCTCTCTCGTTACCCAACGAGCTCACTCTTTCCCTTGGTGTAAACCTGAGGGTTTGTGTCTCTCTATTTCTTTTCTTTTTTCTCTTTTCTTGTTTTTGGGGACGATGGCAGACGAGGTAATTCAGAGCCTAGAGCATATGAAATTAACAACTGAAGAAGAAGAAGTCATAGAAGTCTTGGACGATGGAAGGAAGGAGGAGATTGAAAGTTGCTCGCAAAGTTTAATTGGGAAGTTCCTAACATGTAAATCTTATAATAAGAGAGCGGCTCATAATACACTGAAGAAGGTATGGGGATTGCAGGATGAACTTCAAATTGTGGAGGTCGGTTCCAATCTTTTCCAGTTCAAATTTCCACAGAGTTTGACTTGGAAAGAATCCTTAAAGGAGGCCCTTGGACATCTGATAATCAAGCACTTATGCTACGTCGGTGGCAAAAGGGCATGACGGCTATGAATGTGAAGTTTAAGACAGTGTCTTTATGGGTTCAAATTTGGGGGGCCCCATTCAACATGATTTCTCCAAAAGTGGCAGCAGAGGTGGGGAGTAGACTAGGGGTGGTGGAGGAAGTTGTAACAAGACAGAAACATGATTTTCAGAATCTGTTCATGAGGGTTAAGGTGGCCCTTCCAATCTCAAAACTGATTCGGAGGGGGGGATTTATAGCAAGGTCCGAGTGTGATCGCACATGGTTTACGTACACGTACGAGAGGCTCCCAATATTTTGTCACTACTGTGGGCTTCTTGGACATGATATTCGCCATTGTGCAGGGTACTTCTCCGCATCGAAGAAGGGAGACAATGTGGTCTGCCAGTACGATGACTGGCTAAAATCGATGGGAGCTCGAGCCTGGTCACCACCAAAACGTGGCCAATCTCAATCACCACTCGGTGAGAAGGTAGTGACGGAGAAACAAGGCCGGAGTGGTAAACACCAACCACTGACGACGGATACCGATGCAATAGCAAACCCCACTGTTCAAGAAACATGCATTAAGGGAAAGTGCGGAGAATCGACAACGAGTCCAGGTTTTCAGGAAGTTAATGCAAAAAGTAGCAAGTTGTACGTGTGGGAGTTATGGAAGATTTGGCCATTGAATGCGGAGTAATAAAATCAGGAAAGTCAAATGAATCTGGAGAAAGCGAGCCACGGGCCACTAATACTAAGCACGTGACAGATTGGCCACAGGATGGGCCTGATAAAACAAAGCCCAAATGGACAAGGCTTCAGCGCATGGAATGTGGGCCTGTGGAGGATAACATGGGCACGGCCAAACCAGTGTTGGGGAAGAGAAAACTTTTACTGAGTTTAGCGGAAGATGGTAATGTTGACGCAGATGCAAGGAAAACAAAAAGGGAGAAGAAACATGATGGGTCACCAAACAATGAAACGGCAGGGGTGTCGGAACACCCTTGCCGATTACAATAAGGCTTCTAAGTTGGAACTGCCAAGGGCTTGGGAACCCTTGGACAGTTTAAAGCCTTCGAAAACTACTGAAGGATCAAGGTCCCACGGTTTGTTTTTTGATGGAAACTCGGTTGGACAAGAAAGGGTTCGAAATACACTGTAAGGATTTGCTGCTCCCTAACAAGTTAATAGTGAAGAGACCAAAAGGAGGGGGCGGGCTGGCTTTGTTGTGGAAGATGGAAGTAGCAGTGGATGTTATCAACTTTACGGATAATCATATATTAGCAAAAGTGATAGAGGAAGATAGGTTCGTATGGTACTTGACTGGGTTTTATAGGTGGCCGGAGTCGAGTCAGAAAGTGAATTCATGGGCATTGCTATCTCACTTGGCATCATTTGTGGATGGACCATGGCTGTGCATAGGCGATTTCAACACCATAGTAAACTCTACCGAAAAGCTTAGTAGTCGACCTCCCTCATACAGCCAGATGGATGGGTTTCGCAAGGGACTCGAAAGGTGCTCTTTAGTAGACTTATGGCTATCCCTTCACATGGAACAACAAGAGACCAGGGCTTGCCAATACTAGGCAACGCTTGGATTGTGTCGTTGCAACGACGGCTTGGAAAGAAAAATTTTCGGAGAGTACAGTTACACACCTTCATTCCCATGCTTCAGACCACTTACCGATTATTCTACAAACGAAGTCCACTAGGAATTATAACACCAGGAGTACAAGGGGATTTAAGTTTGAGGAAGCATGGTTACTTTGGGAAGATTGTGAAGTTGTAGTCGAAGAAGCATGGAATAAAAAGGAAGGAATGAGCTCAGGTTTGTCAAGAGTAAAAGAGAAGATTGATGGTTGTGGGTTGGAGTTGCATGCATGGGGTTCATCTAAAACCCATCCTGACACAGAAAAAATTAAGGTACTTCAAAGGAAGGCTGAAACTTTGGTACAGGGGAGTGCACAGAAGAAAATAAAGTTGAGTTCTTGGCAGTCAGTAAAGAGTTGGATGATCTTTTACATAAGCAAGAGATATTTTGGGTGCAACGTTCAAGGGTCTCTTGGCTTAAACACGGGGATAAAAATACCAAATTTTTCCACTCCAAAGCATCACAACGAAAGCAGAGGAATTTTAGTAAAGGGATAATGAACAGCGACAATATTTGGGTAGAGGATGTAGGAGAGGTGGCAGATGTGGCAATCAACTATTTCGAAAATATTTTCAAAGCAGATGACAGTGATGTGGTGGAGGAATGTCTAGCTGCAGTGCAACACAAGGTGGACCCAAATATGCAAGAAATGTTGTCCGGTGAATATAGTGTGAAGGAAATCAAAGCAGCGGTGTTCCAAATGGGACCAACAAAGGCGCCTAGACCCGATGGTATGAATGCTCTTTTTTACCAAAAATTTTGGCATATTGTTGGTGATGATGTGGTTTTTGCAGTGCTAGATTTTTTGAACACCGGAAACATGGAACCTGATATTAATTATACACATATTGTGCTTATCCCCAAAATAAAATCACCGAAAAAAATATCTGATTATAGACCCATTAGCCTTTGTAATGTGATGTATAAAATTATTTCGAAGGTTTTGGCAAACAAGTTGAAAAAGATTCTACCACAGGTGATCTCTCCTTCTCAAAGTGCCTTTGTACTAGGTTACCTTATCACTGATAATGTACTGGTAGCATACAAATCCCTACATGCAATGCACTGCCGTAAAAAAGGTAAAACAGGCTCTCTAGCTTTGAAACTAGACATGAGTAAAGCTTGTGACCGAGTGGAGTGGATCTTCCTCAAGGGTATTATGGAAAAAATGGGATTTCCTGAAATCTGGATTGAAAGGGTGATGAGTTGTGTTTCTACACCTATTTTTTCAGTCCGTATTAATGGTAAATCCTCTGGTAGCATCAAGCCATCTAGAGGGCTCCAGCAAGGAGACCCGCTGTCTCCTTATCTTTTTTTGTTATGTGCAGAAGGCTTCTCTTCACTTCTAGCAAAGGCAGAGGTGGAAAATCGGTTGCATGGGGTGACTGTCTGCAGGAGTGCACCTAACATATCCCATCTTTTGTTCGCAGATAATTCTTTACTGTTTTGCCGAGCCACACAGAATGAGGTGAAAGAGGTAGTGGACATTATGTAGCTATATGCCAAGGCTTCGGGTCAGCTTATAAACTTTGTAAAATCCTCCATCTTTTTTAGTAGTAATGTTGATGTTGTACAAAGGGATTGGATTAAAAATAGGCTGAATGTTAAGGAAGTGGATAGGTTTGAGACTTATTTGGGCTTACCTACACTAATAGGACGCTCAAAATATCAAACTTTTTCTTTTCTTAAAGATAGAGTCTGGAAAAAATTACAGGGATGGAAAGGCAACATGTTATCCAAAGCCGGGAAGGAGGTGCTAATAAAAGCAATAGCACAATCTATTCCAACCTATACAATGGGTGTTTTTCAATTACCTGTGAAGTTGTGCAGTGAACTCAATACTATGTGTGCAAGATTTTGGTGGGGACAGACGGGTAGTGAAAGGAAGATCCATTGGAAGAGTTGGGATTTCCTTTCTCAACCAAAGAGAGAAGGAGGCTTGGGGTTTAGGGATATCCGAAGTTTCAATTTGGCAATGCTTGCTAAGCAAGGATGGAGGTTATTACAAGAAAAGGAATTACTGCTCTGCAGATGCTTCAAAGCTGTTAAATATTAGCATTGATACACCATGTTGAATATGCTAGTATAGACACGGAAGTGAAAGCATAAAATATAGAACATAATAACACACGAGGGTTACGTGGTTCAGCCTAACGGCCTACATCCACGGAGGAAACCCTAAAGGGCTACATCAATAATATATTAAAGTGTAATACAAATTCTGTATTACAATGAATCATAACATGTGTATATATAGTAGACTAAACCCTAGACTAATAGACTTCTAGTACAAGTAAGAGACTTGGCTTGCACACAAAGTAGAATTAGATTTGGGCTTATGCTAATGGGCTAATATATCTCTAACACCCCCTCTCAAACTCAAGATGGAAGCTTGATGAAATCTTGAGATTTGATAAGGTTGAGAAGATCCCTTGAATGAAGTTTGGCTCTGTGACGGTAGTTTGAGGAAGGCAATGGTCTTGCAGTGTTGATGCGACTTCTAACGGTGGCATGACTATACCGAAGAGTTTTGACAGCAGCAGTAGGAAGTCAAAGAAGATGATCGCAGCGAAAAAAAAAACCAAGGAAGACAAAGATTGCTCTTAAATATACCGCAAGGACAGAAAACCATGGCCACAAGAAGGTGGCTTTGATACTATGTAAAATATTAGCATTGATACACCATGTTGAATATACTAGTATAGTCACGGAAGCAAAAGCATAAAATATAGAACATAATAATACACGAGGGTTACGTGGTTCAGCCTAACGGCCTACATCCACGGAGGAAACCCTAAAGGGCTACATCAATAATATATTAAAGTGTAATACAAATTCTGTGTTACAATGAATCATAACATATGTATATATAGTAGACTAAACCCTAGACTAATAGACTTCTAGTACAAGTAAGAGACTTGGCTTGCACACAAAGTAGAATTAGATTTGGGCTTTTGCTAATGGGCTAATATATCTCTAACAAAAGCAAACTATTTCCCAAGGTGTAGTTTCTTGGAGGCAATGGACAAACCAAACAGCTCATGTGTGGAAGAGCTTAATGGCGGCCCAGCCTATCTTGAAGAAAGGATGCTGCTGGAGGGTGGGAGATGGGGCTGATATTAGGGTGATGAACGACAAGTGGATTCCTAACTATACAACCAACAGGGTGCTTCATCCGCCAGCGGAAGAGGAGTGGGAATGGAAGGTGTGTGAGCTGATTGATTGGTCGAACATAACATGGGACTGCCACCTTATAGATCGGATATTTCATAGAGATGATGCAGAAGCCATCAAGCGGATAACATTGAGCCAACGTAATATTCCTGACAGAATTTTTTGGTTGCACATAAATTAGGGAGAGTTTTCAGTTAAAACAGGGTATCAAGTGGCTAGACAAATCAAAAAAGATGAAGACATGCGGGGTATGAGCTCTCAGTCAGGGGTGCAATCTGGGGTGTGGACCAAACTATGGAATCTGCACATCCCAAATAAGATTAAGGTATTTGGTTGGCGTGCGTGTCATGATATCCTGCCTACTCGGGATAATTTGGTCAAAAGACATGTTACTGACGATGACACCTGTGTTTTATGTACAAGAACAAAAGAAACAGCACTTCACGCTATATGGGAATGCAGTGTGGCTCAGGGGGTTTGGGCTGAGAGTATAAGAAAACTGCAGAAAGGTGTTGGTGGACAATCAGATGTCTTGCAGCTAGCAAAGGAGTTACTGAATAAGCTAACGCAGGAAGAGTTTGAACTATTCCTTGTCCAAGCTTGGTTGCTCTGGAACCAAAGGAATTCTGTCACACATGGAGGAGGTATACAGGACCCGTCTCGGTTGGTGAGAAGGGCAGTGGAACTTTTAGAAGAATTCAAGGCACAACGGCATTTGGCGGTACACTCGACTGTAATGAGAAGTGCAACATGGACTGCTCCACCGGAGAATTGTTTCAAGCTCAACTTCGACGCGGCGATATTCAAGGACATTAACGCCTCTGGATTCGGTGCGGTAATCCGCAATGAGCTGGGGGAAGTGATGGCTGCATTGCCTGCGAAGGGACCGCCGATACATGACAGTGAGGAGGCTGAAGTATTAGCGTGTCGAAAAGCGCTTGAGTTTGCAGTTGACTCGGGCTTTGCGGAACTGATTCTGGAAGGGGACAACGTAACAGTTATGCAGACTTTAAACGCCTCAAGGAGTACTCTGTCCTGTCTGGGCCATCTGTATGGAGACGTCCAATTTCTCAGGTCAGGTATGCATGCCGTGTCTGTTAGCTGTGTGAGTAGATCAGCCAATTCTGTGGCTCACTCCTTGGCCAGATTTGGTAAAGGAGTTGAGGATGAAATTGTATGGTTGGAGGAATCTCCTCCTCCAGCGTTGGAAGCACTATGCTTTGATTCATTATAATTGAATATCAATGATTTTACTTTCAAAAAAAAAAAAAAAAGATTTAGATAAGGTGTTATTTAATTAATTGGCGGTCCTTATCCAAATAAGTAAAAAGTAATACTTTTGCATTATGTGGACAATAAATAAGACAGTTTTTTCATGAAGTTGCGTACGTCAAACTCTTTGCTTTCAATCTCTATATTTTGTCTATCCACTATTAAGCGTATGTGTTCATGCATATATATATATGTTACAATCGTACCTACAGCTACACAACAAATTTGACAAAATTTTTTTTTTTCACAACTTATTGAGGTGATAAATAACAATTTATGATTAATACAATATTATTTTTATTGCTGTTATAATGGACATTAGGTTTATTAATGTACACTAATCACAGCATATAATTTCAAAAATTATATGTGTGGTAGTGGTACACATGCGTTCGCCCCAGAGGCTTATAAAGCGCATGTGGGCGCGCTCTGCTTGCGATGTGGGATTCGTGAACCATGCGAACTCCACCCAAACACATCCCTGAGAGAGATAAAGCGCCAGGGACCTGGCTCCCCCTCCGCCATAAACTTGCTGATGTTGGGCAGGGGTCCATCCTCCCATCATCAGTTTTAATAATTTTCACAAGCAACTAATGTCTACAACTCAACAAAACGGAGTTTTTGATCAGTGAAGTAAAACCATCAATTTTTATTTTGGAGGACAAATTATGGTACTGATACATTTACAAGATATATATATATAATCAGTGTGCCAAAAAAAAAAAAAAAACTTAATATTTTCTATCAAAGTTATACTGAACAATCATTTTTAACGGAGTAAAATTTAATTATCACCTCAATAATGAAATTCTTAGCAACTTTTGTTCATATGAATTACTAAATTTTCTACTTTATTGACTACTTGGCTCCATAGGAAATACAGATTACTACGCATCTCTAAATTGGGGTCCAGGCGACAGCTTTTTTTTTTTTGGGGGGGGGGGTTGTGGTGGGTTTGGAGCTCCATTTTTTGGGGCCAAATTTCTAATACATGTATTAATTATTAAAATTTTGGGGACCATATCATCAAAAAGGTATTCTCCCAAGTTTGTGCTTAGTTTAACTTTTCATCAATAGGAAAATTAGAAAATTCGAAAACTAATCTACGTGTATTATGACCATCACACCTATCTTAACAACAAAGTTTCATGGAAGTCTATGAACTCTTTATGTTTGTCCCTTTCTATATAGAAAATATTACTTTTGACCTAACTAGAGGTCAATTTTGTTTGAATTATTTTTATTTTTTAAATAATATTTATACATCTAAGTGTAATTGAATTACTTTCTCAAAAAAAAAAAAAAAAAAGTGTTATTGAATTAACGGGTAACAAAGGGTTAGTCTTTTTCTACCATTGAAAACTTTTGTCACGTCGAAGATCAAATTGATAGACATATCATTTTTTTAAAATAATATTAGGGATATTATAAATTTCTATATATATATTTTACAAATTAAAATAACATCTTTTAAAAAATGCAACATATAAAAAAACACTAAACTTATTTATAATAATATTATTGATAAAGTACCAATCACGTTAATTACCATGGTAATTTATAAATTTTTTATAATAAAATTCGTAAATTTTTAATATATTCATGTAATGTTAAATTTCTTAGGGAATGAAATGTAATTACAATGAAATGACATGAAAGTTTAATTTATTCAATGAATCTCTTGAATAAGATATGGCTGAAAATAGTGATTGTATGCATGATGCAACATAAGCCAGCTCCAACCAAGAAGCTGCCAAGAAAAGAATTAGAGATCAGATGGGAACCTCGCCGGAATTAAACTCTGTGCACGGGTGAGAGTGATTGGTTATAAATTATTAAAAAAGAAAAGTATAGGGGTTAGGACCATTTGGTACCTTTTTATATTCTGTTGTCACCAATTATTTTATATTAACCTCTCTATAGTCTATACATTGTTCAACTTCTATATATATACATTTATATGTTTAGGCTTGCCATAAAACTAAACTACTCCCAACACAAAGTTTCCTTAATTAGCCTGTAGAAATCATCAAAAAGATGTTTCAACCTGAGCTAACCATGGATTCAATCTTTGACCAGATTGAACACCATGACTTCAACATGGATGCTCTTGTTGATTTCTGTGACTTTGATCAGTTCCCTACACTCTTCACCACAACAGAGGACAATTCGGAGCTTCCTTCACTCCAATTTTCACCACCCAGGTTCCCAAGTGATGACTTTGTCACCACAACTGAGGAATCTGAATTTTCTTCAATCCCATGTCCCATTTATGACGTTTCCCAGCAAATCGTTTTGAATGATGAGATAGAGAGTATGTATGGAGGTTTGGAAGACATTTTCCCCACAGAAGTGGGAATTTTGTTCCGTGGACAAGACCCTTATTTTAATGGAGGAATTTTCCCTCTGCAACCCTTGCCTAGTGAAGGAGAAGGTAGTTTCAGTCCTAGCCAGTCCATGAATTCTGAATCAGTATTAACAGATGTAGTGTCTGTTCGATCATCTCTAACATTGCTAGGAGAAGACATGGAAATAGAAAACCAATTGGGCCTTCTTCATCTACTTAAGGCTTATGGGGAAGCCTTGGAGAAGGATCAAAGAGAGCTTGGGCAAGTTATTACTTATTTTGAGACGCATCAGTGAGAAAGGTAGCCCAGTTGGCAAAACATTGGAGCACCTTGCTTTCTATTTATCTCAAGACAGTGAGATTATTCAAGGTGAGAATTTGAAACAAGAGTCCTTGAAGAACTTCAAGGCTGCATTTCGGGCACTCTACCAAGCCTTACCTGATGGGAAGTTTGCTCACTTTGCTGCAAACTCTGCGATTCCTGAAGCTATTCCAGATGATGCAGAGACAATGCACATAGTGGACTTTAACATGGGAGAAGGTGTTCAGTGGCCTCCAATGATTGAGGCCATTGCACACCAACACAAAACATTAAAATTGACATCAATGAGATGGAAAGAGGAGGATTGTAATGGTGCTGCATTGTGGAGGCTTAAGGAGACGAAAAGGCAGCTCTATGTTCAAGCAAGGGCTTTCGGCCTAAAGTTGAAAGTGGAAGAGATGGGAATTGATGATTTAGTTAGTGAACTAAAGAAGAAAAGGGGTGGAAGGAGAGAAGGTTGGCCTTTATTGCATGGTTGGGCTTCCACACATGGGGAGGGGGAGAAGAAGAATCCTTGTCATGGATTTTCTAAGGGTGGCTAAGGAATCGATAGCTAATTCTACCAATTGTAGTACTATTCACAAAGGTATTATGACCTTTGGTGATGGAGACGCTTGTGAAAAACTGAAAAATTGCTCAGATTTTGGGTCATTCTTTGAGGGATATTTGGTGCATTATCAAGCCTTGATAAAATCTTTGGAAATGAATTTTCCACCTCATTTTACAGAAGCAAGAATAGCCCTGGAATGCCTCTTTATGGCACTTTATATCTCTTCTCTTGCTTGGTTCCAAAGATGGAAGGAGATAAGGGGGGGGTTGTCATCTTGAGGCCGGACTCGGGTTGGTAGGTAGGCGACTGAGCAAAGAAATATTCATGGAAGCAAGAGCAATGGTGGAAGAAGGGGAAAATAAATATGGGATAAGGATTGAGGGGCAGATTGGAAATGAGATGGTCTTAGAATGGAAACGAAATACAATAGTAAGAGTTTCAACCTGGGCAAACCATAGCTAAGGAGAAGACACTTAAAAGACACTTTTTTTTTATCTCCAGTCTGTATAATTGTAATTGTATAAGATTATTTAAGCCAATACAGCTAAAAAAGAATATTGGTTAACTGACATATTAATATTATACCATGTTCCCAGAGTTGCATTACATAGCAGTTGCTATCACTATTATGTTTTTTACTTAGTTGTCCCAACTCCTAAGTCATTGTCTTAAAACTTAGAAGTCAAGTAACATGACTCCCACTTTGCATTACTTGCACATGAATTTCTATTGGTTCCAATAGCAAGAATTTAATTCAGGAACCCACTGATTTAACTTGCCTCCATTGAGAGATTGGCTGGCGAGCGACCAATAAGTTGATTGCCACGAACCCCTATGAATAGTCTTTTATAATCATCCAACCATTGTCTCTATTTGGTTCGTTGTTATCATAGTGCAATATTTATGGAATATGAAATGACTAAAGAAGAGAAAATGGTCATTATCGCGGCTTAAATGGGATCACATTTCAAGCATGAGCTCTAGTACAATGTTTTCTGAGCAAAAAAAATAAATCCAGAAATGGGGCAAGTATTCTGCTCCAAATGCTTGATACTAAAAAGTTATTAGATAAGGCAGTCTTGAGAGAATTCGTACCAAGCAGTAAACATAGTCAAGAACAAGATAAAGCAATAAAAACAGGAATCACATTCACGTAGATGTTATAATTTATTATTTAACCACAATTCTAACACTCAAAACAATTCTAACATTCTCCCTCATATATGAGCCCAAACTCTCTTTAATAAGTGAGACTCAACAAGTGAAAAATTTAACATTTTAAATACTCTGATACCTTATTAAATTACTAATTATCTCAAAATTTTAAACTATTTAAAAATTATGAATTTAATCATTTAACCAAGATTTTAACAATAATTAAGGAATTAAATTTCTCAGGTCAATCCCTAATTGGCAAAAAACATGACCTCCACAGCAGAAAGTGTCACTTGCAATCCCACGAGGCCATGACTAGTCCATCCCATTATTCTTTGAAAGCACCATGCATCTCACGAAACTCGCCAATTTGATTTGGATATCAGAGAGAAATTGCAATTATTTTTCTATCTCATGAAAGTCGCTAATTTAAATGAGATCCCAGATCAAATTTGCAATTGGTTTTTTCTTTATGTTGTTTTTTCCTGCCCTTGTTTTTCTAGATCGATTGCCATGCCAGTGGCCCAGTACATGGCGTCTATTTAACTGTAACAATCCAGGCACCTAACCACAAGACTTTGCTATTCAATTAGAAAGAATGTCCCACTAATGCATCTAGAAAAGTATTACTCAAACTCGTTTTCTGGTCTACCTTCCTCTCGAAAATCAATCATTCCAGTTAGATTAATGACACAAGGAATCAACCACAACCATGGCTCAACCTAAAAAGTAAAGCAACGCCAATATTGGTAATATTGGTATTGAACAATAATCGATACTTAACACCATCGGCATATGTGCAGAAAAGGAGTTACTATAACATACATCCCATGCATTAAACTGGAGTTCTAATTAAGATAGGGTCCCATCCTAAGACAGCATTCTCTTTTTTTTTTTCTTTTTCTTTTTTGACTGTCAAAATGCCTACCTGAAGTAAACCGAAACCTGAGGGATATCGATATCATTGTCATCGTCATCCTCACAAGCCACTACCACATCAAGGTGACGTCGATATGGAGGTAGATCTGCCTTGGCCACTTCCCTAGCCAAATCCACTAACTTCTTATCCATGCGCTCTCGATGCTTTGGGAAGATGCTATTATAAAGTAGGCAACTCCCATAAGAGATGCTGTAAGCATTCAAGTCCTTGTCTTTCAGCCATTGAAGAAGCTCCCTCAATGTTGGATTGTCCTTCAAAATCCATCTGTCCCACACAGTCCAGCTCAAGTCTTTGTGCTTAATCAATTTAGGAGGAACTGGCTCAGCTATTGAGAAAAGAGGGAGTGCGAGGTTCGCAAAGGTGTTTCGGTAATCCTCCAATTTATGCCCTCCATCTATAGCCTTGTACAGCTCCAAGCAGACAAGACCTGTCGCCATGGCAGTGGCAGTTGCAATTGCCGGGATGATCCTCCCTGCAATGAATTTGGCCTTAAGCTTATCAACTTCAGGGATACCATAATTCCTTGCCCTCATGTTTGCAAGTCCAGCTATTAGGTCCATATGATAGTTTGTGTCATCATCCTGGGCATAAAGAAAATATGTTAAAAAAAGTCTTAGTCCCAAAAATTTGGGATCGGCTATGGATCCTTAACAGATTAGTCATGGTCGGCCATCTAGAAAATATGTTAAGTGCACTAAAAATTCTCCCTCCCCTTCAGGCCAATAGTTATAAAAACCGTAGATGCATGATTCTAACATAGAATCTAACTTAACACCAATTAACAGAATTCTGTATTTGAAATTCCAAATGAAACAGAGACTGAAATGACATTGTCTCATGTATGGTGTGAATTCTATAAGAATAACCATGGTGTCAGTGTCGTACGATTTCAGAAGCAACACTAGTGTGGGATGAACAAGTCTAAACATAGCAACATATTTATGAACAATGTTGGAGAATGTAAAAGAAGTCCATTTCCTGATTTTGGAGATCTTTAGAAATGGTTTGGCAAAAGGTCCCTATCATCATGTGAACCAGCACCTTGCTTGGAGCACAATCTTCTCATAGGCCACACATGGATACAATTGTAGAGAAGACTCAAAAGACCTTGACCTAACTTTGTGAAGAATTGAAAGGTAAAAGCTACCTCTTTTCATCCATAACCAAACAAATGACCCAACCCACCATAAAAATGAACCTCCAGAATATGGTGAAAAGGCCACAGCATAAAAATCAATTATTTAGAGCTAACTGTAACAAGTGACTACATATATAAGAACTGTAACACATGACAGTAAAGTCCAAAACGATTTACTACAAATCGGCATTCTAAACACCTCCAGAAGGGAAAAGGGAAAGAGTACAGATGAGAGAAAAAGAAGAGAAAACAGGAGACTAACCTTCTCAAACTGAATTGGATTCATCTTGAAACCTTGGGGCAACTGATTCTGGCATTCTTCTAACTTCATGATCAACTCATCAATAACAGCAGCATCATCAATTGATGAAGCGGAAAGGGTGTTAGCTTTTTCATCTGTTTCAATTTTAACACCTTTCCTGGGCTGGAAATCAGGGACTATCACTTTGTTAACAGCATCAGCCATCTTGCTAGGGGACTTGACCCAATCAGGAATTGGGATGCCAAATGTCTCTGCACGTAGTACCGATGCTGCCATAATAAAATAGAGGTGACTGAGATCATCAACTGAGAACTGCAGTGGGCGAGGGAAGCGCTTGGGAGCAGACCAGAATGGTGTCCCATTACTGGTTGTAGCATCCTCAGGAAAAGTGTATGTTAACTGCTTCACACGGTTGGCAAAGTAATCTTCGAACCTGGTTCCATTAATACAAGCCATTAGACACTGAGTTAAAGATGTGATCCAATATTGTAAACTAAATAAATGTAATTGTTAAATAAAATAAGTACTTCAGACGAGCCCATTCTATGCAATCTTGGAATGCTTCACATTTCTCCTTGTCAAGGCATTCAAGAACACGTTCCAAGTTGTCCCTGGCCTGAGCATCACCAGCATTCTTCATTGCAGATGTGTATTCATTTGGGTTGATTAGATAAGCATTCACTTCAGCCGGTGTCTTCTCAAGCAAACCCTCAAACTCAGATCGAGCCCATGTCAAGCAGTGGTCAATATTGTGAGGGAATGAATGAACTGTGCACATGGGTGCTTGCTTTTCAGGTGGATCTCGAGAGGCACCATAATTTTCAGTAAGGTGAGGAATAACCATCTGAGTGTTGCACTTGGTACCTAGGGTCCCTGATTCCAATAATGGCTTCTGGAAATATAAGCATCTCTGATCAATGTAAAGCCTAGCATTCACATTGTCCAGAGCATTGATTACAACATTCAGGTTTTCCCAGAACGTGTCATCAAATACATTCTCTGTCTCAGGGCTTGCGCGGTTCTGCAGTGCTTCAATGTTGAGGTGAGGGTTTATCAAACCAGCAGCTGAAGCAGCGACTGTTGACTTAGCCTGCCCAATGTTCCAGTCCCGGAAGAGAAACTGCCTGCTGAGGTTACTTTTCTCAATAACATCATCATCTGTAATTGTTAATTTCCCTTGTTTATTACAAGAAACCCCCATCAGCGCTAAATTCTTCAAGAACTCACACCCCAGTGCGCCAGATCCCACAATAAATACTTTTGCATCCTCAAGGTTCTTCTGGAGTTTGGATCCAAACACTGAAATTTGTGCATCATAACGACTGTTTAAGGGTTTCAGATCACTAGGATGCAAGGGTTCCGTGGGAAGGGACTCAACTGAGTCAAAGTAGAAAAACTGTGCCAAAAAAGAAACATATAAAATATCAGATCTTCAACAACATTGGATAAAATTTCATAATATTTGAGTTGATGGGAAACTCAAGACAGCAGAAAAACACTGGAGTTCACTCAACCAGTTAAGCACCCCAATCCATAGTCTAGACAAAGCTAAGCTTCAACTAGACCAAATTATCAATCTATCAAGTTTCCAGATCCACTCAGAACCGATCCCCAACTAATGTGACTGACCTGGAAAAGAGGGTGAAACTTCCCAGAGCAAGCCTTCACAACTTCCTGTCCAACAAGACCACCAAACATTGCAGCCATGGGATTCAGCACAGCCCTAGCACCAGATGCAAAATGACGAAGAAGGTTTTGGTCAATTGCCTCAAGCCTCCCATCTGATAAGGTATCATTGATGCCAATGACCAGAGAAATGAACTTCTGAGCATCATCCTCTGATCCAGCAACTGGAAAGCGTCCAAACTCCAATATAAATTTATCAAGCGCTTGAAATGCCAAGTGTAGGAGGGGTGGACGATCAAACTTGGAGAAGTCACTTAGAAGGAAATCACCAGGATCCCTTAGTGCTTCTCGCAACGGCTTAAAGTTTAACACCTTAGGTTGCTTCACCTGTGTGACAATGCCACCTTTCACATATGCAGCATACTGTGTGGTGTCCTCCTCAATGGCGAATGAGTAGGGTCTTGCATTCTTAACCTTCCTTGGCTTTCCATCGTTCAGTTCTGTCATTCCATTGACTTCAGAGAACAAAACCAGGTCCCCATCCTGAAACTCAAGCCTCTCATCATCAACGCAGGATACAAGAGCGGGGTTGTCATTGCTAATAGACGCAATTATGCCTGTATGTGGATCCTCACCATCCACATCAAATACCGTAAACTCAGGGCCAAAGTCACAAAACACGCTACCGAAAAGGCCTCGTACTTCAGATTTTATAAAGGAAATTGGAGGTTGATGATTACGGCAGTAATCATCAAACTCAATTGCTTTCTCCAAGCTAATATCTGTAAAAACTACCACCTGTAGAAATTCAAATGCCAAACACAGGCATAATATTTGTCAGAATCAAAGCACATACATTTCTCTTAAGATTTGAATTACTTTTTGTGGAAATCATGTTGGAAAAAAAAACATGCAGCTACTACATCCATCTAGGAGTTAAAGAACAAACATAAATTCATTTCACATACTCATAAGCAAACACACTAACACAACTATTACAAGTAGCACTAACCTGATGAAAGAATAATCTCAGATGCTACAGATAACAAGCTAGAACATTTATCCGGCTGATATAAATATCTAGAAAGAGCTGTAACACTACTTGACATGTCCACATTTCCCCCTCTTTAACTGTGGTCTGTCATTTCCAATGTAATTGACACCAAGAATCGTTGAACTTGTAGTTTTTAAACCAGACTACACGTCACCTTGGACAAGGACGAAGGAAATACCTGACCAGTTCTAGTCAATTGTTTGGACTATGGTTCATGTATTCTAAACATTTATTCAATGACAGTTATTTATTGGAGAATTGTAAATCTATTTATCCATCTGCCCAACCTTAACTAATTTGTTGAGGATCCATAACCAACCCTAAAAATTTGGGACTAAGGCTTTGTTGTTGTTGTTGTTGGAGCCATTACCACTTGCAGCTTGGTGGTAGTAGTTTCATACATACGAAGTCTGTGTAATTGGTTTGAACTCTCCCTCCCTTGCTGTTTGCATCTCATAACTAGAAAGATATGTTCAAGAGAAGTTATTTTTCTCACCAGGGCTAGGTCAAGTTTAGTATTGCCTATTAAGTCACCAACTCTATTTTTTTATAATCCTCTTTGAATTCATTAACCTTATTTTCAAGACACTTTATGTTGACTTATGTTACAAATAATAAATATTGAAAAATGAAACAACAAAGACTGAAAGATGGATATGTCAAAAAAAGGTTAATTCCTATCGATGTTGGCTGAACTCTTTCTACCATCCATCCATCTACATGCACACATAATTCTGTAAGGAATGGCTTTAATTTTTTAGAGGTACCAACCAGAGGATGGAACAATAAAAGAATTTGTACCCAGTGCTCAGTGTTCTCGCTTCTGCAGGATCTAGGAAACGTGGCTTTTAGGTACCCACAATACATCAATTGAACAGAGGGCACTTGCCATCACACTTAGGTCCAACCTCTTTGAGGATGGAACAATATTAAGAGAAATAAGCTATGACCATAATGAATCAAATGTCTTACCAAGTTTCATACTCTGCGATGTTAGCATATTATGTGGTGTGAATTCTCTTGGCATGATTTTTTTATTTATCAATGCTACAATTTTAATAAAAATTTTCTTGTTTCTTAACATTTTAACTTAATTTTCTACTTATCAAAAAAAAAAAAAAACATTTTAACTTAATTTTCTTTACTGCATCCAACGCATACCACTAAACCATTTTTTATAATGTTCCAGACATGAGGTACTAGCAATGAAAGCTAAGCATCCCATTCATATGCAATTTCCTTAACCAAGAAGTGTTTAAATAACTCAAATTCATTACCTGAAAATCCGAAAGTTGTTCCTTAGTCAATTCACTTGTCAAAGTAGAAATGACCACTGCGTTATTCAACTCTTGCAATTTCTGGACAGAAGCAAGGGCACGATTCTTCCCCACGTCATCCTCAGAAAAAATGAAATTTCCAGACAAATCCCACAACTCCACAATGCCATCATCATGCAACGTCACAGACTTCACACCAGCAAGAACAAGGTTCTTCGCTGCAACATTCATAAACCCCAATTTTTATAATGCCCACGCAATATCATAACTATTATTTTCATTTAAATATATATAGTTTACAACTTTACATCATTGTAACATAGTCAAAAACTAACACTACTAATAAGCATCCTCAACCGCGAACTCGAAGATTGAGAGTAAACTAAACCCGGTTCTTTTACATACCAATCTCAGCACGGAGACCCTGCATCCTGGAAAACAAAGTTCTTTGGTGCAATATTCATAAACCCCATTTTTATGACAAACGTGCAATATCACAACCATTATTATCAGTGTATGCCATTTTGATAATTTGATAGTTCGGGGAGAGGGATTTGAACCTTGAATGTATACATTGAAAACATAAGGAGATGCCCATCAATTGAGCTACAAGGCTCTTGGAATTAGTATCATTGTATGTCATTGAAATATATAGAACACTACTAAAAATATCAGCTAACACATATTTAAAGATGGATTTTAAACTAAAATTTGTTAATTTTACATGCTAAACTCTGCACCAAGACCCTGCATCCCTCCCAAAAATAAATTCGTTTTTATGATGACCACATAATATCACAACCATCACTATCGTTGCATGCCAATCAAATATACCTTATGTCATTGTAAAATAGCCTAATACTAACACAAAGCATCAGCCACAATGAATTTAAAGATCGATATTAAACTAAACTCCGTCAATTTTACGAACCAATCTTGACACACAAACTCTGCATCCCAGAACGAGTTTCTTTGCTGCAACATTCATAAACCTCAGCTTTCATGATAGTTTATGTAAATCTAACATAGCCTAATACTAACACAATTAATAAGCACTGGCAACCATGAATTTAAAGATTGAGATTCAACTCAAAGTCTCAAACCTGTTATTTTACATACCACTTTTTATGAAGACTATGCAACTATTATTGTAATTGTATGTCATTGTAACACAGATAAGCACTAGCAACCATTGAATTCAAACATTGAGATTAAACTATAATCCGTTAACTTTTACATACCAATCTCGGCGCCGAGGCCCTGCATCCCTGAAACAAGAACATTAGATGCAAATAGCCGCCGCATCGTCTCGCGTCCATAAACCGCGAGCTGCCGACTGTGGAGATCCTCATCGATATCAGTCGAAGCTCCATTGCCTAAAGCCATGATCGAAGGTTCTTCCGCAGCCGATGCCGATGTGTCGCCGCTGTCGCTGATCGCTTTGTTGTTGTTGTTGTTGTCGTTTCCCTTAGTGTTGTTCCTCTCTGTAGTGGTGGTGGTGGTGGTGGTGGTCGCCGCAACAGCGCAATGCTTCTTCGTCAAGGTCGTCTCGATGGAAATGATCTGATGCGACGTCGTCGTTTCAACTCCTTCTCCTTCTTGCTTCGTTTCGACCTCTCCTCCCACACCTCTCTTTCTAGGAAGCATATAGTTTGAACTGCCCGCACACAATTTCGTATTCATTATAACAAAAACAAATCAAATTTTCTCGGGAAAATCGTCGATTTTTCTCGGAAAATAAACACAGAACCTTGATCTAATAGCCAAACACGATAAAAACTATATAAACATTTTTTTTTAAATAAATAAATAATAGAAGAAGAAAGATAGAGAAGGAAGCAAAGAAGATACCTAGTGGACTGTGAGGAAGCGATCGTTGAGGGATTCTTTTGCGTGCTGTGTTGGGTTTTGGTTTTGGTTTTGGTTAGGGTTTCACGACTCTCTGGATTCTGAGCTAAGATGCGATGGTGTTGAGTTCCGTTTTCATTTCTCTTTGGTGTGAGACAGAAAGAAAGAAAGTTTGAGATATATAAGAGAGAGAGAGAGAGTTCAGTGGGGCGTGAAAAAAAGTAAGATTCGTGGGTGTTTGGAGCATTTTGGTCTAGTTGTGGATGGGGTTAGTGTGTTGGTTTTTTTTTTTTTTTAGTCTAAAATGCAGATTATACCTTTTTAAAGTTTAATTGAAATTTATTTCAGCCTTTTAATTTTACTTTTATTCAATTAGGTGTTTTAAGTTTCAAATTTTTTTTTTTTAAGTTTTAAATTTATTCAATTCAAATCAATTTTGTTATAAAATTACTATTACGAAAATAGTTTTTCACATAAAAAAAACTCTATAAAATTAATATAAATATTTTATAGTTTTTTTCATTAGTTAATTTTATACTTAGCGGCAATTTTTTTTAATAGAATTAGACAAAATGTATAAATTGAATCAATTTGAAATCTAGATAATTCAATTGAACAAAATTAAAGTTAAATAACTGAGTTACTTGCTATTTAATTTAATTTTCATTTTGTGAGTTACTTTTATTAAAAAAAAATGAGTTACTTACTATTTAACTTGACTTTCTCTTTCTTGAAAGATTGATGTCAATGCTCCATATTAACCTATTCTTTTTCTTAATCCGATGGGGACATTTTCCTAACATTGTGTCTAGGTCCGAGTAAAAGGAGGAGGGACAATTGACATCTTCCTTTTAATTGTTAGGTTCACCGTTTTGTGAATAATGATTAGAGGTAACAATTGTGTTTAGGTTTTTTACTTTTTAAATGCTGTAAAGCCCACCATGAAGACTTTTTTTTTTTTTTTTGCTATGATTTCCTCCAAACAATCAAATATCTTAAAAGAAAAATATGTTTCTTTCTTCCTATTCCTCTTTCATTTTCTATTTCTCCCTTCCTCATGAAATCAATCATAGTTAGAACCTATGGAGTACTAAAGAAAAGGATACTCAATTTGATGTACATTAAGATGTAATGTACAAGTTCATTACATATTGAGATTTTGCTTTTTTGTTATTTGTAAATAATATTTACATCCAGTGGATTTTGAACCAAATATCTCTTCCCTCACCTTCCTCTTATAAAATGACATGTTTCAAATTAGTTGAACTAAATCAATAAAATAAGTAAGTAAACAGCTAAACATAATTGGCTAGTGCCGATGACATTTACGTCAATTAACAACTCTTAATATTTATTATAAATTAAATAAGATTGTTTACCACTTAAATTGTATTATATATATATATATATAAATGATTATCTAACATGAATTTATACATTCACAATTATAAACACTTAAATGTCTATGTCAAAAATAGGAATGAACAAGAGTATTTAATTTGAGATAAATTTAGAGTAATACTTGTAAACCCTATTTATTATTTGAGTCTGAATTTAATAAGTATATAGTATAAAATTTATGGTATACACCATCTAATGAAGCAAGGACACATTGATTTTTGTGCAGTAACAAGCATAAGCCTCATTACAAACAATCCAAACCTCATTAAAACCCTCGAATCAAATTTTAATTAGTAAGTGGGTTCCAATTAGCTCAACTGGTAAAATCTCTGATGGTTGGATAAGGTCTGATGATAAAAAGCTATCATCAGGAGCGGACGCCATAGTTTAAAACTCACAAAAAATAAAAATTTTAATTAGTCACATACCACATCGTAACAGTCACAATACTATTTATCAACTTCACCCAATTGCCAAATACATTGCAACTAAATTAGCACTTTTTTATACACACACACTTGGGAGTTAAGGGGAGAAGAGTTCGAACTAACGATCTCGACAAAATAAAATAAAACCTCACCCAATCTGATCCACTTCCAACAAGGCAACAACTATCACCGACCACCCTGCACCATACCCTACCACGAAACAAACCCAATAGTCTCGACCATTGTGCATGCTGGTTAAATTACTTTTGCCCACCTCTAAAACCCCCACAACTGTCGCTTGGGACATGACATGAGAGGTTGAGGTTAACTAGAGAGAAAGGGAATTCGCAGCAAATCAGAGAAAAAATAATAATAAATAATTATTAAAAAAAAAAAAACGTGATTATGAATAGTGTGATTCTTTGGAACTTGGAAGAAAATGGGGTGTTGAAGAATGCTACTGAGAGGAACAATGTGATTCTAATTTTGATGAGGCTCTCGTGGATGAGAAAAAGTGGAGTATACTGTACAGGTTGAGTTTGGAGCAGGGGTTCGACAGTATTTTTATTTTAATATGGTTTGTTTGTTTTTTTATACTACTCTTGTTTCAATAGAAAACTTTGGATTAGTTTTTGCATTTTCTTATATTGGATAGTATAAAAAAAAAAAAGTCAAATAAAAAATTATTTATCTATCTCTTAACTTTTCTTATTTACCTTGACATAAAATAAAATTGTTTTTAACTAAAATTTTATGGAAAACAATTATATCTTATGCTAAGCTAAATAAGAAAAACAATTTTATTCATGTGAAGTTAAATAAGGGAAGTCAATAAATAGTTTTTCAACTTATTTTAAGGTAGCTACTAGGTATAAGAAAATAAGATAGTTTTCTAGAAAATGTTTAAAAAAAATCATTTTCCATAAAATGTTAATGTTGAAACAAATAGAGTATTAATACAATATTTGTTTATACTTTAGACCGCTGTTGTAAAATTGGACTAGACCGAAATGGGAACCAGATCGAGAACCGGTGTGATCAAAACCATGAAAACTGGTAAAAAAAAAAACCAAGAAAAACGGGTCAAGAATTGGGTTAAATTGGGAACCATCCTCTGTTTTTGGTTCTTTGACTAGTCTAGTTTTTAAAACCATGCTTTAGACTATTAGTTTTTAATGGGTTGTTATCATGTGTCTTGGTCACTAGGCCGTCATCATTTGAAAAAAATATAACATATCAATGTTTTATTAAAGAGTGTAAATAGGGTATTTTACACCACGTTCTTATTAAATTTAATCTCTTATTATTTCTGTGGGAGGCTAGAAAGATTAGCCCTATTGGGCTTGATTCAAGAAGTCCGAAGGCCCAACCATCAACCCCTCGATTCCAAGTGGGCCTAAGAAAAACCAAAAAGAGATATGTGGCCAAGGAAGCAGTTTGCCTTAGGAAGGTGCTCAAACGAGAGTGGCCATATGAAAGTTAGAGAGAATCTGCACGAGGGCAAAGGTTGTGATTCGAGGAAGGTGCCGTTAGGCAGTGTGGATAAGAAGAAAAGGAAACTTCTTAAAAAAACAATCATCACCTCCGCATTGAATGCACTACACCAACCATGTTAACCACATTCATGGCCAAATGACACCTGAATAATACTAACATATTCTATAACTTACTCAGCATGGCCTCAAAATGAGGGATGATACAAGTATATTGATGGAGAATCAACAACCTTACATGTGGAGGGTCAGGATTGAGATCCCTAGTGAACAGGGATCGAATCCCAGATATTAGAAAACATAATACTCACATTTGTATCTTCTTGAGTGTAAAGGGTTTCCTCGGCCATTCTTAGGACTATAAGTTGGATATTTTTATCCTTGATAAACAATTTGTATGTTAATCTATTGCCTTATTTTCTTATTTGAGTTAGGATTATCGTAGTAGAGCAATCCAATTGTTGGTCTGAACACCTATCTTTACAAATTAATTGTGGTGGGCCTTGACCCACACTCAACTATCTTTTGAGCCTCGGATTTTAGCCTGTACAGTTTCCTTCATCCAATTAGTAAAACAAGAGGGATAAAATCAATCAATCAACAAATATATCATAGAGATAAATTTGAATAAAATATAATGCAAATATGAGAAATACACTTGACGGATAAACAATTAGACATCAAATGATGGTTTCCTTCATCCAATTAGTAAAATGAGAGAGATAAAATCAATCAATCAACAAATATATCATAGAGATAAATTTGATTAAAATATAATGCAAATATGAGAAATACACTTGAAGGATAGACAATTAGACATCAGATGATGGTTTCCTTCATCCAAGTGGTAAAACAAGGGGGATAAAATCAATCAATCAACAAATATATCATAGAGATAAATTTGAATAAAATATAATGCAAATATGAGAAATACACTTGAAGGATAGACAATTGCATGTCTGCGTAGCGCGTCCACATTTTTAGGCTTTTTTTTTTTGATTTACTGTTCACACGTCTAGCCACTTTTTTATGCACTGTGCGGCTACTGTTCATGCACTGTTCATGAACAATAGCCGCCTGTTCATGCACTGTTCATGAACAGTAGTCGCAACATTTGTCTTTTCAACCCCTTTTTAGCACATCAGTAGGTCCCGTGTACTGTTCAAGAGACCCACAAATACCACTTTTCACTTTTAGCAACATTTTCATTAAAAATGGGTCTTAGGACATTACTTATACATTTAAAAATTATTTTGCTATAGTATTTTTCAGTTTTCAGCGGTATCCAAATGGACCTTTAAACATTAGATGATGGTTTTCTTCATCCAATTAGTAAAACAAGAGGGATAAAATAATCAATCAACAAATATATCATAGAGATAAATTTAAATAAAATGTAATGCAAATATGAGAAATACACTTGAAGGATAAACAATTAGACATGCAAAAAATAGCAGATACGTCGACAGCAGGATTCGAACCTGCGCAGGCATAGCCCAACAGATTTCGAGTCTGTCTCCTTAACCACTCGGACATATCGACCCTCGCTAAGAAAGTAAACAACTTAAATTATGTATCCTTTAACCAAAACGGCTTCATTTTAAATCATACTTATCATTTTCGTTCGCAATTAATATTCCATTCGATTTTTTTCATTCAAACCATTTTCCTCAAATTCCTTCCCTCCCATTTCCTCGCTTTCCCGCAAAAAAACGATTTCAATTTCCGCCCCAAAATCCAAATCCGAAAAAAAGCAAACCCATTTTTTCTCACTTTACTCGAACAAAAACCCAATAACCTTTACCTCTCTTTTCTCTTTGGAATTCAATTTCAACTAAAAGAAAAATCTGAAACCCTAGGCAGTCACATTCTAAGAAGAAAAAAAAATGGGGGATTCTTCAAAAAACGTGGACGTGGAGCAGCTGATAGCGTACAGTGACGACCTCGTTCGAGTTCTGAAGGACAAGAGAGACATCAACAGCTTCACGCAGTGTCTAGAACATTCCAAGTCACTTCGCTCTTCTTGTGACTCTGATTTCAATCAGCTCCAGAGCTCACTCCAAGGTCCGGTTCTTCAATTTTCATTTTATTTTATTTTTATTATTATTTTTTAAATGAAAAATGTCGTTTTGTATTCTGTTTTTCCTTTGTGATTATATTTTAGAAATCAATAATAAGTATAGTAAAACAATAATTTTTGTAAATGCTGAGGTGTCATGAAGGGATTGGTGCTAATGAAAGCGGCGTTAGTAATGGGTCCACATGAAAGTAATGTTAGTCTGATTTCGACTTATAATTTAAGCAATGGAAAGTAAAATATGAGTTGATAAAGGAAGATGGGTTTGCCAAGGCCCAAGAGCGATGTAGCTTAATTGACACCTCTTAGCAATTTTAATAGAGACATCAATGGTTCAATAAAGCGCCCCCCCACTCCCATTGTAAATATCGAATTATCACCCCAAAAAATGGAAGGAATTTGGGGTGTTGGGCTTGCCTAGTACACTACAATTCCTAGTTAAGCTTTATATGGTTATTGTTAGAATTATGGATAAATGATTAATTCATAATTTCCTAACAACTTAAGCTTTTGGGAGAATTTGGTAGTTTAACAGCTGTAATGTTAGAAGAAGAATTGAGGCTTCTTTGTGTTCAATTCGAGTTGCTACGCACTATCATAGTGTGTACTGACAGTAGAGGACTTACAGAAATTTCAGAAAGATGGATTTTTTGTGATAGTATGCACGTATGGAGCTCACTTTGATATGATTCATAGCAAAAGAGGAGTTATTAACAGATTGCTCCGTAGTAAGATATAGGACAGAAGGTTCCCCATTTTTTTTCCCCGGGGGGTGGGGGTGGGATTTGTTGACTCTTTTTGTTTTGTTTGGTTTCCTTTATTCTTTGAAGCTCAGGGGCCGTGATAAACTCTTTCTTAATTTATTGAAGATCTTCTATTATATCTGTTTCTTATTATCTTTTCTCGATCCGTGAGTCACAAACACCTGTTGGGACACCCTCCACTATGTTCTATATCTTTTCTCTTAAAAGTTTTCATCCTAACCTCTAAAGCTTGTAAACATTTTTGATTGTTTTGAGTGGGGGTGTTGTTTTGACTATATTAGTTGGGATTTGAGAATATAGATAAAGATACCCTTTGTTCTGACTTGACAGAATTGGAAATTGTAATGAATGGTTCAACTTGGGCTTATATTATTTTAAGTTTGATCCGGGGGTTTTGTAAAGATGTAGTTGAGTATAAGATGTTAGTGTGTAGTTTAGTTTGCTTTAAAAGTTTTTTTAAGGTGAATAAGTTGAAAATATGATGGGCTTTCAAGCAATAAACATTTTGACAATTGTTTTGTTTCCATGCTAGTCAATGTCATGCGCTGAGGTATAGGTTTTCACTCTAGCTAACAGGATGGATCTCAATTGCTTGTATACAAGTCTTGTTCATTTGAATTCGGATTCCGTTGTTGCTATATCATACAGTTTACCTTTTCTTATATGAAGCAGATTATCAGAAAAAGATAGATGTATGTAAGAAGAAGACAGAGGAGGCAAAATCTGAGGTTGCTGCAGATGCAGAAATTGACCTCCTTCAGAAAGAATTGGAAGAGGAAATGGAGAAAGAACATTTGCTTATGGATGAGCTTAGATAAGTATATTGTCAGTTTTAACTGTGAGTTTTTTCAGATAATTGGTTTTATTTTGATGGTGTTGATTGTCAAGTCTTTGTTTTCCATACAACACAAGGATAAACAATGAGATTAATGATCTGGAACTCCAAAGTATTCCCCTTCAAGAACGAAGGCAAGCTTTGAAGAAACTTGAGCAGGATGAGATGAGGGCAGAGTAAGTATTTGTTTCTTGTTTTATGGCATCATGAGAATTTCATACATGTGTATTTTTACTCAGAATGGTAAGATTAACAGTGAGAATCTAGCAAAAATAAAAATTAAACTAATTAATTCTTGAGTGCTTATTTGTTTAAGTATCTAACATTAATGTCTTGAGAAGGAAATTGTGTTCATTTATCAGTGTCAAGTTCTGTAGGCCATCATTGCGATGGCTTTTTGAATCTCTAACAATTTCCGTCACATCTTTATAGGTAAGAGCATCACCATCAGTTGTTTTATAAAAAATGCCATTTTAACACACCAAAAATCTACTTTATTATTTTACCACATCATTTTACAATATCCCATTCATCAGATGTTTTATCATTCAATTCTATACATTAAAATAATATTTACTACACATTAAAATAATATATTATCTCTTCCCTGTCATCACCATCAACAACATCAACAACAACAACGGCACATCCACCACTGCCGCAACAACGGCCACCAACAACCACTGCCACAACAACACCGACCAGCCACCACCAGCAAGCAAAAGAGCAATTGTGATGGAATAGAAAAGGCTTTTCCAAAGCCTATTTCTCTTTAAAAAAAAAATCCAAGGCAGACTTTTCATTTAAATATCTTTTTAGGAACTCTTTCTTGTGTGGTTCTTGACAGACTAAGTTTATCCCACTAGGAGATGTTTCAAATTCACAGAATATTGCTCAAATGAAGTCATATGAAAGATGAAACACAGCTTAGATGTTCTCTAGTTTTTGACAATGCTAGAAGACAGCTGGCCTAGTGTTAGTACACTGGCGTGCCCTTAGAAGTTTTCTAGTTGTGGAATATTGGGATCTTTTGCAGCACTCAACAAGTTATTATTCTTATAAAATGAAATTGAGGGTTGTATCACATTGCCCATGAAAATACTGTCCTGAATCTTTTGTTGCATTTTTTTGATGATCTCTCTCTCTCTCTCTCTCTCTCTCTCTCTGTGCGAATAAGAGACTAACAGTTGAGTTCCAGAAATCCAAAAATGAAACATTTTTGTGTTATCTTGCAGGAGGATGCTTTCATTGTATGCTTCTGTCACAAATATTATTCCAAACTTAGATGATCAGTCCAAAATTTCAGGCCGTATCCTTTTATTGTGGTTTGCCATTATTTTTTTCATTTGATAGACTTTCTTTTGCATGGGCTATTTTCAGATTCAAGGCTGCCTAATATTGTTACAACTGTGTTCTCCTTAAACCATATTAATTGCAGATATTGTGGATAGGGAGAAAAAGGTGGTTGAGAGGTTTGAATTTGACCTGACAAAGATAGATCCTGTTGATGCATGTAATGGCATTTGGAAAATGATAAGTTCATGATAGATATTGGACGTTCTTCCTTTCAGACAGTATGTGTAATATAGTGTGCTAATTAGTTTTAGAACTTTTCGTATGGTATTTTTAGGGACTGCATTTTGCATATTTCAAATCTGTAATCTTTAGTTAGGTTTGTGTTTGTAATAAGTTTTTGTAGAGCCATATTTTCCAGTGTTTATTCTAGAATGGTTCTGGTGCCTGGATGAGGAATTTTAGTTTCAGTTTCCACTTGTATTTTGTTGAACAAACGTAGTCATGTTTTGTGGAAATGTATTATTCTAGTTTTAAGTGCTACCGACAATTTTGATTAGGTATAAAATAAAGTGAGATTAGCCATACTTATGATACACTATTTTTTGGTGTGAAGGTTGTCACTTGTAATTTCCACTACAACAAGCATTGTCTAGTTACCATCATTACAATCCCACCATAACCATTGCTTGCATCTCTATTGTATTGTGATTGGAAGAGAATGAATTAGTATTCTCTAGAGTTATTAGGGCAACTCTACTATGGAATCTTAAAATTTTATTAATTTATCTTGAAAACATAGGATTGGATTTTGTCACATCATCAATAATTTAAACAGAAACTAAAATGGTGATGGTTGATGTTTTCTTAAATGTTGAAGACATGATAACATCTAATACATTTATTTCCAAACTAATGGATAGGATTTTAATTACTTTATGGTGGAGTCATCCTAAGAATTTTAAAGGATAATTATGACAATTTCAATATGCTGTGACTGACAAGATTTGTTGCAAACTTGCTAGAATTCTCCAAGCAAGGTGTTCACATGACATATCAAGCTAGCAAAGATATAAATGGCATGTTGCTTGACGACATGTTTGTAAAAAAAAATTTGTTGTTTGATGTCTTTGGTTTGTAGGGTATGTCGTTCAATTGATTAATTAGTTTTCTCCTCATTTGGAGTCAGGCATGTAATTTAAATTTGAGTAATGTTAGGGTGACAACTTTCTTCACAATTGTTAAGGTAGTAAGTTGTGACTAAAGCAACATCATTTTCACATGGATATATCTTTGATATCAATTTATTATGCATCAATTATAATAGGTCATGTGAAAAATTGTCCCTAGATTTATAGTTTCAATTTAGTGAGTTCTGTAACTGAAGATTATATTATAACTATGAAACTATCAATTAGTACGGGGAGATTCTTAAGGATTACCAAAGTTACATATAACCCACATAAATTTCTATTAGAGCCATAAGTACATCCACTATGACATACAAACAATAGTTCCCTCTTCTCATAAGCTTGCTATATATCCATCTAAACACCATAAACAAGCTGGCAAGGTATTATTATAATAGTAGCAGACCAGCCATGATTGACAGAGCAGAAGGTGATGTAGAACCATGTCTGAATTAGGCCGGAGGTTCCATCTTCATATGTCGCATCCATGAAGCTGTTGGTGACCCATGCATTTTCTTTGCTTCACTAGCATTACACAGCGGTTGGATTGAATTAGCATTCTCATCTAAGTTGATCTCTTTTGGAAGTGATTTGCAAGCCTTTATTTGAAGGTGGCCTTTGTAAGCCTTGCAAACATAGGTGACAAAGTTTTTGAAGTTCTGCATCCAGAAGTAAAGAATTAGCATGAATGCGTGCGCATGTGTGACAGAGAGAGATTAAAAGCTAACCTTGTACAATGGTTGGTTATCCAAGATCAACCATGGTACAAATGTATGAGGCGGATTAAGATGATTTGTTTCATCAGCGTGACGTAGTAAAAGCTGCATATTGATTCATTACACAAATAGATTAGAGGTTTCTCTAATGAATCTAATTCAATAAACCATAACATAATCTGATAACCTGATGATACTTTACCTCTCTCCCAAGGCCACTATTGTAGCAATCTGAAACAGGTTTTGGACTCAAAACTCAATTTTTGAGAACAAGATTTCCATGTGTTTTCCCCTATTTGCCTTCCCTCAGAAGCTTGACTCTCAACACACTCGATGAACTTGAAGCTTGATTCTCAACACACTCGATGAACTCGAAATGTTGCTTCTGCATTAGAGGTACAATTCATTGTATCTTAGTAGTTCATACTATCTGCAACAATTTAGGCTAGTTATACATGTTATGCTAGCAATTTATTGACTAAAATTTGATAACAGTACAACTATAGGTTGTATGATGTATTTTTAAGAGAATTGAGGAAGACCGGAAGAGAGCATGCAACGACCTAAGGAAAAGCGCTAGCCACATTTGCGCTATACCTTAAAAGGATTAATTGCAATTGAGACTCCTTGCAGTTGTTAATAAAGCCCAGATCTACCCATAAATACTCGATGTGGGACTCATCGCACATCCACACACATCACACAATCAATTAATCAAAATCAAATTAGGGCATCACAATCTCTCCCACTTAAATCCCTAACATCCTCGTTAAGGTCCACTTTGTGGGGTAGTGTCTCCGAGCCCACATGGGGTTACCGGGCCGGCTTTGATACCATATGTAACGACTCAAGAAAAAGCGCTAGCCATATATGCGCTATACCTCAAAAGGACCAATCGCAACTGAGGCTCCTTGCAGACTTGTAGTTGTTAATAAAGCCCAATTTAACCCAATAAATACCCAATGTGGGACTTATCACACACCCACACACATCACACAATCAATCAAATTGGGGCATTACAATCTCCCCCATTTAAATCTCTAACGTCCTCGTTAGGGCAAACTTTGTGGGATAGTGTCTCCAAACCCATACAGGGTTACCGGGCCGACTCTAATACCATATATAACGACCTAAGGAAAAATGCTAGTCATATCTGCGCTATATCTCAAAAGGACTAGTAGCCATTGAGACTCCTTGCAGTTGTTTATAAATCCCAGATCTACCCAGTAAATACCTGATGTGGGACTCATTGCACATCCACACACATCACACAATCAATCAATCAAATTGGGGCATCACAAAGCAGGTGTTGCAACATTTGGCCAGATGTTAATGGCACGGGCCTTTATAGCATTCAGGTTATATTCATCTGGACCATGCTGCAAAACATTAATATCAAAAACACATAGGCTTAAATCCTTGAGGAAGTGTCCTAATCATTAATCTTAAGCACATTATTAAATGCATGAGGAAAAAAAATGAATGAATGAAAATGAAGATCAAAATGTGACCTGGCAAATTATGTTCTTGTTGGGTTCTACAATATGAGCATTGCCACATGGGGCAAGCCGGAGGTTGACAATGCTGATTAGGTCCTCCATAAATACTTTCACTAGGTCCTTTATGATGAAATCCCTGCTAGATGGACACGGTGAATCATAGTACAAAGATTGAGTTTTGGAGTTTTGCTTAGGGACAACTTAGCATTTGGAGGTTGGGGTGGAGCTTGATCTCGGTTGCTATGATAGTAAACAGAACAGAATGGAGGAATTGACACGAATAGCAGGGAAGTTAGAACAATGAATGAGAAAATTTTAAGATGAGCCATTTTGGAGAGCCTAGCACATTTATACCTAGCTCTCATGTGTCATGGACATGTATATAGCAGCTTGAAGTACCCACTTATGTTATAATTGCTCTTAACTATGAAAGTCCCTACCACTTTTTCACAGTTTAATTGAGCTAATCAAGTTATAAAATTATATCACCATGGCTTTTGAGTAGAGTTGTGGTGTGCCTTTGTGTTAAAACCCCTTTCTCTCTCCCTTGTGTGTGTTTGTTTCTCAAAAAAAAAAAAAAAAAGGTTATAAAATTATTATATGCTCGGTTGTGAGTAATGACTAATAGTGATGCTCTCTATTTATTGTTTTAGTTGGTAATTTTTGAGTTTATAGTTGGGGCTCGGTAATAATGTAGCTATTTGAATAGTTGTCCATGATCCAACTACTTCTACTACCTTAATTAAAGCAAAGGGTGCAAATGCATGTCAAAAATGAATTAACCCCTTCATTAATTATGAGGTTGCCAGAAAACTAATGCACTAACCAAATAAGGTTACCAGACAACTAATGCACTAATGCAATTCCATTTTGGTGTGCCACACTTTCGACTGCCCATTGTTTCCCATGAAATACTATCTCTCTGCGGTTTCAATTGACAAGCTACGCTTCTGTTAAGCCACATTAGTGTAGCATTTCGGTCAATTCTGGTCCATTTCATTCCTGTTAATTTTGATCTAATTTTGTCAGTTTGGTCCATTTCGGTCCATTTAATCTAGTTTGGTCCACTTTGATCCATTTTGTCTTTTTTTTATTCTCTCTCTCTCTCTCTCATAGAGTAGAGGAGATTGCCTCTATAAATTATTAAATTATTAAGTCTTAATGGTAAGATCAAATTTATAAAGCTAAAATTTCATGCTCTTAAAGTCCTCAACAAAAGGATGCTATAAAGTAATTTTCATATTTTTTCCTTTTATTTCGTATTTAATTTTTTCACCAAAAGTTGAAGATATAGCTTTTGTTTGTTTTTGTGAAATCCATTTGCAGAAACATTTTTTTTTTTTTTTTTTTGGTGAAAGCCCTGACAATGTTATTTTAATTTACTACCTTAATCTTGCCCTTACGCCACCACTTCTGGGATCAAGTTTTAATCTTTTAGTAAACAGGTTTATCTTTAGCTATGGAATTACTATTGTAACTTATATAGCTAACATCTTTCTGGAAAGGTTTAAGTGTCTGGCACAACTGTGGCTATAGTTAAAAAAAAAAGTGTGACTGCAACTAATAGGTTCAATTAGAATTATGTTAAGTGGCTATGTTAGATGAGGGAGGGAGTGCCGGAGTGGCACAGAACTAAAAGAGATGAATACTCAAACAACTAACTTCTTCCTGATGAAGTATAGTCACTAGTCAATTATAACATTTGAACTTAGTAAACTATTCTGATCAAAGTGAAATTTGAGTAAATTATAATTTGATGATTAGGTTATTCCTCTTGGTCAGCGTCTGGATTTTTCATTCAAATTAATATTGGAAATCATTTTGAAGCTTCCATCACAAAGGTTTACACATGAAATATTTTTTGTTGCCATTAGAAATTGTTAAGAACATCTGCTATTCTTATTTTACATATAAGGCAAACTTAATTAATAGGATATGCCCTCTAATCTAGCTAGTTGATCTGCTTTTGTACAAGTGATTTGCAGGCCAGAGGTGCTCCACTGCCTTCGAATGCCTTGCAGACATAGGTAGCAAAATTATGATAGTCCTGCATTAAGAACAGCCATATATCAATGAGAGAGAGAGATGGGGAATGCTAAAAAATTTAGATAGCACTACCTCTTGGAGTGGTTGATTATTGACAACCAGCCATGGCACAAATCTATAAGGTGGACTTAAATGGCCAGTTTCATCAGCATACTTTTGTAGAAGCTGCATTGGAAAGCAGTATATCTCATGGCCTAATGCATATTTATTCAATAACGAAAGATAAAAATAACAAATATCCAAAAATCAATTTGCAAGCTCCAGAAGCCAAGAAAAAAGAAAAGAAAAGAAGAAGACCACTTTAAAGATGAACAGTCATTTACATGTTTTTGGAGTCTAATAAAGAGACAATCCAAGTGAATCACGGGGGTCCTTTCACTATTTAGAGAATAACTCTGTGGGTCATATCATTGATTTCTTATTCTAAAGCTAATAAATACAATTCAAGTAGTGGTCATAGTAATAATGCTGACAAATAAGTAAAATCAGCATTTAGAAGCATAGATAGTAAAAACAACCATAATGAATGAAAGAGACGAAATTTACCTTTGTTCCATTGCCACTGATATAGCAGTCCAAAACGGATGTCTTATTCAACCCCAGCGTGTCGAAACAACTTTTCCAGTCTTTGTGTTTTCCCTCAATGGCCAGAAACTGAAAGCAGTAGATCACAGCATAATGTTTGTTCTGCAAAACAATATATACCATCTTTAAATTTGGTTACATGCTCGATCTACAGACACCTTGTAACTGTACACCACATTGGTACTAATATGAACATTAGGTTTCACTAGAAAATTTGTCTTTTCAATTCATCAAAAGGTTGTACTAGGATTTACTTATGTGTTATTAGGGGTAAAAAGCAGTCTTACCACATCGGGCCACACGTTGATAGCACAAGCTTCCAAAGTATTTAGTAAGCATTCATCAGGTCCATGCTGCAACTTTTTTTTTGTTAAAAGTCGAGACAGATCAGCAACAATCATGTTGAAAAATTGAACAAGATTTAGTCCATGTAAAATGGAAATTTTTGATTGATAGAAGTGCCATGCCACAATCACTATGTGGGGCATGGAGGCATCTGCCTGGCTGGAATTATATGATTCCAAAATTTTCTTATAAGCAGAAATGAATTACATTCCAAAGGTTAATTAACAAAAAAAAAAAAAAAAGGGAGGGCCCATATATTGCTAATGAATAAAGTATGGAGCTTTGTGTAAGAGACTTCAGATTGGAGCTTCATGAACCAGTTTTCTCAGTTTGATTTGCTGAGAATCCATTCAACTGATTATAACACTATAACATGTAAAGGTTCAAGTCTCTATTTTTATAAATTTTATTCTTACAGACTTTTCAGAACCAAATGGAAGTCAAAATTTTGAACCTCCAACTTCCAACCTCCAACCTCAACTTATGCCAAGTCAACTCTCCTAGGTACATGGAATCAAATATGACTACATTGTGGTAAAATGGCCTTTCACGTATCACAAAAATGCTTGTAAAAATAACAAAAAACCAGATGGAGATGAAAATGTTACCTGACAAACAATGGCATTGTTAGTTTTATTAATGTAAGCATTGGCCCAAGGGACTAGTCTGAGATCGATGATAGTGATGAGATCATTGTTGAAGACTTCTGTGAGATTTGTCACGATGAAAGTAGAGCAATTTTGACACAAGGTATCATAGTAGAGAGACAGATTAACCTTTGGAGAATCAATGGCAGAGACCTTGAGACCATCATCATTTGGAGGATAAGACCAAAAGGAATCAGAAGGGGATATGAACAAGGACAAAAAGAAAGCTATTTCAAACGTGAAAATTAATTTGGTAGAAGCCATTTTGTTTTGAGACCATAGTAATATCGTCTCTAGAAGGGTACGTGTGGGTATATATAATATGAGCAAGTTGTTGCTTTTGAATGTGTAATATGACATCAATGACTTTATTTTCATATTCAATGACTAAAAGGCCAGTAGAAACTGACTGCAATAGCTTAACAATTTGATTTTTGGTCAATTTCTTTAACAATTACACTATTCATTTTGCAGATTTCTGTCCCTTTCCACTATAATTCTCCAGCTCAAGTCAGCTCTGCGTTTAATGATCCTTATCGTTTACAATCTCAAATGATAATTATCCTATACATTATACATGTACAGCTTGTAAATCTTATTAATTGGTCTCTTAAAAATGTTAAGTCCAGTTTGTAGTTTCAACACCTCGTGTGAAATGATCTCAGCCATGAACTACTTTGGTCATACTGAATTTTGCAGCCATTCTAGAGTGACAATCTTCTTACCATTCATGTGAACTCGTTCAATGTGGTCCAACATAAGAATTAAGAGGAGTTCGAGTTGAAGAAACTTCCTATTCCTATATACATATATGACAGAAGGATTGATGGTGAGTGCTTCTTTTAAATGTTTCAACAAAAAGAAAAGATTTGCAGGCTTAGGTATGGACTTCAATTCCTTGTAGACAAAACTTACAAGAGTGACATGTTAGATCAAAATTTTCAATTAATGTTATACCTTTTTGGAAGATAGTTCAAACTTTTTTTTTTCTTCTTCTAATTTTCTTGTATAAAAGGTTTATTTCTATTTATTACTGAGAAATTAAGACGTGCACAATAAAGATGCTAGCTAAACTTGATATATCTTTAGTGAATTAAGATGTGTGATGACAAACATTACAAAGAACTCATCAATGCCACAACTTTTCGTTTTCCTCATAATGAATGAAACATTCTCTGCATTTATGTTCAATGGACATAATCATACTAAGAGTCATGGTATATACCATAGAAAATTCAAGAGGAAATTAATGTTCCATGCCTCTTATCTATTAGATAATAGTAAAAAAAAATAAAATAAACTTTTATAGTGGGTTTCAATTAGCCCAATTGGTAAAGTATCTTGTCATCGAATAAAGTATTAAGATTGAATCCCACATAAACCAAATAAAAACCTATAAGTATTCTAATTTGATGATAAAGAGTAATTATCATAAAGTGAACGCCATAGCTCAAAGGCTTAGTATATCTTTAAAAAAATTTAAAATTTCCTTCTCAAATCACATATAATAAAAGTTAAGAGCGAGGCCAGATCAAATCCATCTGATTGCATTTGGGTTGGTAATTACCTCCAACCAAGTGTGACCTATGTTCTAGGCTGTGCCAAGTAAGGTTTTCAACCTTATATGAGTCTTTAGACTGAGATTCTTGCAGACCACTCATTAGCAGTCACATGCATAAAAATTCATCACCTAATCCTTCACAGTCATTGCCCCTTTACAGAAGATGACAACTGACAACTGACAAACCATAGTTCTTTTTTATCATTCTTCATCTTTTTGTCTCATTCTTTATGCAGGGATCACGCCAATTTGAAACAACTTTGCTAAATATCAATTTTGGAGAGTCATGAATCAGTCTTCAAAAAGCTTAATCATCAATAGTCTTATGTTGGTATTTAAACTTTGAGAGATGCTACGTTCACAATATTTTACAACAAATCATGGGTGGTTAGTTGTTATTAGTTCAAATTTGAACCTAATACTAAGATTACTTTTTTGCCCTAACAATAACAACCAGTAACAACCTGCCACTTAAAATTTGTTGTAAAAATGTTGTGGATATATCGTTTCTCTTAAACTTTAGGCTTTTCTTTTTCTTTTTTAAATGCTCACAACAAGGAGAGGAAATCTTTAAAGCCAAGTTCTACGCTATGGGATAACCAAGTACCAAGCAATGCTAATGAGCTACAAGGCTCTTGATAACTTTAGGCTGTTCTCTAGAAACCAAAGTTATAAACAAAAATACATGTTAGGACACATAAATAACCTAAATCAAGAAGGGAAAAAAAGAGAGTACTACAACCAGGTTACTTGTTTTCCATAGCATGCCAATCAGCCAATAAATTACCATCATATTAACATTAGTGAAATACACCATGATGCTGTAAAGTTTTGTATTGATGTAGAATTATATAAATCATGTCTCAGAGTCACACTGAAAGCTCCTCCTTCATCCATGGTTTGTCAGAGAATCTTTCACCAAACTTGGGATCTTATTTGCTGCTGTTAATGATGTCAAGTTCTTTCTTCATCCACATAGCATACTGGCTGGATAGAATTTGATTTCTCAATTGAGTCAACCATAGGTGAAAGTGATCTACAGGCCTCAGGTTTAGGACCTTTGTAAGCCTTACAAATATAGGCCACAAAATTTCCGTAGTCCTACATCAAAAAGATTTTGTTAAGAAAATAAAGGAAAAGCCTAAAGACTAATGTCAGACCAAGGCTTTGGTATCTTATGTAACAGTTACAAGCAACATCACCTCTCATAAAAAGAATGTTGCATGATGAGATCATTTTTTGTGCGATTGAATATTCATCGAAAAGGAAAAAGGGACCAACCTCTTGGATTGGTTGATTATTCACAACCACCCATGGTACAAATCTATGTGGTGGATTGAGCTGAGCTGTTTCCTTTGCATATTTTTGTTCAATCTGTGTATCAAATATGAATTTGGAATTTAACTAATGAAGGAGGTTCATGAATTTGAACAATAAAGTAACTAAAAGAAATGATGAAGAGAGCACATGGCACTGGACCAATTAGAGAACTAGCAAGTGAAACTAACCACATTCCCATAACCGCTATTGTAGCAATCGATGGGTACAGTACCCAATCCTGACTTTTGAAAGCAATTGATCCACTCTGTGTGCTTGCCCTCCAAGGTGAAACGCTCAACGCAGTGGATAAATCTAAAATGCCGGACCTGAATCAGACTCAAATTGTACAATATTTTGAAGTCAGCAACATGCTTTCATGACACGAGTCTTATAATTCAATGTATTGTCTAATTTTCTCATGTTTTTAGGAGAATTTCAATTCAAATCTCTTTCTCCCACTTTATTCTCGTAAGCAAACACATGTTTTGCACAATATTTTAAACCATAATCACAAGCCTTTTTTTTGCATATTTACTTATGTACAATTTTTTAAAATATCACATTTTCTATGTATATTAATAGGAAAAATTCAATTTAAGCATAGGCCAAAATTGCAAATAAGCAAAGTTCGCTACAAAAAGTTAAGAAAACACAATCTCTCAAAATTGCATATATCAATTAACCCATTCCTTCACTTTGCAAACAAGAGAATTAGTATCACAAGCCTGATTTGCTCACTAGAATATAATCAAAAAGTTGAATATTGAAAATATGAATGTTTTTATTTTATTTTTTTATTTTTTTATAATAAAGATATTGGGGGCCTTACCACATCAGGGTATACAATAATAGTGCAGGCTTCAATAGTGTTCAGCAAGCATTCATCTGACCCATGCTGCAAATATGGTAAAATGAAAATTAGTTAAAACAATTCTACTTTAAAGGGTATAATATATGCAATAGGGAAATGCTAATGGAAACCTTTAGGGCAATGTTTAACCATCCATTTAAAAAAAGTTTTTATGGGAAAAGAAAAGAAAAAAATTAATATTTTGACAGCTTTTTTTATTTCTCATAAAAGTAATGTCAAAATTTTTCTAACTAAGGACACCCGTTAACATGACCATATAACATAAATCTAATTGCATGGCTTACATACTTTTTTTTATTTATTTATTATTTATTTTAATCTTCAGGGCCTTACCTGAAAATCCTTGCATGCGTGGACAAATTTCACAACAAACATCCCAGCCCAGAGTACTTAATAAAATCGGCTCCCACGGACCTAACAGCTTAAGGCCTCTTTATAGACTGGCCCACCATGCACTCAGTGCATGCATTTATTATTTATTGTCATTATTATTGTTAGTCGACAACTGAAAATTTTCATTAAACTCGCTGGATAGGCTTATTTTTCATTCCCTAGTCTTATTTTTCATTATTTTTTTTAAAGGGATTTTCAACTCAAAACTCAAACTTGTCGGGTTGTGAAATTCCTAACTAAACCCTATTTATCATATGTAGAACCTAACTTAACCAAATGGGCTGGGCTTAAATATCTCATACCTTATATAAATTGGACTTTTATTAATTATTTAATTATTTATAAATTATTTCTCTAAAAAAAAAATATTTATAAATTATTACAACCCACATATAATATGCTTAACTTATATTGTAAATTTTCAAATTTATCAACATTAATTCATAAAATTATAAAATAAATAAACTTTCATATTTGGTGGGTTTAAATTAGATCATACGAGTTGAAAAAACAATCAATTTGAACCCACCTCAACCCAACCGAACCTACTAACTCATGAAAATCAACTTGAAACACAAAGTAGGTTGGATTGAATTGGTTTTATCGGGTGGTCCGTTTGATGCACACCCCTACAAGTGACTTGAAAAGATTTTGACACTAGGGAATGAAAGGTGACCAAAAACTAAAAGTAAGTAGATCAGGAAACGCACATTGGAACAACTAAATCCTCATTACTCTTCAACACAAGGGAAGGGAAAAAAAAAAAAACTGTGACTCTCATTTCCCACTTCTATCAATTATCAATTATCTTAATGTGTTCTTCTACCAGTTAATTATAGGACTAAAGACTACTACTTAAAAATGCGTAAATAAACAAAACCCAAATGGGAAACTCAAGTTTGAATAGTAGGTGCACCGTGCATGACCCACTTTTTTAAGTACTACTGTCTCTCATGCTTAAAATCACTGGTTTTCTAGGTGGAGATAGCGAGGGAGCTGATGTGATATGTTGTGATATCAGTGGTGGATCTACCTAAAAGTGACATTCCCATCACAATTTGCCGTGCCATTAGTTTTGAAAAAGATTGTTGTGAAATAAAAAATAAGAAAAAGAAAGAAAGAAAGTTGAAGAAGATGGAGAAGTGACCTGGCAAATGAAGGAGCCGTCCGATTTGTTGATCCAAGCGTTGCCCCATGGGACCATCCTGAGATTGACAATGGAGATAAGGCCGTTCTGGAAGATCTTCACCAGATAGTTCACTATGAAATTCGCACAGTATGGACACAGAGTTTCATAGTACAGCGACACAGTAACATTCTCTGACTTAGAAGAAGAAGAACAGTGAGTTGGGGTAATGAAAGAGAGCAATGTGTTTGTGAGAATCAAAATGGTGAGTATTTGGCGAGAACCCATTTGCGGCCGCAAAAATAAATTAAAAAAATGATGAAGCTCACTTCAGTCGGTGTGGTTTTTGTGTGGTTATATTTGGTTATGGGCTTTACTGTGTGTACCTGTTTGTGAAAGTGATGGTGGATCGATTAGAATACCGAATACTCTATTTATTTGCAGTGAAATTACAATAAAGTGTGAGAGTAACTGCTAGTTTTTAATGTGGCCAAGTGAGCGTCAGTGTGACTTCAATTCCTTATCTTTATTAACTTTAGGCTCTGATTGAGTTATGGACTTTTTCTTTTTCAGCTTCTTTTTCTTTGTCAGAACTTGTGTTTTTGCTCTAAAGAACATGGTTAGTTATAATCATCATGGTTACCTTACCCTGGAGAATAAGAACTTTTTTTTCTTTATACAAATATTTTCTCAAGTGAGTGGTCGAGTGAAATTAAGCTGTTTATTTAGCTTATTGAACTTTAAGTATAATTTTCTAAGGTTTTAATTTGTTTAGACAACTTTATTTTGAAGAGCCTTGGCTCGGTCATATTGGTTTATTGGGCCCAGCTTAATAAAGAGCTCAGTTATATTGATTTATTTGTAAACAAGTCAAGTTTGAACTTTAATTTTAGGTTTGTTTAATAAACGAGTTGAGCCCAAGTAAAAAAAAAAAAAAAAAAATTGTTTATGAACAAATTCGTAAATGATAGGGTTTGATTAAAAAAAAAAAAAAAAGTCAAACCTAGGCCCGCTTTTAAACTTTGTAATAAGCTTTATATGGGTCTGAAAAATAAATTCATATCACACTATGCCTTTAATTTATTAGGAGCTTGAACCACTCATCCAAACCAAATGGGCTTGATGATATGCTTAAAATTGACTTGATAATGTACTTATGTTGAATCTTGAATTCAAGAGCTTGATAATGAGCTCAAGCTTGAATTGACTAATGAATCAAATTGAGCCAATTTGAGCTTGAGCTCAAACATTTTATGAAGGCTTGGTTCGAGCTTGATGTTATCAAGCCAAACTCAAAAATTATTGGAAAAAAAAAAAAGCTCAACTATAGCCCTAAATTATGCATTTTTATAATTCTTGGACTTTAGAAACAATATATTGGAGTTACCCTATAAATTGTAGTGATAAGAAACTTAACCAAAAATCAAAAGCTAATAGTAGGTTTTATTTAAGTTAATTGGTGTTGGGGACGTTTTTACGATAAGGGCTGAAAATGTAAAAATAGCCTAAATCTCCCATTGGGTTCTTTAAAAGTGTTTATTTGTCGAGAGTTAAGCCTAAAATTCACAATGTACAAAAAACAAAGGCTAATGCTGCTTTGATAAGAGAGAATTAAAATGCTAATAACAAAAGTGCAAAAAAAGCATAAGAACATAACAAGTTTGAAACTTCGACCCACAGTTACTGAGAAGAGGAAATTGAGAGAGGTTGTGAGGAAGAGAGGGAAGGTTCCCCTGTATCCATATTTCCACCCCTAAGGTTCAGAATTGTGAGAATGTTTCTTGACTTAGTGGGTTTTGGCTCTCAAGTTTTAGCTCTATAGGAAAAACGTGGTTCAACAAGTCTAAAACTTCGACCCACAGTCACCGAGAAGAGGAAATTGAGGGAGGTCGTGAGGAAGAGAGGGAAGGTTTTCCTGTACCCATATTTCCACCCTTAAGGTTCGGAATTGTGAGATTATTGACTGACTAAATGTGTTTTTGCTTTGAAGTTTCAGGTATATGGATAGAACGTGGTTGGTTTATTTATAAGCTGAAGAGAGAGTTTTATATAGAGTTTGGAGTGTTGCTCTTGACTGGTTTTTGAGTAGTAAAAAAGGTTTTTATCCCCCATGATACTAATTTGGTGTTTTAGCTTGGATTACTTTTATTTAGGGAAGAGTTTAGCATGCTTTTAGCATGATTTTGGAAATAAAGTGGCTGATTCCATTAGCTATTGTTTCTTTGTCATTGTAGGCTTTATTGTTTCTTTGTCATTGTAGGCTTTTGATAGCTGCATTTGGTGGCTACAATAGGCTAGCTAATTAGTTTAGGGTCAGCTATGTTTTTTGGGTGGAAAAAAAAATGGTAGCAAAATTAGGTTAGGGCGAAAACTTTGGACCACAGTCACCCAGAGCATAAAAACTGTTTTGAGGTGGAAATTTTGTATACAAGACCTCCTCCATAAGCCCGAGGTGCTACCAATGTCCCTTACGCACTTGGTAGCACGCATGGGTTGGGCTCATGCAAAAGGTCCAAAATGAACCGACCCATACCTTCCAAACCACACTTCCTCAATTTCTCCAATAAGTCACATGGGCTTGGGCCATGCTTAAAAGAATAAAATATAATATAATACATGAATTGAGTCTACAAGGAAGTTGAGCTTGGTTGAATTGGGCTTATATGAAACGTGTCACGAAAATAGGTATCAACAATTGGTAAAGTCTTTTTGTTGTCTCTGCTAGTTAAAAAGAAAATTTAAATGTAACCCCAAAAATTTGAATGAGCAACCCCATATTTTAGCCCAATGGCATGGTTTTAAAAATTGGATTGATTGGTTCAATTAGTTTGATAATGAATTGAGCCTAAATTTAGTTCAATTATCTTTTAAAACTGAAAACAATAAATAAAAAGTGAAAAAAAAAAAAGAAAAATCGCTATTTCAACCAGTTAAACCGGGAGCCAAATAGGTTAGACTGATTTTTTATTATAATTCTGTGTAATACAAAAAATTTAGTTGTTTTAGAAAATTGGCTCATTGATACAATCACATTAATGCAATCAATGGTACTAATGAAAAAGTAGGTGTCAAACTTATTTATTAGGAAATCACAAATATTTTATATTCATAGAATTTTTTTTTTTAAATTTTACTCTGACTTAATCTAAGGGTGTGTTTGGTTGGAGGGGTGGAAAAGTGGGAGGATAGAAAATGGTGGGAGGATAGAAATATTTCAATTTTCCTCCTTTTTGTTTGATTGGGAGTGATAAAGTAGAAGGATGAAAAAAAATGAATTTGTTTAAATTTATTCATATACTTTATATACCCTTGTTAAAAAATAGTGCCCAATTAAAACAAAAAAGTGATAAGCAACCAAAAAATAAAATCACCCAAATTTATTATAAAAAAAAAATCATTTCTAGCTAAAAAAAAAACACAAAGCACCATGCCTAGGAAATCAAAAGAAAAAAAAAAAAAGAAGAGTAGGCAACACTGCCCAGGAAACCAAAAGGAACAAAAATAATAATAAAAAATTAAGGAGGCAACGTTGCCTACGGAACCGTGAGGGAAAAAGAAGAAGAAAAAAAGGGTACTTGACTTTGCCGATGTGCACTGCACTTCAGCAATTTTGTCATTTTACCGTCAAACTCCTTCCACCCAGCTTGTTCGTTTTTTTTTTTTGTAGAAAGAAATTTTGTGTGGGCCCAAGTGAAAAATGCCTAGGTCTTATATAAAAGTTTTTTTTCCCTCCTCCCAGCCAAACAACATACAAACTTATTTTTTCTTCAAAATTTTTCATCCACCCTATTTTACTTTCAAATTAACACACCATAAGAGTCCGCTTGGTTGGAGGGGTGAAAAAGTGAGAAGATAAAAAATGGTGAGAAGATGAAAAAGTGAGAGGATAGAAAATATTTTAATTTTCCTTATTTTTGTTTGGTTGGAGTAAAAAAATAGAAGGATGAAAAAAGTGAGTTTATATAAATTTACGTGTATACCTTTATTAAAAATGATGCCCAATTAAATCCAAAAAAGTGATAAACAACCAAAAAATATCAATCACCTAAATTTATTAAAAAATAAAAATCATGTCCATAAAAAAAAATCACATCTAAACACAAAAAAAAAAAAAAAAAAATGGACAAGCCTGCCCAGTAAATCAAAGGGAAAAAAAAAAAAGAAAAAAAGAAAAAAAAGGAGAAGAATAAGAATAAGAAGAGGCAGGCAACGCCTGCCCAGTCAATCAAAAAAATAAAAAAATAAAAAGAAAAGAAAAGAAAAAGAGGCAGGCAACGTCAGCAAGAAAAAAAAAAAAAAAAAAGAGGCAGCAACGTCCAGGGCAAAAAAAGAAAAGAAAAGAAAAAAAAAAAAAAACAAAAGGTGCGAAGAAAAGTAACGTGGATGAATTTATTGCACATGAACATTTTCATCCAAAAATGATGCACAATTTCTCTCTTCAGTTTTTTCTTTATTTTGGAGGGAAAACTTTTTGATAGGCCTGAGAAGAAAATACTTGAGCCCACCATTTATTTTCCTTCCTCCCCATCTAACCAAACACACTCTAATAAAAAGTTTTTTTTTTCATTTTCTTTCCAAAGTTTTCCATTTACTCTATTTCACCTCCAAACAAACACACTCTTAGGTATGTGAAACTCTCTCTTGAAGATTTGAATTCCAGCTTTGCTTCTTCCACACCCCACAAGCACTTAAACTTATGGAGTGACTATCACGGCAAATGTGCACAGCAGTGGAAATTCATTATTTTATATTGGGTTTGAATAACATTTATGCAGTTTAATCTTTAATGCGACCCACCACCGATGAGTGTGGCTTAACGATAAGAAGCCCTCGAAAGCCCAATTTGCTCAAAGGTTCGAGTCTCAGCTCTTGCAACTTTGTGTTGGCAGCTCTTTCAACATTTGGCTTGAGCTGGCTTGGTTAAATGTGGGCACGAGTAATAGTATATCCTATTTTGCCCTAGTTGTACCCTTGAATTTACTTAACCGATATCTTTAATTTTTTAATAATGTAGCAGATATCGGAGTGGGACCCTTCATAGCGTAGAGTGACCAAGTATAAAATCTATTCGTGTAGATTCCCCACAATACTGTTTGGGAATATATATAAATAGATAATATATAAGTGTAGACTCCCTTTTAAATTTAATACTAATTTTTTAGAAGAATATTTAAAACCATTTGTTATATAAGTTATGTGTAAAAAATTATTAACATTATAAAAAATATATAAACACTTGTTAATATTATCAAAGGTATGCACTTAATTAATAGGAAATTTTTTACTTTTTATAATTTTAAAATTATTAATTAAATTATTTTTCAAAGTGTGGTTCGACTATCGGTTTGGATTTATCAAAGAACCGATAATCACTCTCTTTTCTGATTTTAGCCCAATGGGTTGAATTCCATCGGTCCAAACATCATACAGCCCAACAACACCCTCTATGGTTCTATCCACTTGAGTTCAAGCTCAGCTCAGTCCTCTTCAGTTCACTCCACCATTGCTCTCTCTCTCTCTCTCTCTCTCAGTTCTAAAACCTTTCATTTCTCTTCTAAAAACCCTCTCTCTCTGAAATGGCATCAATCAACTTCAACAACCCCTTCGAAAACTGGTTCAACAAACCCCAAAACCCAATCTCTCCAATCAACCTCCTCTCGCTCACCCAATCAATCTCACCCAAACAAACCCCTCCAAACTTCGCTTCAATCTCTAACCCCTTCAAATCCAAAAAACCCAAACCCCAACCTAGAAACCCGGACGAACCCGGCCCAATGCGCCAAATGGTGGACCAATTCTTCTGGGAATGCGAAAACATCCCCGATTACCGTCACACCCCAGAAGTCGAAAAGATCCTAAACTCCGACCCCATTTTCGAACACAAAGAAAACCCGACCCCGGAAGAGATCCGAGAAAACGAGGAGTTCTGGGCTCGGTTCCGGGCCAGCCCGGTGGTCCAATTCCTAGCCCGGGCCGAGGAGATAGCCGATAAGATAAACGAGATGGAGTTGAAGGAAAACGACACGCCGTATAGGAAAGAGGATAAGAAGCTTTGGCAAGCGGTACCGCACGTGATAGGTTTGGATGGGAGGCCTATGGTGAGGAAAGCTATTAAGACGAAGAAGGAATCAGATGACAAGTTTTGGGATTTTGCTAGACAGTTCTTTTTTGGGCTTTGGGGTTTTAGACAAAGGCCTTATCCACCGGGTCGGCCCATTGATGTTGCTCAAGCTGTTGGGTATAAGAGGCTTGAGAAGCGTTACTATGATTGTAAGTGTTTGAATTTTTGATTTTGTATTGTAGTTCATACATTGAATTCAGTTATCATTTCCTTATTTAGTAATGTTAGACACAAGACATTTTTCACAAATGTTGACATGACCTGTACGTTATTGATATCACTTTTATTATGCACGGATCACAACCGAGTTGTGATGTAACATCGCTATTAATGACACCAATTTTAATCATTAAGTCTTTTCGTAATTTCTAAGATGGCAAATTGTTAATAGTAGAAAATAAAGTGATTGTAACGGCGGATACATATGCAAATCTATAACAATTTGCCAACTTAGAAGTTGTGAAATATGTTGTGAATGTTGCATTGCTTCATTCTTATTGTAGACAAAACTAGTGAATTTTTTTGTTGCACTAGATGTACCGTTCCTTATTTGGTGGAATGGAATTATAGATGATGTGGCATTATGTACACCATGTGAAGATTAAATCTTTACAATGAAATGAATTGGACTCTCTTTGTAAAAAAGAGAGGGGAATGATCATGGTAAAATTATTTTGGATCTTTTGGTTCTATATGTTTTTAATTTATGTTGTTGTTATTGTTGGTTGATGAAGTTATCATGAGGAGTGGAGGATGGTGGTACAAGGATCGGTTGGGGCGGACACGGGGACCGTGCGAGTTAATAACACTTAAAACTGCATGGGGTGGTGGGATTATTGATAAACACACTTTCATTTGGGGTGACGACATGGATGAGTGGGCACCAATTCACATGGTTTATGGCTTGGAACGTGCAATTGCCACTTGGGAAGGTTTGTTGTTGTACTTAAAAACTTTTTCTATGTCTGTTATCTTTTAGTAGTTTCTTACTTTCTTGATCACTTGGTAGTGGCAATGATGTTATAATTTGCCAATTTGTTAAGAAAAGGTGGCTGGCAAGGTTTGACACTGGCAATGATCTTGTGATCTTGATTGGTTGAAAATATGCTTAGACTATATGTCCAGAATTAGAAAATGGTCATGGAAGGAAGAAGTGATGAATTCTTTCAAATACAATTAATAGCGGACAATTACCTTTTGTTAAACTCTCCTGATTAATATCAAGTTACTCCATGATTTCCTTGGAGATGTTATTAAAATTATATTAAGAGTCATAAGGGAAAAATGCAGATACCTGCTTCTTTTCTGTGATGGGTACATTTTTGGAGGTAGAGAAAAAGTTTATCATAACCAGTGTAACTACTTTAGTTGTGCCACCTAATTAGGCTACTAGAAGTTATTTGGATGGTCCAACCCTTGATGTTGTTAACGTTTATTATATGTTGTATTTATTTGATCTTAATTGATTCTTGGTTTACTATTTGGTGATTTTCAGTTAGACTCGGTGCTGCTGCAACAGCTTTTATTCACAAACTACAGAAAGGGATACCTCCATGGGTTCCACTAAAAGGGCATGAGAAGAAAACCTATAAGCAGCTCCAACAAGAGGCTGTAGAGAGCAAGAGACGTGATTTAGCAGTACTGGAAGCTAATGACGGTGTTTGGCCAGGGGTTAGAATTCCTAGTCATGCCCTATTTCTTTGGGCTAGTGGCTCTGAACTGACTACAATTTTGGAAGAGGATGACCACATGCCAAACAAATACATACCAAAAGATGTTAGGTATGTTTATGCAGCTGGTATATTACCTTTCTTGTCTCTTTTACATCTGATTGATAGAAATTCAATGGTATGCATTGTTGCAAAGAGGAAGCAACTTCTGGAGGTTATATGTCAAGGTTCACATTCTGTCCTAGAAAAGGATTCTATCATCTTCTATTAGAAGGAAAGATAGGCAGATTGGAGATATAGGCATTAATGCTTTATTAATCAGGGATTGATGTAAGTCATAATTAGAGGAAAATTAGAAGAAAAAAATTGCAAATATGTTTTTTTTTTTTTAACTAAATTTTTTTATTATGATAATGATGTCTTCCCATTGCCGAGGATCACTGTTTTGTTAATTTCCTTTCATCTTTATCACGTGTCCATTGGGGATGTCATTGCATGTCAAGAACTGGCAATCAAACTAATATTTTGTTTGTGTATGTGAGCAGAAAACAATTGCAACAAATTATCCCTGGGTTAAGGCCTTGGGAGGTTTTAAGCATAGAACAAGCAATGGATCAGATTACATATGGTGGGGAGTGGTATCGTGAACCTCTTGGTTCATACACAACCGGTCCACCATACATCAGGCATTGGAATAAGGACGTCAAGGTAAATACTGCTTCCTACTCTAGGTTTTGGATTATTTTTCTTAGCTTCCTTGAGCTCTATGGTTATGTTCAAGTCTTGAAACAAAACAAAATTTTAGTTCATTACTTTGATGATTTCTGCTTGCTTAATGGACCACCTGATTTGTATCTTTGTAGGCTTCTCCCCTTTGCCAAATTTGCATTCATGTATGATAATGTAGATCATGGTAAATAGTAATTATAAGCTATAACCGAAATATTCTCTCATGGAGAAACAAGAAGAAAAGAGAAAAGGGTGCATGTTTTGCATAACGTCCTGTCCAGTATGTAATATTTGTACGTTAGTTGCTGAACTTTTTGGAATTTAAGTAAATCCTTTCCTATAAGGTTCTCTATATAAAACAATGTGTCTAGTTAGTGCATATTCGTCTATCATCTATATATTCATTTATGGTTTCTTTCTTACAGAGGTTGTTTAAGATTTTCTCCGACCTTAGTAACGAAGTGTACAGCAAATTGGAGGAGACAATTCCTGGTTTCGATAAAGTAATGGAGAAGGTCCAGGCTGATGTTGATGCGAGACAAGCCAAAAGAAAAGAGAGGAGGGAAGCACAGAAGAAAGCTGAGAAGATGGACTTGTACGGTCGACCTCGGATCCCATAGCATCATAATGATCTCATAATTCTGCAGATTTTATGGTAATGCCCTTACAATCTGACGCAGGACAACCAGATGCGTCTCCCGCATGACAATCTCACCTGCCCCTCATTTGGCAACTTACGTACTGACCAAGCTTCTTTTTGCCGTAAAAATAATGTTTTGTCTCTTCAAAATAGATGTGTTTAATGTACTTCATGTGGGACACTTGGACTGCTGATGATATTAATTCAAGGTTACACTTCTGTTTTGCATGTGATAATGTCAATGTCACCGGTGTGTGTTTGGTATTAGCTTATTTAGCTTTTTGCTGAAAGTGTGTTAAATTATATTTGTACTTTGAAAAAAATGAGATTTTGAAAAGCTGTGTATAAAAGCTAAAAATTAAAGGAAAAAGCTAAATGATTTTCCCTCCTTTTTTTACCCGGATGAGGGTGCAATTTTCGTTTTCTTGTCTGTTTTTAAGAAAGCTGAAAAGAGAAGGTAAGAGGGTTAATGCAAAAGATTGCATTTCATTTGCTTTGGAAAAAGAGGTGGGTGCATTCGCTTTCTTTTGATGATTATGATTATGTTGCATGCTAGTTTGGGAGAGTTTTTTTTTTCCATTGATTTATTGGGCTTAAAAAATAAGCTAGACAAAAATTAGTTGCACCTATTAAAAAGAAATTTTTTTAAAAATTACACACAATCCAAATCACCTGTTTCAAATGAGCTCTCCCAGGAGTATCAATAATAGATATTTCATGCTATCTACTGCTATACCTTGCCCGAATTAACGGTCTTCACCAGTTTCAAGAGTATCAATAATAGGTAAAGAAATCAAAGACCATTGTCTCCTCTTCTTCTTCTTCTCTTCATATATATATAGATGAAAGATAGCTACAATGTTTGTATAACTTGGGCAAGAAAATGCTAAGAAAAGATGGAGAGGTTTCCTCCAATCGATATAGACTAGTTACAGCCCTTGCGACAACAATTACCAAACCATGTGAAGCCCTAAAAATAAATACTTTTCACACAATTTTTCCTCTCATTCCTATTGCTATCATGAAGCTCCAAAAATTGGATTGCAAAATCGATTGCTTTACAAGCCAAGCATCTAGGGAAGAACACAGTTCAATCTTCGAAGTCCCAAGTATGTCTCGTTTCTATGGTATCATAGGAGCCAACTGGTGGTGCAGAAGATTTCCAAGCATGGTCCATTCAGGTGGTCTATTATATGAATAGTAACATCAAAGTTTTAGAGACACATATCGGCCAATTAAAGTAGTTATTGAGTTGTTCGACAGCCTTGCTCCTTCATTTCACACGAGGGATGGGTCCTATATCCAATAAATTTCTGGGTAATTATAAGAGAAATCCTTGAAGATAGTTTTAAGGTTTTGGGTAGAATACTTAATCCAAAATCTCATGAATCATGTCAGCCTTGAAAAACATTAAGGGTTTGTTTGAGATATGCTTATTACTAAAAATTGAAAACTGAAAATATTATAGTAAAATAATTTTTAAATATGTAAATAGTACCGTTCATTTTTAATAAAAAAATTGTTAAAAATCGATATTTATAAGTCTCATAGATAGTACACAAATATACTGTTTAGAGATGAAAAGTCAACCAATACGGCCAAAACAATAAAAAGTAAAAAAATAAGGGGCAAATGCAGAGAGTTTTTCAGCATCCTAAACGCACGCTAAACCAATCTCTTGGGTTTTCTTTTTTCAGTAATTGCTTATGGTTATAGAACCAATGAAATGCCAACAGCTTGTTCAACTGGCTAATCACGTGCCCGATTGAACCATGTTACCTGAAAGTTGAAACTCAAACGTTGTTCCTAGGAGACATTTCCACCGACTTTGTACTCGAACGAGGAATGAGGATACTCTTATTTAATTTAATTTGTGTCACGTGTCACCTTCTAATAGGCAACAAGACTGCCATGAGACAGCAGCTACAAAATACGTGTTACAATCACAGCTTCCCTGTGGTGAAATATCTCTCTGGATGAGGACGTTTGTCTTATTTGCTGACAAAAGAGATAAATACATAGGAAGCCAAAGGAGCAAGGAGAGAAGCAAGGAGAGAAAAATTCTAGAACCCAAAAGCGAGGGACTAAACTTGCTAAAAAAGGAAAAGAAATCCAAAAGAGTGATGGAAGATAGTGTTATAGAAACTGAAAACTTGGTGCATCCCATGAATCTCAGTCCAAAGGGAGGTTCCAAAGTGAGAGAAGATCATGAAGAAGAAGATGATGATAAGAAAGATCACGAAGCTAAAGGAGGAGAAGAAAGGCAAGCTGGATTCATAAACAATCTTCTCTCTAATTTAGTGCCCGGAGGGGAAGCTGAGGAAGAAAAAGAGCATGATGAAGATAGGAGAGGTAGTTTTGGTGAGGATAAATCTGAAGATAAGGGAGTTGGGCTTATAAGCCGTTATATATCCAACTTGGTCTCTCCCGGAAGTCCAAAAGCAGGGAAATTTACCGGACAAAGAGTGGAGGATTTTGAAGTTGAAAATGGTGGGAGCTCTAAAGTGGAGGAAGATGTAGGTGGTGGCAGAAATGGTGGCCAGCTTAAGCAAGGGAAGATAGAAGAGGAGGATGGTGGTGGTGGTGGTGGTGGTGGTCATGGACCTCATGGTGGAGGAGGTATCATTGACAACCTTGTTTCCCACTTGCCTGCATCACTTACAGGTAAATTTCTTTAGCCCTTCAAGAGCATTGTAGGCAAATTTTACTATTTTGAGAAAAGACAAAACTTAATTACTATATTTGTTTCTCCATTAAATTCATTCAACTATGTGAGTGTACTAACCATTGCATCATAAAAATGGCCATTTTCTTTTGTATACAAATAAATTCAACTACAATTAAATTCAACTATGAAATTTAATGGCACATGCAATGCAACCACATGGTTTAATTTAGTTAGGGAACCAAAACTTTTTAGTGGTAACCATTTATGACTTTTACTATTTCAATACTGTTATGGGATTCTGTCACATACGAAAATTGATAGGGGAGATTCAGATAATAGCAGTTAACCTTTGTTTGAGGCTTGGGAATGGCTTTGATCTTTGTCTGAGACTTGAGAAATCATAAGTACATTAGGGAATTTCTTTGGGTGTATGTAATTTTTGCGTCAAGCATAGTTGAATGGGTTTGAGCATAGATTGACATTGTGATATCACTCTTCTTGACCAGATAATGCGGCTCCCACGACTGACGAGGCCTTCATGCTAATACACTCCATCATTCATGACTAAGAAAATTACATTGTGTTTTGTGTCATTGATTGTAAGAAAGAAGTGCAAAACAGAGAGGCTAGAGAATTGCCATTCGATGTGACTTCTTTTTCAATTGTTTGGTGTGTTGAATTCTTATTTTAAATGTTACTTGTTTGAAAGTCATTTTGAATTTCTGAGGGATCTTTTTCCCGTTATTTGTTGTTACTTGTTGGTGTAAATGGCGCTTGAGAGTTCGAGATACCTGTTATTGACAGTTATGGTACTTCATCTATATCTAATGTTTTTGACAAATACTTGTGAAATTTGACAATACTTATTGACAGTTATGGTACTTCATCTATATCTAATGTTTTTGACAAATACTTGTGGAATTTGACAATACTTTCTAGTTAGAAGAATTGTGATTGATATGTTCTCTAGGAAAACTTATATCTACGCATCTTTCACTTACAAAATGGTCATATGACAACCTGTCAACCACAACTTATAAAAGAGTAATGCTAACTTACAAAAAAAAAAAAAAATTTATAATCCATTATAGTTTAACAATACTATTATTCAAATTCTATTAATAAGATTCACCAAGTACCCCCTCAAAAAAAAAAAAAAAAAGATTCACCAAGTTAGTTTTTATGCATAACGTATATATACGTGTATAGTATGTGTAGGTACGAATAGGGGTGTGCATGGATCGGGTTAAGAAAATTTTTTGACCTAACCCTTCATGGTGGGTTAAAAAAATTCAACCCAACCCATCACATAAGTCCAACTCAACCCAACTCAACCCATATGGGTCGGGTTAGGTCAGGTTGAACTCATGGGTTGGACCTTTTTTTTTTTTTTTTTCTAATACTATTATTATTAAATTGCGCTAAAAAAAAATATCACACCTGCCACCTGAGTTGATAAACAAAATATACATTAATATATGAACTAATATACATTAATATTGACTTTTATATAGGATAGGAAGAAAAGCTGGTTATTTTAAAAAAATTATTAATTATATAATATATTTTAAATATATATTAAATATATGGGTGAGTTGAGTTGGGTTTGGCGGGTTTAGAATTTTATGATCTGAATCCAACTCGACTTGCTATCAAAAAAATTTTTGTAACCCAACCCAACCCACTAAGTCCTAAAAATTGACCCAACCCAGTGGGTTGGGTTGGGTTGGGTCGGGTCGGTTTTGGCAGGTTAGCTGCACACCTCTACGTATGAAACAATTTTTTAAATCACATTTGCCGTTTGCTTTTAAATTGTTCGGCAAAGTACGCGTTTTGTTGGATTGAAGAGTTTCATTAGTGTTTGTCAAGGAAGAATTTTTAATTGGCAATTACAAATAGTGATTATATAAGGATAAAATTTTAAAGAGATTGTGGTGTTCACAATAAGGACAACCAGAATTCAAACCCTTCTTCCCTGTTGTAACAAGTAGCTGATGTCCTGTAATAAATTGCAATTAGGCCTTACAATTATAGAGAGATACAAATTCTTCGAACTTTATGAATACATTGAAATAAATGTATTTGTCATTAATTAATACTTTTACATAAATGCTAAACTTTAACGAGGTGGAAGCTTAGAATGTCATAGAATGCTCTAGCAAAACCTCACACCCTTCTATGTGATCTTTGCTTTTATATAGGCCTCTCATGAAATCTCTGTTTTTATGTATATATTGGTTATATTATCAAAAAATAAAAAGTTCAACCTTCTCCACGTGTTTGAGATATGATATTACTGATAAAACCTTCAAAAGATAAAAAAAAAAAAAAAAAAAAACTTTTGTAAGATATTAAAAGTTGTAAACTTACAAAGAAACCTCAATATCAAAAAACAAGTTAAGAGAAAGTTAATAAATTTAATGAATATGAGACTTACTATGTTATATTAACTACTCAGTCTTCTTATTAGTATATAACGTAGGACGACTTCACTACTTAACAACTACACCACTCATATATATATCCTTATGTTTTGCTTAATAAAATTTAAAGCTAATTGTGTACAAAAATAACTTCATTTTTTATAATCTTACAAAGTTACAATAATGTTTAGCAAGAATGTGAATAGTTACGAATATCTTACCTGAAAAATCTCGAATCTAATTGGTGTATTGCTCTTCATAACAACCATTAGTGCCTTTGCATCAGATTCCTATGTGCTCGGACTTGTCGGTATTTTTTATCCCCAAGGCACAATTGAGGAAAGATCTTGAAAAATATGTCATCAACGTGTTTGTAATACCATATCCTCCACCTCTTCAAAAGCATAAGAGGCATAATCACCACCCCGAATCCAAAAGCAAATCCCAATTCTGCACTTAGGAATTCCCAATCAATCAAAGGCCTAGAACTCGGATGAGTATCTTCAAATGTTGGAAATGGTGAATGTGGATCAACAGATCCACATTTTGTCTTCAAATGGGGGCCACATAATCCTTTGTTCCCTTCATAAGACGCTTCCAAAAATGTAGCAAATTGCTTGACAAATGGAACCGGCCCAACCAATTGATTAAACGATAGGTTTAGCACTGACAAGAATGTAAGTCCATCTGCAAGTTGCAAAGGGATCTCACCGTTAAGCTTGTTGCTTGAGAGGTCTAGTGACTCAAGTTCACTCAATTTTCCCAAAGATGGTGGGATGGGGTCTGTGAAAGCATTGAATGATAAGTTGAGAATATACAACGCTTTGAGTTCACCTAAATCTTTTGGTATTGGCCCGTCAAGATTGTTGCATGAAAGGTCAATTGAAGTGAAAAGAGTCAGAATCTTCACTAACTCGATCTGTAGACCTTTGCTGACAACAGTTATTGTATTTTGATAATAAGAAGGAAAACCTAATCCAGCATTATAATGTAGGTATTTGAGCTCTGAATAGGCTTTATTATCAGCCATCATTGTCTTTGAATTAGCCAAGGCTTTTATTGATAGCCTACCACTAAAGTTGTTTGAAGCTAGGTCTACAATTTGAAGCATTGGCCAAGTATCATTTGGTCCCTCACAACCAATAGATCCATAAAATTTGTTAGATCTCAAGACAAGGATGCGTAAATTGGATATTTTCTTCAAGTGACATGGGAAGGCATCATGCATCTGGTTGTTCCCAATGTCAAATACCTCCAAATTTGTGCAACTGGCAAGAGACTTTGGTATCACTCCTTCAAGTAGGTTTTCGTTGAGATCTAGAGTTTGTAAGCGACAATACTTTGAAAACTTATCAAATATTGTGCCAATGAGGTTGTTTCTTCTTAGATTGAGAACCCCTAGAGTTCGACTCAGTGTAGAGAAGCAGTGGGGAAGTGTGCCACTCAAGGAATTATGAGACAAATCTAGAACTTGAAGAGATTTAGCATTGCATATTGATTCAGGGATTTGCCCATGGAATTTATTGTTTGAAAGAGATAAGAAGGTGGCGGAAATAATGGAGCTACCAATGCAAGCTGGTATAACAGAGTTGAAATTATTCCTTGACAAATCCAAATGCATAACAGATGGTAAGGGAGTAGCTAGTTGTCCCTGGAGTTGGTTGGAGGAAAGGTCTAGGACTATCATTGTAGTCTTTGTAGAAAAATTCAGATTGAGTAAAGGTCCGTCTAGATAGTTATGAGAGAGATTTAGGTAAAGAAGATGAGTAAATTTCCAAATCCAGTTGGGTATCTCTCCATGAATTTGGTTATCTGAAAGGTCTAGAATGACTAAATTGGATTGGTTTCTCAAGAAATCAGGAACTGTTTTCAACTTGGTAGAAGCCAAGCCCAATGACTCAAATTTGGGAAAGGACGAAGAATTAGCTCCATTATATTCAATTAACAAGCTATTATGTGAAAGACCAAGATTTGAAAGATTTCTCAACTGCTGAAATGCATTAAGCTGCCAGGAACCGCTAAAATTGTTTGAAGAAAGTAAGAGATTCTGGAGGCCTCGAAGTTCAAAGATAGACATGGGTATTGGCCCTTCAAGGTTGTTGCTATTCAAATCAAGAGTATCTAGTTGGTAAGAAGAAACATTGAAAAATTCAGGGAGTTGACCAGAAAAATGGTTGTAGGAAAGTTGCAATTTTTGCAATGATGGAAGGGAAAAAAGGGACATCGGAATACTTCCCTCAAGTGAATTGTTACGCAAATCAAGATTCACTAGACTTCGAAGCTCTTTCCAGTAATTGAAGGTGATCTGACCTGTTAAATTATTATTTGAAAGGTTTATCTCTGTAAGATTCTTTGCCATGATGAATGATGGAACTGGTCCGCTGAAGTTATTGAACGACATGTCCAAATGAGTAAGCAGTAGTGATTGAAGAGGACCATTTGGATGAAATTCTGGCAGACAACCGTTAAGTTCATTCTTTGATAAATCAAGCATCTGTAGCGTTGGAATCTGGAGGATCTTTCTTGGTAATGTTCCAATCAATCTGGAAGAACTGAGTTTCAAGGAAGACAAATTTGTGAAATCTGCAAAGAATTCTGGAATCGTAAGATAAAAACGATTATTGTTAAGATGAATAACTGAGAGAGACTGAAGCTTCTGTAAGGAAGAATGAAGAGGCCCTGAAAGAAAACAATATGACATGCTCAACACTCTTAGATTTGGCTGTGAAGATGATAAGGCCTTACACCACTCAATCCCTGGCGCTGATATAAATACACCATCAAGATAAAGTTCTGTAAGCTGTGAAAGGTTCTGAACTAGAGTAGTAAAATCTGGGCTCTCAAGGCGCAGCGAAGAAATACTCAAGAGGGTAGACAGATCAAGAGTAACCAACCTTGTGAGGCGTGAAATCTGAGTGGGAATTGGGCCTGAAAAGCCAGCATTTGATAGGTTTAAGTAACTCAAATTCGTCAGATTTCCAAGTTCGGGTGGAATCCAAGAATGGTTGAAGTTGTTCGAAGCCAACCTCAAGTTCTGGAGATACTGGAGATGAAAAAGGCTGCTTGAATTGTCAAGGCCGCCATAGATTGATTCACTGTCTAGGTTGAGACCAACAATACATCCCTCACTGCAGGTTACACCTTCCCATGAACAGCAATCAGTACTTTGATTCCAATGCACCAGTTTTGTGGACAAAGTACTATTGAATTTGAGACTGTTCTTCAAATCAAGCAACAATGATTTCTGCTCGCCAAGACAATGGCCAGACACCGCAAAGACAAGGAAGCTGAGAAAAAGTGAGCATACGGGTATCAAGGAAAGCCATGAAAGGAGTGAAATTCTCATTGAAGGCTGTAAAAAGAAACAGTACTAATACAGTAAAGAATTTTAAGGGGTTTTGAAACTAAATGAAATTACTCAAATTAGTGGTGGGTTGATGGTGAAAGACTCATTAACATGATCCTTTTAAGCTGTGTTAAAAAGTGATAGTAGACCTAATACTACCACTCGTCAACCAAAAGTGTAGAATGGAATGAATGGATTGTAAGAAGATGTAGCACTTTTTTTTTCAAGTGGAGCAATAATTTATCTTAACTGAAGAAGAAGAAGAAGAGGGCAGTTAGCCAGTTATAGACTTACAGATGCTTCAATGGTAAACTTCTGAAGATATGATTCAACCAATGGACTGGTATTTAAGAAAAAAACTTTTGTTTTTCACGAGTTGCATTGTCAATTTTATGCACTAGCCAAGAAGCCATAATAACCCAACATTTGTGTTTCACACTAATGCTAAGTGCTAAACTTAGACAAAATTGTAAGAGTGGGAATGTGGAGGTTACCCAATATTTGTGCTTTAAAGTCCATCCAATTGCCATCTTCCAACAAGTCCTTTCTTTGTGCTGTTAGTGATAAATTAACTGCCAACAACTCAAACAATCACCATAGTAGGAGGCGGTCCATACCTAAGTTTACTTATTTAATTATTATTTTTTTTGGGATGAAGATTCTGGATGTATATTCTGCTGGTCAAATATGGGTTGGTAATCATTCAGATGCAATAGGATTGGTTCTAGAGAGTGGAAGTTTTGTTTCAATTAGGACATTCATATAACCCTATGTACTAGTGAATTTATGTGATGACGCTTTTGGGCATCTCTGCTTGAAGGTATTAGTACCCATAGCTGGGGAACTTCAATGGGATGGGAATTTTAACTGGATTTAGAAGGTAAATTTTGCATTTTAGCCAAAAATAAACATGTAACATATGCTTGAAAATAAATCACTGTCCAAATTGAGTCAGTGATGAATCTTACAATACTATCCACACATGTTATTTCGTTTGTGTAATGGTCATATGAAAATCACAAACTTAAAAAGAACCTATAATATTCATCATCAAAGAGGCATCATGTTTAGCAATGGCTTTGGTACTTGTCCTTTTAAATGTGGATATTTTGAAATTCAACTTGCAAGAGTTGCTATCTTATAAATTGGAGTACCAGAGGGCAATCTTTGTGTGTGTTTGGATTAGCATATTTTCTTATTTTGCTCAACAAATATAAGTTGTACCTAGAAAAGTGAATAAACTAAAATTTAAGAGTTAGGTTCAAGTTACACTTAGTGTAACTCTAAACAATGTTACATCACCAAATAACTTGTTATTAAATTCATATTTTAAGAATCCTACCATTGAATTACATGTTTTATATGTGCTTAACATGCATGCCAATTTTCATGTTAATTGGATGTTATTTACCATGTGATCCATAAACTCATCTTTTTATGAATTATTTTAAACTACAAAAACTTGAATTTAAATAATTGATTGATAATATGACTATTAATCTTTGATCATCGTAAAATTTTGCTAGAATGGAAAGTATAAGAATATAATGTAATCCAACAATAAATTTGTCAAAATTTGCATATGATAATAAGTTATTAAGTGGTGTAATATCGCTTAGAGTTACATCAGGTGTAACTTGAACCCAACTCTAAATTTAAATTAATCTAAACAAGGCTTATAAAATAAATTGAGCTACGTCTAGACATTATGGAAAGTATAGCTGAGGCGATTATTAAATCGGGCCTTACTTCCAATTGGGCCTTGTAGAAGTAACATTGCTTCTACAAGTTACCCAACTAAACTCGGAGTTCAAATCGGGACCTTTAGCTGGGACTTGCTTGGAATTGGGCCATTTAGTGTTTAATTCTAAAACTAACAACTGCTAGGCCTGTCCCATTGTTATTCTACCAGCCAAGTTAATCAGTCACTCACTCCGTGTGTATAGATAGAGGTGTTTACCAAACTGCATAAATTGTACAAATTGTATTAAAATTATCCGCAAAATGACATAATCATATTACATCACAAGTAATAGTGCACCACACTGCACAACACCACATGGTGTAGTCCGGTTTGCGGTTTTATAATAAGAAAACCACACAAACCGCATCGCATCACACCGCACCCTTTATATATATTAATCTATTTATTTATTTATTTTTAATATTAAATATATTATTAATAGTTTAATAACCCTAGTTTAAAAAAAAAAAAAATTAATAACCTTAGCAAATGTTAACTAAAAAAGCCAACTCAAAATAAAGAAATACTAGCTCAATAATTTAAAACTTGGCCCAAAAAAAAGGGAAAAATTAGTTTTAGGCTGAGTAGGAAACCGACTTCAAACCACATCTTATACATAGTTGCACATGTGACCGCAAAAATGAGGTGCGGTGCGGTTATGGTTTTGGCTAAACTCTAAACTGCACCACACCGCACATGTGACTGCAAAAACAAGGTGTGGCGCAGTTATGGTTTTAGTTAAACCGCATCGCAAAGTGCGATGCTAAAAATGGCCCAAAATCGCACCGCATCACATTGTATCGCACCGCGAACACCCCTAGTGTATACAATTAGCTAGAATTTTCTTTTCTCCTTAATCATACTTAATTCGCTTATATGTTTTTTGCCTCAGTATTTCTCTACAAAATTAGGGCTACCCTAGTATTAAAAAAAAAGGGCTAGCCTAGCATAGCCATATCAGTTTAGCATTTCAGTCTATTTAGGTTTATTCGGTGCATTTCTGTTTATTTCAGTCTAATTCGGTCCATTTGGTTCTATTCGGTCTAATTTGGTCATATTCAGTCCATTCGGTCTGTTTTAGAGGATGACTAATTGTAAGAAGCATTAAAAACAAATTTCAATTACACATTACATTATTTACAAAATATTTCACTATATATAATAATTGAATGTATAATGTATTATGTTTCTTTTAAAAAAAAATTTACAAAATTTAAAACACTTTAAAATAACAAATATAGATAGCTTAATTTAGAAAATTCAGTATATTATATCAACTATACTTTGTTAGAAAATAATCTCATCAATTTTTTTTTCTATATTTTAAGAATGGTTTGATATTAACACTTATAAGTCTCCTAAACTATTTTTATTTTTCATTTAAAAAAATCACAAATCGTTAAATTTTTCCGGCCATCGTGCAAGGCTCTGAGTAGTAATTTTAATGTGAGAAACCCATCAAACAATAAGTAATATATTTGATTTTTTGTGCCACTTTCAAAGTTCTAATCCGGATAGACTCGTTTATATTAGTGAAAAGAGAATGTCATAATGTTGGTATTTTGTGTTTGTCATCGTTCTGGGTACTGGATATCCTTTGCATTTGCCTATGTAACTATGCTATCTTGTGTCACGTTACAAATTTATTTCTACCATCATTTCACAAGAAAGTGATGCGCGACTGAACAACAATAAAGTCTATGAAATTCGACATATTAGACCATAATGTTACTTATAATGATAGCAGACACTGTTGCTAGTTGTTTTTCATGTTTTATTATGTTATTAGTTGGACTTGATGGATCAAAAGAATGTAACTGATTTTGATTAATCAATTGAGGTTCATAGCTAACCTTAAAGTTTTGGGACTGAAACTTGATTGTTGTTGTTTATGTCACATTCTATATTTTTCTACGGATAAACAGATGATTGAAGAAACACTTGATGAGCTTTTCTATTTCAATAAACTTGACGAGCTTTTGCATTTCAATAATTCTAGAAACATTATTTTTCACAACTGATCACGTACCTTATCGTGATTGACACATAATAAAGGTGATATCAATGGTAGATCCACATAAAAGTGATGTTGTACCAATCACACCAAACTATGTAAGCAGTCGCATTACTTTTGAATTTAAGCTAATTCAATGTGTCCCTACTAAGTTCAATGTTGACAAACATTATTTACCAAAAAAAAAAAAAAAATGTTGACAAACATTGGATGCTTGGCAAACATTGTATGTTGACAAACTTGGTCTGTGCTTGCTCTTATTATGTCTTGTTAATGTTCTGGTGTGCAGGCTCCAAAGCCATCATCCAGGCCCCATAAATCCAGAAAATGCTTGCATTGATCCTTATCCTTCGAAACAGGTTAAAATATGTTCTCACTTATCATGAAGTATTTGCCACCTTGATGCAACCACAATTTCTTGTCGATGGGAAGGCTAGGACTGATTAGACATATCCTTCTGGTTTCATGGGTATGTGCACTTAACCATTTCTCTGTGACCTTTTAGTGAATTAGTGTATTCTGTCTAAGTGACTCAGCCAAATCCTAAAGACAAACTCTATCATAGGATGCTAAATTGGTGTAGTTGTAATTCACTTTATTGAATTGCTATTGTTAGAATTGTTGTTGTGAGATTGAGAATGATTAAGAAAAGAGAGTAAACATAGATACGAATAAATGTGATTTAGCCTGATAGTCTACATTTACAGCAAAGAGCCCTTAGCGATTACATTCTTAATATTAAATTGTTGTGTTCAAATGGGTCCAATGTAGGATATATATATATATATATATATATATATCTTAGCTAATCCTAAGATTATGCTTTGCTTGCTTTACAAGTAATTAGGTGATGACCTACAATGAACTTGAACATTTTTGAGTCATGATATCTCTAATAGCTCTGATTTGGGAAAGTTAGGCTGACCAAAAAGATCTCTGTTGTCTGAAATATTTTGTACCTCTATACTCAGATAGACAATAAATTTAATAATCGACCCTAATGTAATCTCTATTCTGTTATAAAGGAGGCAAGGAAGAGACTTGCTGGTCAAGCTGCTGCAACTGCATAAATTTTATGATAGAACTTGGAGATGCACAAGCTTTGAGACTGTCCACGTTCAATATGCCCCTTGGTCATGAGTTTTTAACTGGCCTCAGAAATGTCTCCACCACTGGAAAAGGGACAAAGCAGTGGGTCTATTCCCTAGGGTAGAATCAAGTTGTTTATCATCAACAAGGCAAAGAAAAGGCTTGCAGCCCAAGCTGCTGCAACTGTGTAAACCTTGTGATGAACATTCTGGATGTATTTTACTATTAGATTTTCTTATGCTGGAAAAATATTAGTTGGTAATTATTCAGATGCAATAGGATTAGTTCTAGAGAATGGAAGTTTTGTTACGATTAGGCGATTCATTGATCCCTATATATTGTAAATTTGTGTGATGTTTTTGGGCATCTCTGCTTGAAGGTATTAGTACCCATAGCTGGGAAACTTCAATGGGATGAGTATTTTAAACGAATTTAGACCAATAGATAATATAGGATAACACAATTATCTTAAGGACCAAGCCTCATGAAGTGAGGAATTTTTAGTTCAAATATTCCAGTTTCCTGGGACACAATTAAGATTTTATATCCAATATGTGACTATGTACATACGATTCAAATAATTTAGTGCTTAATACATTTTTAGATTTATAATATTTTACTTTGAACGATGAAATGGAGTTAAGAGTGTCAGTAAAATGTGGCCCTAGTGGGTTGCAAGACATGACGTGATATAACATTAAATAGGCTATTTTGTTGAATCTTTTTGAGAATCTTGTAGTTTTGGAAACAATGTATTTATCCATAATACATCTTTAGATTTATAATATTTTATTTTGAACGATGAAATGGAGTTAAGAGTGTCAATAAAATGTGGCCCTAGTGGTTGTGAGACATGACATGATATAACATTAAATAGACTTCTTTGTTAAATCTTTTGGAGAATCTAGTAGTTTTGGAAACAATGTATTTATCCATAATCTATAAAAAGCAAGTAGCATTTGTTATTTTCCTTTATAAATATCCAGTAGCTGTCTCCAACTCTTACATGTCATTATGTCCTTAGAAATATTTAAGTCATATATTATATGATACCCTGGCAAAGATGAGAAAATCCAACCAGAATTCCCAGATTTGGGTCATAGTTAACCACACATATTGTTTATTCAAGTTCACTAATGGAAACTAACATATGAAACCACAGAAATATAACTAGCAGCAGTAAGTGCGCTGTTGTGTATAACATACACAATAACGAGTTGGGGTTGGAAGAACTTAGAGCTGGTGAGATGTCATTGGAAGCAGTTGACGATTTCACCAGAAGCAGTTGTGTTAGAGCATGCTTCAATGCTCCTTGTTTAGATGTGGCGGTCAAATGATTAAGCATGCTTCGGAATTGAAAATGATACCAAGAGAATCCAGTTACTATCTGTCTCTTTCTTTTTGATTTGATGAAAATACATTAATTTTATATAAAGTAATGTTAGAAACTCAAAATTTTTAATAATCATTTTCGTAATCATTGAGCTGATGTTTATGTTGCGATTGATGTAACATAACTTTTGTATAACCTCATCAGTGACACTGCCATTTTTATTAGCACCAATCAAAATATGCCACCTCAACAAGATTCTTGAAAAAAAAATTGTATCCTTAGATTAATGATTTTGAGTAAACATTACCAATTTAATTCAATTTGAATTTATACCATTACCAATGGACAAAGGGAAAGAGGTACAGACAATCAAGAAGGTATTGAAAGAAAAAGCAACCAACCGTTTGACTAGGGGCCCCATAACTCCTACCCTTAATGCTTAAAAAATGAGAATCTTTGTTAAAGGGGATAATTGGGAAAGGCTAAGTGACCAAGTCCAAATGACCTTTCCTACTCAATGTCCATTTCTAACTAATAAGCTCTTTTAATTCTACTATAAACTTTAGTTTATTTTGTCCTATCATTTTATCACACGAGGCTCACCGTCCTTACAAATGTCGCTTTGCTCCATGGAGGATTCATTTTGTTTTTTGCTTTTAGCATTAGTTTATTGGTTGGGGAAGTTGAAGTGTACTAGTAAAAAAATGAAGATATATAATGGAAAAGTGGAAGAAAAAGAGAAACAACTTTGTGAAGATGGCAAACTGGAGGGAGTGGCTATGTTCCAAGCGCTCACTTCAGTTCCCAACTAAGAGTATACTTCTGAAAGTCACTTCACTCCTTAGACACAAAGCCAGAGGTAAGACACATACAAGATACCTTTTTATTTTAATAAACGATAGGATTTAAACTCGTTCAATCATTAGTTTCCGTTAATCCAAGACACCAATAGGTTTGTTGCGGGATTTGATCTCAAATCCCTTATTAGAGTTACACACTCACACATAACAATAACTTTTTTGATTGAGTTAACTAGAACTCACACATACAAGATAATTAAAAAGAACAAGTTGGGTTATGTGAGATCTTCAAGGTGATCTCACTTTATGCTGCTGTTGTTGATGTTTTTAAAAGCTATCTAACAAATACTACATTTCTTGAAAGGAATTAAAATCTATTTAGTTTTGAGTGCTTCATTGAAGCTTAAGTACAAAAAGTTTGTCATCTCGTATCCTATAAAAGTCATTTGTCCCACTTTAAAGTGTTCTATTTTATGTTTCACAAACTGCAATATGTCATGTGTGAGATTTTTTTTTCCCAAGTAAACACTGTCTCACATGGTAATAATGGCAGGGAATAGGCAAGGGCTCGTAAGTCTCTACAAAGACATGGAGTCTTGTGGGGGATATGCAGATATACAAGTGATGTGGGAGATGCTTCACTCTTCTTGTCCTGCAAATGCCTGCAAGGCCAAGAAAAGCAAGAGGTCTTATTGGAGCTTCTGTTTTCGGCCAACTTGAACTATGTCATTATTTTTCAGAAAACTAGTTTTGAGGTGAATTTGATTGAAAAGTCCTTTTGTTTCATTACCGCTTCATCTAGATCCTAGAGGTTAAGCTTTCTCTCTTTGAAGGAAATTGAAAATCACAGGACAAGAAAATCCATCCCATTATTATGTGACTTATGTAAATACCAGCATCTGGGTATAGACTATAATTTTCTCTCGGCTTACATTGTTAGAACAAAGTGCTTAATTCTCCCTCATGTACATTCCAAGTCTTCTAAAATGCCTTAGATTAAAGAAAGTGAAATACAATTTCTAAATATGAAATATGACCCTGTTAAAATATCTAGTTCAGAAGATTACACAGTTTGCAACTGATACATTAGTATACAATATAAAATATGATCCATAGGGTAACAAAGACATAAAAAATTATAAATGCCATTTTGGAATTGACATCCTCGTATGTCATTAATAAAAGTTTAATCATTAGGCAAAACGCCAATGACATATATATAGGTTTAATGGCATTTTCTATGTCCCACCATGAGGTGATCAGGATTCAGGATTCAAGTCCAACAAGGACACTGTTGCAATAGGAAAAGGGAATTTAGGCTTCATAGTTATGGTGGGAATTTTTTTTCTTATACCTAAGTAAAAAAATTAAAAAATATTGGACTGAGAAGAAATTTATTCCATTACGTGAATATAAGACAGATCACATTCTTCTATGTCTTAGTAAGTTTCAAGTCTTCTACATGTAACAAATTCTTATTCTCTCTGTTTTGGAACTCTAATCATCTTTACCTAAGTAGCCAGACATTTTTTCTGCAAATAAAACTACCCCAGAACTTCAACAGCAAAGAGCAGACTAGAACCTAGAACTAAAACAACACCACAATTCTTCATAAAGCAGCATCACCTTCATGGAGGAGCATCTGATCGAAGTGCCACACTCCTGCAAGCCACCAATTAACAAACAACACTTAAGCCCAAAAGGTAGCGGCAAAGGTTAAAAACAACAACAACTTCACAGTGATGGTCAATTTCTGAAATCTGAATCATACCGTGGCCTTTACCGACCATCCTTAATTGAGCAACATATTCTGCAATCTTCTTAATGGCTTCAACCTGTAAGAGTAACTTAGTCAATTAGTAATTAATTAAGCTACATTTAAAAAAATCCCACAAGCAAGTACTTGTTCCAAGTGTAGATAAAGATGCTTTTCTTCCTCCTTTTTGTTTTTTTATTTGTTCGTGTATTGTTGTTTTAATTGTACAAGACAAGATACAAACATACAAATTTTTTTTTTTTTTTGGCTGAAAAGGAAAAAGGAAATTAAAACAAAAAAGCGGCAAAACTTTAGGTATCATTCTGTAGGCACGTACTCTAATTAAATTCAACAATGAATTTACATTGACCAATAAGTCACATAATTGAATTTAATTGTCCGTGAAAATGATAACATTGGTTGAATTTAATTGGGGAAACCTAGGATGCAACATCTAAGGAACTGTATCTAATTTTTTTCAAAAACAGAAAATATAAATCAAAGATAAAGGAGTTTGTGTTTTCCTGTTCTGTTGGACATGCATATTCCTAAAAGTCACCATTTAAACAAAGTCTATTTGCATCTTAATACGAACCTCACCATGCTAATAATTAAAGTGGAAATTACATGTATGTATTGGATTAAAAGCATGAAGTTGAGGTTCACCTGCTCTGTTAAAAACTCGTTCTCAATGAAGTCTGCCATTTGGGGATCATTGTTACGCTCTGCCACCTGTTGTTCATCAAAGTACAGAGTGAATATATCGCATAGGAACTAGGAAGACCAAATCACAATTGTAAAGAACCCCGAGAGTTAACATTAAGCAGGGGTATTAACATGACTCAGAATTTTGAAGGAAAAGATGTATTTACACTGTGCAAGCTCAGCAGTTTCTCGTTTGTTAGCTTTTCCAAAGACAATGCTAATTCCATAGCTGAACCAAGAACCAAGAAGCCACCAAAGTTTATGGAACGAGTAAGTTATATTATTGCTTGGAATATAAACACAGCTTTACACCTCTATGCAACACAAAGTTGAACAAACAAATGAAAGATGAAAAAAAGAAGCCGGTTTGGCAAGTTCTGCAGGAATCGACAGAAGAAAGTACACAAAAAATTGGGCAGCCACATATATTTATTTTATTCAAGCAAAATAAAGGTGATATGAAGCCCTATAATGTAAACAAGATAGTGCACCAAATTGCACTACTAAAACCTTATTTCTTACACATCTATATTAATCTACCTATACAGCAAAGCAGTCAAAATTATAGAGGTTTTGGCAAGACAACATGTAAGTAAACGAGAGTGATCACACATAATTTAGTGCACCCTCACGTACATCATTTTCCCCTATAAAGAAAGGTTTGCTTCATAATAAGGTTGTGTTTTTTGGTGATGTGTTGTGGTCCGAGACAACATGAAGGCGTGTATACTTATTTATCTATAAATAAGATCAATGTGGGATGACAAAGCCATTCAATTCCCTCTTCAAACAATCAATCTATACGTGATCACTACACTCATGAGATTGCCATGATGCCTTCATTCTCTAGGAATAAAACAACATAGAGACGAGAAGAAACTTACCATACAATGCATCTCCCTTCTCTGCATGCGAAAACTCTGATGGGGGAAAAATTATGGAGTGAAGTTTTACATTTCCTCCACGTATGTTCTAATTATAATTGGAGTACTATTAGAAACATTTCAACCAAATACAAAATCACATAGAAAATTAAAAGTATTTCTTTCTGATGAGAACTAAAAGACATTTGGGAAAAACCTGAAATTTCATCAGTTTCTCAGCATGCCCTCTTTCTTCTTCACTAGACTCCTTGAAAAACCTGATTGCAACATCAACATACATTAATTAGTACTATTAATGATAACAATAAATCTTAATTAAGTCCAGGTAGGACATAGGTTTTTGTTTGGTTACTTGGCAAGGCCCTTGAGAGCAATGTTGTCCCTGTCGAAGTACGCAAACATGGCATGGTACACATAAGACACATTGTATTCCACACTGCAAGACAAAGGAACACAAACGATGTGAGCAAATGAGTAATTTGAAAAATGAATTTCATTAAAGAATAAGGAAGAAAAGAAACTACTAATGGTAACGAAATTGAGAAACACTGATATTACAAACTCATATAGGATTCTCACTCTTAAATAATAAATACCACACCTTTGTTTTGATTTATAAAATTTTTTTTTTTTGATTTATAAAATTAATAGCTTCATAATTGGATTAATTAATTTTACATATTTTATACCCTTTTATTAATGTTTTTTATTTTTACACATTTATTTTCTACTGTAACAAAGCAGAGAAAAACAAGAAATGTTGAGTTTAATCAGTGGACATAGTTTTTGTTGTTTATACATTTCCTCTGTTTCATTACTGACCACAAAAATAGAAACAACAATAGAAATGGACATAGGTATTAAATTGAAATAATTATTTAAACTTAGAACTTTATTTAACAAATTAGAAACTTAGGATCTAATAATTCTAATCTAAAATATGGAATCTCTTTATATAATTTTCCCTTATTAAAGTATCCATATCATATCATATCATAAACTTTCAATACAATAAAAACGTGTTGCTCAATTAATCTTGTAACCTATACCTATCCAGTATCCGTACAAGTGTTTCTTGATATAACAACTAAAAGAATAATTATCATAGAGCTGCTGCAATAATACAAATCTTATCATATCTTTAAAGAAAGAGAGAAAGAAAGCAAAAAAGAAACACATAAATTAAAAGTACGAGAGGAGCAATTATCATAGAACGGATATTATTATAAGAGAAAGAAAGAAAGCACACAGAGTATGAACAACACAGAGTATGAAAAACCATATAAAGATACGTAAAGAAAGGATAAAAATGAAGAGCATACGCACTTGATTTGGTCATTGATCGCGGTTTCACACTTGTCTGAATACCTCTGGCGAGCGAGAGAGACGTGAGGGGCAACTGGGACAACAAAAGCATTATTTTTAAGCTCTTCAAATGGCTCAAACACCACTCCACCTTTAGGTGCATTAACTATTTCATTGGATGCAAAAACAGTGAATTTTTTGTCACTCTTTCTTTGAGAAGAGAAAGAACGGTTCAAGCTAGAAGAATATGATGATAAGGCAGCTGCAGGTGTCGTAGCAGTTGGGCACGTAAATGGGCTTTTATTGTTGTGACTATGACTATGGAAATTCCCTCTCATGGGTGAGAGAAAAATGGCTGAAATGGGTGTCACAGACATTGTTAACACCAAACACAAAGCTTAAGAACTGAGAAGAAAATGAGGAAGAAGAAGATGAATCAAGAATTGAGAGTGTGAGGATTTGTTTGTATGGGATGAGACTTAAAAGGAGTTCCAGTTGGATGGGGCTTGTTGTGGACCGTCGGATCAAGGACACGTGGATGGTCAGAGGATGAACACGCGTAAGGGCGTGTGCCGAACTCGTGGTCTATCCGTTAAAGTCTGAAAATGTAGCAAAATATCCGGTACAAATCAAAGTCTAGCTGGCTTTGTTATTTAGGGAGAAAAAGTCTCTTTTTTTTTTTCTTTCTCATCAAGCATACTTGGAAAAATAATGTAACAAACTTTTTTTTGTGTGCATAAATAATGTGAACTAAATTAATTAGTTTGTTGATGATTTACAACCAATTTTTTATTTTATAATTTTGTTAAAAGATAGAATCCAACTTCATAACTTTAAATAAAGCCTTTTTGTCTTGCAGTATGTAGGAAAATCATATGATAAATTTTTAACCAAAAAAAAAAAAAAACCATATGATAAAAAGAACAAGAAATGTTGTTCTTTTTTCTTAAATCTTACTTCCACTTTCTATATTATGATATGGTTATTTGTTTAGTCATTAAGATTGTCTGGATCGAGAGTAGTTGGGTGTTCAAAAAATTCTCAATATCCACAATAACCAAAGAAAAAAAAAAACTTGATTTGATGAGAGTAATATTATAATGGAAGATTTCTTAGGAAGTTCTTATGTTTCATTATCTATATATATAAAAAAAATATTATTACTTATTCAGATAGCTTAATTATGTTTACATGAATATAAAATACTAATTGTTTTTGATGTACATGAAGGTAGGCACTCGGCACTCATATCTATTAGCATAAATTGAATTTACTTAATTTCCTACAATTCTAATGTAATGCTTAGAATTATAGGATAAAAGTTTTGCGTCATAACAATATTAATAGGATTCATTTAATTTTAATGTATATCAAATCAATTACATTCACATAGGCTTTATAAGTGTAAGAATTTTTCTCAAAAAAAGAAAAGGATATTCTTCTCAAAAAAAAAAAAAAAAATATATATATATATATATATATATATATATAAAAGAAGAATTTGTTAGACTAAAGGCATATGCTTTATGATTTATTATAAATCATCATGTAAATTTGAATAAAGGCCAAGACTTTTTGTCTTCCTTTATCACAATCTGCCAGGAAAGCTTAATTTGGAACATTAATTTTTGTCTTTAATGAGACTAAACACACTGAAAATTGCACTTTCGTTTAGGTCCACATTCTCTGCCGCCAGCCTTAGTTTACTAGAAGTTTTGCGTCCTCCTTTCCAGAGAACTCCAAAAAATGGGCTCTTTAGTTGTCCATCCACCCGAAATTTGAAATGATTGGGCCCATCCGGGCCAGGTTAAGCTAGCCCAAAGAGAAATAAGAGAAACAAGATGGCTAACTTTTTTTTTTTTTTTTGGGCTAACTTGATTTGTCCCAATTTGAAATCAATTGGAATTTGGACCAATTCTCCTGTTATTAAACTGACAAATTATTCACTCTTATGGTAGAACAATCGCGTGATTCTTTCTCATCAATAAAAAGAAATAATTTTTTATCAATTTCTAAATTTACGAGTCCCTTATAGTAATGAAACCTACTTCTTATCAATTTCTAAATTTAAAGAGTCTACATAATTATGAAACCTACAATAATTTACTTGTATTGGTTAGGAGGAACTGTGTATAATACAATAGAAATGAATGTATAGATTTTGGTTGAAACTTTATTTTACATCTTATTTCTCTTGCTATATGTGGTTTGAGGGTTGTCCAACATATGTTGAAGTTCATCTTAAGGAGAGTAATAGTGAAAATTAAAAATGAATTGTAATATTCGGATGTGCCTCCTATGTTATTGGGAGACTCATAGAATATCTCTTCTTAATTTGCCAAAAATTTTGTAACTCAACTATTTAGTTAACACCTCTTAGTGTTTCCAATAAAAACATTCAGAATTCCAATTTCCAAAATAACGTTATTATTATTATTTTTTTCATATAACATTACTCAATTAAATATTCCGAATTGTTTCCAATATCTACAAACTCTCCCCTTTTTCTTCCTTTTATCTCTTATTTACAAGGAGACCCAAAACATTGTATATGCATAAAAACTATAGTGAAGAGAATTGAAGAGGAGTCTTATATAGCCTTTGAACTCTATGGACATAGGCACATTGTCGATCCACTTTAAATTCCATCTTCTTCCTTCGCATGATATTTTACATTCGTGTTCTAGTTGTAAGATATTTTTTCATATGCAAAGGGTAATGTGTTTTGAACCATATATGAAGGTATTCTTTCACAGTATTAGTGACTGATAACTTAGGACCAGAATGCAACTAAAAGACCTCAGGGCACCATCAGATAGCAAGTGAAGAAGATATATCACAAGCAGGACTGTAAAACCCATTACGCAAGGAATCTAACGCATTACGAGAGTAGTGTGTGCTTGAAGTCGATCTTATTTTGTCTTGATATCAAACAAAGTTGATGGAGGACCCTTCATTTTATACATCAAGACAGTGCTTTCATTATCAATTACTTGCTGATAAGCAATGAACCAAGCCTCTCTTTCTATGATGTCGAAACTATAAAAGCAAAAAAAAAAAAAAAAAAAAAAAAAAAAAAAAACCAATTAGATGCTCCTGTATCTGTATGGGACTTGTGGTCACCATGCTTTCATATATATATATATATATATGTGTGTGTGTGTGTGTGTGTGTCGACATGAGATTAAGGCATCCTCATCAACTCAGATATTATTTTGCTTTTGTGTTAAATTGAAGAGCTAAGATTGTGATAGTGATGGAATATTGGGAATTAACCTCATTATAACGACACCGCATGCGCTACAGGACTTGTGGATAGCACACGGCCTTTCAAACCGTGAATAGTTGAGCATATTGGAATTGTCTTTTGCTATAAAAGAGTTTGTTCAGTAAGATCTATGAAGAAAAATTCAAGCTAACTTTTTTTTTTTTTTTTTTTTCTGAATAAAAACAGGGTTTTAAGTGTAAACTTATCTAGTGTATTACTGGGGTCTTTATGCTATCACCGTAGACACAACATATTTATTAAAAAATCTATACTCGAACCAATTAATTTTATCAAACATTAAGTAAAGTAAAAATAATATGAGGACTCCTATCACCAAACCACAATTTACTGTGGTTCAAGATAACTCATTAGAAATGTAAAAGCCGCAGTCTTTAATTTAATTGCTTTTGATATGGTTTATTATCTTAGTTCTTACGAATATTCCCATCGCCAATCTTGAAAAATATTGTAAGCATTGGAATATTAAAAAGTGTGCCACATCCAAATAATAGCTACAATCCAGGACTGCTCATCACCATGTCAATCAATTGATGTGGCTGTGAATGATAATATGGTTGAAAATTCTTTGGCTTCTTGCAGAACCGTTGATGCGATGTCAGCCAAGTGTTGTGTGCACGCTTTTTCCTTTCTTTCTTAGAGGTAATTAAGCTCATCTAAAAGATGTTAAAGTCTAAAAGTCCTATTCTAGCCTCAAAATTTAATCCTGAGGTATCAAAAACAAAAATGCAACACAAAAGAAAAAAAAAATATGGACCATCAAATGGTCGATTCAGGTTCTTTTTTTAGTACATACATACTTTCCTTTTCTTCCTTCTTATAGCCAAGTTACCAAAATAGTATTTTTAAACTAGCAGTGCAATCAATCCCTTATTCACGTAGGAGTTTTCCATTAAAAAAGAAAAAAGAAAAAAGAAAAAAAAGAAGAAGATAACAACAGAGCCAAAAAGACAACATATTTAAAAATATAATGAACAAAACGAAAATTATGAACCAAAATATAAGCACCAAAAAGGTGTGTTTCAAGCTAACATTTTTTTAAGGGCAAGACGATAAATAAATTTTATTAAATACTGTCATATTCAATGAGAAAGAGAAAAGAGATGACATTTTTTTTAACTAGACAAGAGTCTCTTTCCCTTTAACAAACCTCGCTAATGCTTGGGTTGAACCATAACAACTTTTTTTTTTTTTTTTTTCATAATTCAATAGTTGGGGTGGGAGGATTTGAAATTTAGATGTCTAAGTTAGAAATACAAAGTGAAGTCAATTAAACTACAAGACTCTTGGTGAACTATTACTACTTGTGGGTTCCTTTTTTTTGGATGGTACCTAGGTCCATTGATGACAAGGGATCCTGGGCCTCCAAAGGTAGATGATTGATTGTTGATTGGACTGGGTCTGGTTCTCCGCGGCCTACTGAGGTCGTTATATGAACTGGTTTATGTGCAAGTCACATAGAGCTCCTCAATGCAAAAATGCAATTTCCTCCTAAGCAAAAAAATATCATTGTAAGTGTTTTAATGTCATAAAATAACTTATTACCCTTACAAAATGAGTAAAATAATTATTCATAATGTTCATAACGAGGAAGAGGTTAAAATAGAATATTTAGGGCTTATCTTTTATGGTGTGAACATTTAAAAAGAGTTCCTTCACTTGGTTCCTCCATGATGTTGCAGTGGTTCCTCCACTAGCGGTTCCCAGGACGTGGGAAAGATGTTGTGGTGGTACCTCCACCAGCGGTTCCCAGGATATGGGTTTGTGGTTCCCTGAGCATAATGTCGTGGTTCCTAAGGGTACTAGGTATTTAATCCGTGGAACCCAAAACATTGGTTCCTTGAACCATGGGGCCTTTTAATCTGGGAACCCGAAATGCTGGTTCCCTAGCCATGAAATCTTTCTCCGTGTTTACTGGATTTTGTCCTTTGTAGGTCCTGCATAAGAATTATACAATACAAATATTCTCAAGTAATTGCCAGTTCCTCAGGTTAGGATATATATTCTAAAACACACACACACACACACACATATGAATGAATTTCATGAAAATGAGTCAGCCACAAGAATCCTGGCCCTAATTCTCACAGACTTAGTGCTTTGGCACAAAACTTGTGGGATTCAGAACTCAAGTCTAAGTAACTTTGCTTGGACATTTCCTTCCTAGATAGTCAGGTGAAAAGGGTTTTTTGGGAGAGAGTAATATCTGATGTGTGCATGTTTTTGTATATGTTTCTTTGCAGTCTAAGTGATATTTTGAAGGGTTTCAAGGATATGGGACGAAGTCCTCTTTCTTGGCTCTCTTATTTTATTCTTTCTTTCTCCCCTCTCCCTTGTTGAACTCTTAAAATTCTCAAAATTATTAGTTTGAATCTTTGGAACTCTCCCCCTTTTCCCTCAAACTCTAAAACTGACCCCTATGTTATCCTTTGGTATTCTTTTTATAGTGGACATGGTCTAGTGCCCCAAGTGAGTACGTCTTTGGTCTGCTGAGTAAAACCATGTATTTTGATGTGAATCTAAAAGAGTACATTAGGCGAAGGTTTAGCTTAATTTGGAAATTATAATTCAAAAGGAGTATTTTGCTTTAGCTACAAATGAAAGATGCCTCTTGGAAATGGGTGACAGCTTTGATTGAAAATAACAATTGAGAGGAAATTGTGGGGAGATGTCATGCATATGGAGGAACTGAGTCTTCCTTAGCTCTCTTATTTTATTATTTCTTTCTCCCCTCTCCCTTGCTAAAATCTTAAAATTCTCAAAATTATCAGTTTGAATCTCTGGAACTCTTCCCATTTTCCCCCAAACTTTAAAATTGACCCCTATGTTATCCTTTGGTATTCTTTTTATAGTGGACATGGTTTAGTACCCCAGGCGAGTACGTTCGTGGTCTGTTAGGTTAAACCATGTCCTTTGACAGGAATCTGAAAGAGTACATTAGGCGGAGGTTTAGCTTAATTTGGAAATTATAACTCAAAAGGAGTATTTGGCTTTAGCTACAAATGAAAGATGCTTTCTTAGAAATGGGTGATAGCTTTGATTGTAAATAACAATTGAGAGGATATTGTGGGGAGATGTCATGCATATGAAGGAACTGAGTTTTCCATTAGTTCATGCATTCCAAGCAAATACATTAACCAAGGGAAAACTTTAGAATCCTCCTTTCACTAGAAATCACTCTCCTACCGACCAAACCACTTCTCTCTTACTACCAATTTGGGATCTCATGGGCTTGGACTATGGGTTACAAAGAGGATACCTAGTTTTACTGGATTCTTTAATGACTTTTGTTGGGAATTTGAACATACACCTTGGCTTTCCCATGTGTTAGCCAAGGTACTCTTCTCAAGGCTTTGAAAGGACACATCAAGGTCCCAGGGCCTTGATGTTGACTCTTCTTAATTTGGCATTTTTCCATAAATGATATAGATTCCTCCTTGCAATGGGTGAGCTTGGAAAGCCTCTGACCATCCTTCCATTTGCTGCATGTCCTTTACGTTGACCAAGATCCCTCGGTTCCTACGTCAGGTACTAAACCCGAGGGTACCACTCGTCCCCTTCACTTCTCTTTGCCTTTTGATTTTGACAGGAAATTTAACGAATCCTTCCTTCTTTCAAGGATACCTGTGAGTGGTTTGTTCTATCTTCTAGGTCGCCCAAGTTCTTTTCAGGATCTTTTAAGCCATCCATGTCCTTCTCAGTATCTCCTAGGCTTTCCCTCAAGGGATTTGCTTCTTAAAGGATGGGGATCCCGTGTTGAAAAAATACATGTTTGTATCGCATACAAAACATATGCGATGGATAATTAATGGATTTACTTCATTCATAATTGATAACATGTACTATGTAAATTTCAGAATATAAGAACAAGAGGTGCGGTGAAATTCAAAACCAAAGACTAAAAGTACTTGGTAACACTTTTAATCTTCACTTTAATTCCACTTGTGCCCAAAAAGTGTGGTCTCTCAATCAGTTTATATGTATGTATTCAAGGGAGAATAGTAGAGTGGCTTACACTCACATAAACACCGTTTCATTCTTATACAAAATTATGTATATTTCTCTTTTTATAACTGATTATCTAATTGGACTAGCCTTTTGGGCCATTACAATTGGGATTTAGTATGTGGCTTGGAGTGGGACTAAAAGAGAACAAATAAGACACTAACTCTAATGAGTTTTGAACTTTTCTATAAACTCTTGACAAGTCCAAAATTACCATTAATTATATTTAATATCATTATATAAATATAATTGCATTCTAGGCCTTATTAATAAAATATATCCTAAGACTTCATTATACATAAAACCCCTTCATAAAATATTCGTAGTAATACAAAGTTATGAATGTTGACTGCCACTTTGAAAACTACTACTTCTTAGTCCTTGAGTACCCGGTTTAATCTTTTAAGTTATTCATCATATATATATATTTATGAAATCCAATTTCATAAATATATAGTTTAGTAACTCTTTACAAAAGTGGTTAGGCCTAATACTCTGAATAACCAAACTCATTAAAGTTATCTCAAGAGAATATTTTATATCTCTGTTAAGAGATTATAAAGTCCATCTTGAGAATATATGTTCTATCAACACTAAATGTGGTTACCCAACATACTTAGTTTTTGATCATGACTTTAGATCTCACTCATAATATATCAAAACAACCTATACTTCATGATCAGGTTCATTATTCTCTCAAGATTAAGAGTTCATGTAAGTAGAAGTTGTGAGATTTATTATTTATTTGATAGTCGTTAGGAAAATAATAAATCTCACAACGATCCAGTTCAATATGTCTTAACTCTTAAAACATATCAACATATCAACTAATAGTCTCTATTTCCATGATCAAGACAAATCATCTTAGTTGATATGTTATAGTCTTCGCAGATGAAATGCCCAAATTTATCACCAACTACGAACTAAAATTCAGAGTTTACAAACAAAGAACTTGTGACTTATATCTTCTGTGACTAAATCACATAATATGCATCTCATGGACTTTATGATAATGTCCAAATATTCATGTTACCATTATTTTATATAATAATAAAACAACTTTATTTATCACAACATAATGTCATACATAATGTCATATATAGCATCATACAATAGGATTTAAATGGCACATATCCTGACAATTTCCCACTTGCCCTAAAGACTATTATGCATTAACTCTCATTCTCTCCAAATGTGACTCAAAAGTTCTTTGGGGCAAGGCTTTAGTAAATAGATCTGCTAGATTATTTGCACTATCAATCTTATTAATCTTTGCTACTTGTGAGAGACCGCGCCCCCGGCCTCCTTTTTTTATAGGTGGTGTTGGGCCAAACCCACGTGAATGGGTGGAGTCATGCTATTGCCTCTCAAAATAGAGGTTCGACTAGTTATATTTTCCCCCATAGATTAAGGGTTTTACAATGGAGTCGCCATTTATTTAATTATTGGAAAAATAAGAAAACCATAATTGAAAAATTCCTCATTTTATTAATTTGAAATTGGATTTACATTGATCATAGGAAATTACACGGCTTTGGTCCTTAATACAATCTAAGATAAAATACATGGCTTTATTTCCTAGTTACCATCTAAAAATTGAAAATTACATGGATAAGCATTCGATCTACTAACCCTTTATCTAAGCTCGGAGGCTATGTTACAAGGTGGGAAGGTGTTAGACACCCACCTTGCCTGGTGAAACCGGTCTTCTAGACTATGGTGGCCAACATTCATATCATATCATCCAATATGCCAATCAATTTACATGTTGAATTTAAAGTGTGTGCATGTGATAAACCCTAATTCAATTTATTAAACATTGCATTTGAAAAATAAATTCTAGTAAAAATGTGTGTGAATGATGATAACCTAGATTCAAGGATTTGAAAGAATTATGAAACATACATGTTTTTCATATTTTTGATGTGAATTTAAGATTAAAACTAGTGTTATGCATGAACATGTGATGAACAATCAAGAACACATAAGAACATTTAAGAACATTCAAACATATTCAAGAGAATTTAAACAGTTACTATCATGCTTTAATCCTAAATTCTCATCATGGTAACACAAAAAACAAGTTAGAGAAAGAAATTATACCTTCATGCAAGATCCATATGGTGAAGGAGGAGACTCTTGGTAGAGGTCCTAAGGGTGGAGGGAAAGAAGAGTTAGGAGAGAAAGAGTGAGTCTCACTTAATACCTTGAGTCTCCGGAAGACCAAGATATGACAAGACTACTCAACTTCACTAGAACTCAAGAGAGGGGAAGAGAGGGGGTTTTTGTGTTGTCTTGGAATGAAGGAGAGGGGGGTTTATATAGTAGTGGTGGAAGAAATATAAATGGAAAGCCATTTAATGAGGGTTGACAAAGAATCATGAACCTAGACCTCATTTTAGCCTTTGGGGAAATCTGGTGCATTAAATGGAAAGATTGGTAGGAGTGAGGAGCAAGCCAAAATTCGGTTTTCCTGAAATTGCTGTAACAGCCTGTGGAGCCAACTTCGAAAAATCATATCTGACTCAATTCTAATAGGAATTGTTTTGTTCTTGTGCTCAAATTGAAGCCTCGGATGTCTAGTTTCTAGAAATATTAACCTTATTACAGATTCAAAATATTCAGAGAGATATTGATGAAATGGTGAGCAGAGGTCATTTGTTAGAAAATGGTTTCAGCACAATTAACATTAGCAGGTCCCAAATTAGGTCCCAAATTAGCTCCCAATTAACATTAAATAGCTCCAATCACTCTCATTTCAGACTTAATTAGTTCCAAATTTACCCTAATTAAAAGATAATTGCATAAATTACTCATTGAATAATTAATGTTTATCTATCTAATTAATTAGGTATATGCAACCTCACCATAAAATGTAGTCCTAATCAATCAAATTATAACACATCATTAATCTCAAATTGATTATAATTATAACCAATTAGAATCAATTGTTGATAATCACATATAGTCAGACTCAATTTGTAATAGTGCATCTTGGCCATTAAAACTTGATTTGATGATAACTTTCAATCTGATAGTTCGATTAGGGCTTATGACCAGTCGATTTAATCATTACAACTTCAAGATCATTTTGGTAAAATGAGATTAAGGATCTAGTGACCAGAATCAAGATGCATATTTTCAAGGTGAAATTACCCTTTTACCCTCCTTGTGAGGTTAAATGCGGGTTGCAAAATGGAGTGTCAACAGAATGCCCCTCATTGGCAGAGCTTGAAAAGTGAATGTCAATGTATGAAAGAGACACCTAACTTTGCAATCAGTATTTAACCGCGGTGAATGTATGATTCATATAGATAAAAATGCAGACGGTTATGTTGTGAATCAAAATGTGGACCGAATCTCAAGGGAGATTGCCTACGTACCTCTTGGTGGGAGGATTAGGTCAAAACGTAGTTCATGTATGCAAAATTTTTTTTTTCTTTTTTTTCTTTTTATTTTTAATGAGTACAAGACATGCTTACCTAAAGTGAAGAAAATATGAAGATTCTGGTCATGTGTTTCAGAGGACCAAAGGTTCTGGATCTTGGCTCATGTTTTCAGAGCACCAAGGATTTTTTTTTTTTTTTTGGGCTTTGGCTCATGTTTTCAGAGGACCTAGGATTTTTTTTTTTTTTTTGGGGCTTTGGCTCATGTTTTTAGAGGACCAAAGGTTTTGGATCCTGGCTCATGTTTCAGAGGACCTAGGAATTTTTTTTTTGGGCTTTGGCTCATGTTTTCAGAGGACCAAAGGTTTTAGATCCTGGCTCATGTTTTCAGAGGACATAGGATTTTTTTTTTTTTTTTGGGCTTTGGCTCATGTTTTCAGAGGACCAAAGGTTTTGGATCCTAGCTCATGTTTTCAGAGGACCTATGATTTTTGGATCCTGGCTCATGTTCTAGGATTTTTTTTTTCTTTTGGACTTTGGCTCATGTTTTCAAAGGACCAAAGGTTTTGGATCCTGGCTCATGTTTTCAGAGGACCTAGGATTTGTTTTTGGGTTTTGGCTCATGTTTTCAGAGGACCAAAGGTTTTGGATCCTAGCTCATGTTTTCAGAGGGCTTAGGATTTTTTTTTTTTTTTTGGGCTTTGGCTCATGTTTTCAGAGTACCAAAGGTTTTGAATCCTGGCTCATGTTTTCAGAAAACCTAGGATTTTTTTTTTGGGGCTTTGGCTCATGTTTTCAGAGGACCAAAGGTTTTGGATCCTAGCTCATGTTTTCAGAGGACCTAGGATTTTTTTTCTTCTTTTTTTGGGCTTTGGCTCATATTTTCAGAGGACCAAAGGTTTTGAATTCTGGCTCATGTTTTCAGAAAACCTAGGATTTTTTTTTTTTTGGGCTTTGGCTTATGTTTTCAGAGGACCAAAGGTTCTAGATCCTGGCTCATGTTTTCAGAGGACCTAGGATTTTTGGATCTTGGCTCATGTTTTCAAAAGACCAAGTGGGCTTTGGCTCATGTTTTCAAAGGACCAAAGGTTCTGGATCCTGGCTCATGTTTTCAGAGGACCTAGGATTTTTGGATATTGGCTCATGTTTTCAGAGGACCAAGGGTTTTTTTGGGCTTTGGCTCATGTTTTCAGAGGACCAAAGATTCTGGATCTTGGCTTATATTTTCAGAGGACTTAGGATTTTTGGATCTTGGCTCATGTTTTCAGAGGACCAAGGGTTTTTTGGGCTTTGGCTCATGTTTTCAGAGAACCAAAGGTTCTGGATCCTGGCTCATGTTTTCAGAGGACCTAGGATTTTTTTTTTTTTTTTGGGCTTTGGCTCATGTTTTCAGAAGACCAAAGGTTCTGGATCCTGGCTCATGTTTTCAGAGGACCTATGATTTTTGGATCTTGGCTCATGTTTTCAGAGGACCAAGGGTTTTTTGGATCTTACTCATGTTTTCAGAGGACCTAGGAATTTTTTTTTTTTTTTTTTTGAGATTTGAAGGTTTGTTCATTATTAAAAAGTGAAGAAAATAAAGTTGAAGATGGAGTAAAAGTGATGAAGATTTATTCATGATGATTTTTTTTTTTTGAAAAACCTATCCTTTGAATGAGAACAACTTCGGCTAGAAGTTTATGTGGATTGTTGGATAAGTCCTTGCTTAATTCCTGCAAAAAGATAATTTCAATTAGCAATGGATTTATTCATTGAAATGAATTGGAAGTACTTACCCAATGCCCCTAGTTTGAGGCATATTCCATGCTTAGATTGAAGCTGAGTTCATTTGATGTTGAGGCCATTGGGGAACATGAAAGAAGATCACGGTTTGCCATCTTTGATTCCTGCACACAAAAAAAGGCTTTCTTTTTCTAGTTTGTTAGAATCCAATTATCGTGAAAATTTTTTTTTCCAATGTCCTTAGTGTGGACATGCTTGCAAATAAATAGATTAATGCCTCAAATGAAAACATACTTCCATGCAAGAAGAACATATTTGCACACAATATAAATAAGCCAATGCTCCAAGTTTAAACATGCCTAATGCAAACAAATGGGCTTAACCTAACATGCACCCAAACAATTTTGTCACGTTGTTTTGACTTTGTTCTCCAAGGTTGTTTGGGTGATTGGGACTGGGCCTCTGAAAGGCTACCTACGTACCTCTCTCATAGAGGATCAGGTCAAGACGTAGTTCAAGAAGAACTGGATTTTGAAAAAGAATGTTTTTTTTTTTTTTTTTGAACAAGAGGTGATCCTTTGAACAACCATTTTGGCAAATCAAAGTGTTTAAGAATCAAACAAATCTCTTTGATTAGGAAGGATCAAGATCATTAAACTCATGTAATCAAATTTGCTTCATCCTTTTGAACATCGTCAGATTAAGTCTCTGAAGACAATCAAGAAATGAAATGTGATAATATTTATGAATCACATTGTTGGGTGCAAACAAGGAGAATGCTCTAGGTTTGGAAGTTCTTTTGAGGATTTGAGAATTTGAGAAATTTTGTCCTCAGACATATCATCCTGTGGGGTTTGACAATTTTAAGCATTTTTCCTTTTTAAACTCATGTAAACTCATGTAATCAAATTTGCTTCATCCTTTTGAACATCGTCAGATTAAGTCTCTGAAGACAATCAAGAAATGAAATGTGATAATATTTATGAATCACATTGTTGGGTGCAAACAAGGAGAATGCTCTAGGTTTGGAAGTTCTTTTGAGGATTTGAGAATTTGAGAAATTTTGTCCTCAGACATATCATCCTGTGGGGTTTGACAATTTTAAGCATTTTTCCTTTTTAATTCAAGAGAAAATTATTAATAGAGTTTAAGATGCACCTACAATTAGCAAGACTTCAAGGAGGTCTTTACTCATGGGTTGTAATGTAGGCCGGGTTTGGGTTATGAAATGAAAGATATAAAAGGCTCAAAATTCCCTATGATGTTTCCCCCAAGTATGCATTACTCAAAAATCAAGTATTAGAGGAGTTTTCTCATTTCTTCATTATCATCTTCTTACTAGTCTTCATTGGTCACTTGTATCAACAATTGTTTTTATGCTCATTCATCTTGAATCATACCTCTAGACTTTCATCTTGTAAAATTATTCCCTTTTTAGGTTGCATCCTCAAGTTTCCAACTTGATATGATTTTCCAATTTTTCTTTTCTTTTCCTTCTTTTCTTTGGCCTTAACTTTTGCCTAGACCACCCTTTTGGGTTTTCAGCCTAGAGGGCTTTTTTTTTTTTTTTTTTTGGGCCCTAGCTTTTGCTTAGACTACCCTTTTGGGTTTTCAGCCTAACAGTTTTTTATTTTTTTTGGCTATTTTTCATCTCTTGATTGAATGTACTTTTTAGGGACTTTTGCCTCCCTTTTTTTTCTCAGCTTAAGTCATGTTGATGCACTCTCTATACATCTTTCTTGCCTCGATGCACTTGCACATTTCTATGCTTAATGAATCTTTTCCTTTTTTTTATGAACTCTCTTTTAGATGAATCTTGTATTCCTCTTGGCACAATGAATTTTAGGCTCTTCAACTTTACGGACACTTTTTTTCACATTGATGGAATTTCATTTCTCTTTCCTTGATTGTGTGAAACCTCATTTTTCTTTGATGATCTCTTGTCTTTAGCCTAATGAATTCTCCACTTGTCTTTCATGTCTTCTAGGAGAGATTTATCAATTAGCTTTAAAGCTACAAGGTTGACCTCCTCAACATGAGATTAAAGTATGCATAACTTGATTTTTCCCACCCCAAGTTTAGATTTTAGTGGGTTCATGCGAAAAAGAGGCTAAGTGTTTGAAGGCTCAAATGGGCTAGCAATGAATAATGATCATTCTAGGTATTAGGGAATAATCTTGTTTAACCAAAGATGACCTTCTATCTCTAGTAATGCTTGCTTGTAGGCACAATGTCTTAAGCTCTTTTAATAAATTCATCTTAAAAGAAAAAGTATGAATGCTCTAATGTGGTGAAACAAAAGTTCTTTGAAAATTGGATCGAGTGCATGGATTCTTGGGATTTTTTGATGGATGGATTCTTTTTTATTGTCTTTTAAGACCATTTCTTCTTATCTTCTAAGTCAAGTAGCAAAATTCTTTACATGAATCAAATGAAATTAATCATTTCTTAATACAAATTGATTTTTCAAGCCTTTAAACATTAAGATTTAGAAAATGTTTTGTCCAAGGGATCCTCATGTACCATTTTGAAAATGAGACTTTTTTTTTTTCTTTTTTTTTTTTAATCTTGAAAGAGGAAAAAAAAAATTTGGGTCTTTTTGAAAAAGTTACTAGGAAGTTTAATGGTCCTAGTTCAAAGATTTTTTTTTAAATGACTCAAAGGCCCAATGGCCCTAGTCCAAACACTTTCTTATTTGAAATTTTTTTTTCATTTTTCTTTTTTTGAAAAGATTTGGGAATCTTGATTTTTTTTTTTTTTTTGGAATTTTTTAAAATATATACATGAACAAAGTACATCAAATGCTACATGGATTTTTAGAATTCAAAGAAACATAGAAACATGGAATAAACAAACCAACTTTAAGCTTAACCATGATATTGCAAACCAAATGTGGAGTGAGGCCAATTTGGGCCACTTTCTTCTTCTTGGTCCATTTAGGATGCTTGAGACTGGGATGCTTGAGACTGAGATGCTTGAACCTTAATTACGATAAAATGGCTTGAGCTTGCACTTGGAAAGCTTGAACCTTGATTATGATCTTTTGGTATTTACTTGAAATGGCCTGGCCTTACACTAGGAAGGTATGCATCTTGTGAGCTTTTGGCTTTTGATGTTGATCATGCATATACACCTTTGATGGGCTCAAGTGTTGGGCTTAGACTCATTCAAGAAACAAATTTGGGCTTCCATAGCAAGTAGAGTTCAATCCTATGCTTTTGGGTTTGAGTTCATTCATAGCATACAAGGTTCAAACAATCATGATGGGCTCAAGCGTTGGACTTGAGTCATCATGGTTCAAACAACGGCCAAACAAATGTGTAATGAAATGCAATTTACATGGACCGACCTAAAGGTAGGTTCTATGGGTCATTACAACATGGGTAGAAGGTAGGTTAAAGGTCCCCACAAGCTAGGACGTCGTACCTTCCAACTTGTGACGCCAGGAGCGCCGCATTGGTCCAAACGGTATAGTTTGTCCCTATGAACCATCATGGTTATGCATAACCATGATGATCCTTGTCGCGGTGGGTGGTAGGTTCAATGCTGGGTATGTGAGTCTCAGGAAGACCACAATCTATGGCTAATACTACCGGGCTTCCGGGCTAACACACAAATAAAATAAATTTCATTCAAGCAAATGATGCATGACATGCAAAATAATGACATATTAGACATTATATACAAAAGCAATAAACAAACAATGACATGGTTGGCCACCATAACCTAATTGAAGTCTAACCCTCAATATCCCCAGTGGAGTCGCCACTGTGAGAGACCGCGCCCCCGGCCCCCTTTCTTTATAGGTGGTGTTGGGCCAAACCCACGTGAATGGGTGGAGTCGTGTTATTGCCTCTCAAAATGGAGGTTCGACTAGTTATATTTTTCCCCATAGATTAAGGGTTTTATAATGGAGTCGCTATTTATTTAATTATTGAAAAAATAAGAAAACCATAATTGAAAAATTCCTCATTTTATTAATTTGAAATTGGATTTACATTGATCATAGGAAATTACATGGCTTTAGTCCTAGATACAATCTAAGATAAAATACATGGCTTTATTTCCTAGTTACAATCTAAAAATTGAAAATTACATGGATAAGCATTCGATCTACTAACCCTTTATCTAAGCTCGGAGGCTATGTTACAAGGTGGGAAGGTGTTAGGCACCCACCTTGCCCGGTGAAACCGGTCTTCTAGACTATGGTAACCAATATTCATATCATATCATCCAATATGCTAATCAATTTACATGTTGAATTTAAAGTGTGTGCATGTGATAAACCCTAATTCAATTTATTAAACATTGCATTTGAAAAATAAATTCTAGTAAAAATGTGTGTGAATAGTGATAACCTAGATTCAAGGATTTGAAAGAATTATGAAACAAACATGTTTTTCATATTTTTGATGTAGATTTAAGATTAAAACTAGTGTTATGCATGAACATGTGATGAACAATCAAGAACACATAAGAACATTTAAGAACATTCAAACATATTCAAGAGAATTTAAACAGTTACTATCATGCTTTAATCCTAAATTCTCATCATGGTAACACAAAAAACAAGTTAGGGAAAGAAATTATACCTTCATGCAAGATCCATATGGTGGAGGAGGAGACTCTTGGTAAAGGTCCTAAGGGTGGAGGGAAAGAAGAGTTAGGAGAGGAAGAGTGAGTCTCACTCAATACCTTGAGTTTCAGGAAGACCAAGATATGACAAGACTACTCAACTTCACTAGAATTCAAGAGAGGGGAAGAGAGGGGGTTTTTGTGTTGTCTTGGAATGAAGGAGAGGGGGGTTTATATAGTAGTGGTGGAGGAAATATGAATGGAAGGCCATTGAATGAGGGTTGACAAAGAATCATGAACCTAGACCTCATTTTAGCCTTTGGGGAAATCTGGTGCATTAAATGAAAGATTGGTAGGAGTGAGGCGCAAGCCAAAATTCGGTTTTCCTGAAACTGCTGTAACAGCCTGTGTAGCCAACTTCGAAAAATCATATCTGACTCAATTCTGATCGGAATTGTTTCGTTCTTGTGCTCAAATTGAAGCCTCGGATGTCTAGTTTCTGGAAATATTAACCTTATTCATAGATTCAAAATATTCTGAGATATATTGATGAAATGGTGAGCAGAGATCATTTGTTAGAAAATGGTTTCAGCACAATTAACATTAATAAGTCCCAAATTAGCTCCCAAATTAGCTCCCAATTAACATTAAATAGCTCCAATCACTCTCATTTCAGACTTAATTAGTTCCAAATTTACCCTAATTAAAAGATAATTGCACAAATTACTCATTGAATAATTAATGTTTATCTATCTAATTAATTAGGTATATGCAACCTCACCATAAAATGTAGTCCTAACAAATCAAATTATGACACATCATTAATCTCAAATTGATTATAATTATAACCAATTGGAATCAATTGTTGATAATCACATATAGTCAGACTCAATTTATGATAGTGCATCTTGGCCATTAAAACTTGATTTGATGATAACTTTCAATTTGATGATAACTTTCAATTTGATGATAACTTTCAATTTGATGGTCCGATTAGGGCTTATGACCAGCCGATTTAATCATTACAACATCAAGATCATTTTGGTGAAATGAGATTAAGGATCTAGTAACCAGAACCAAGATGCATATTTTCAAGGTGAAATTACCCTTTTACCCTCCATGTGAGGTTAAATGCGGGTTGCAAAATGGGGTGTTAACTACTACATCTCCTCGAGCAACAATGTCTTTAATGATGTGGTACTTTCTTTCAATGTGCTTTCCTTTCTTGTGATTCCTTGAATCTTTGGATTATGCAACTGCTCCACTATTGTCGCAAAACAATGTGATAGGAACTTGCTCCATTCTTACAACACTAAGATCAGAAAGGAATTTTTTTAGCCAAATAGCTTCCTTAGCCGCTTCATAAGTAGCAACATATTCAGCTTCCATGGTAGAATCGGCAATACAAGATTGCTTAACACTCTTCCAACTTATAGCTCCACCTCCTAAGGTAAATACACAAACTGAAGTGGATTTTTTGAAATCAAGATCTGATTGAAAATTTAAATTTGTATAGCCAATAGGTATTAAATCCTCACACTGGTAAACAAATATATAATTTCTCGTTCTCCATAGATACTTGAGAATATGTTTTATAGCTTGCTAATGTTTTGGTCCTAGATTTGATTGATATCGGCTGACCATGCCAACTGAATAACAGATATCTGGTCTAGTACAAATCATGACATACATGAGACTTCCCATTGCAGAAGCACATGGAATTTGTCTAATCATATTTTCTTTCTCAAGAGTCTTAGGCCTTTGGTCATCAAACAGAGGAACTCTATGTTTGAAAGGAAGCAATTCTTTCTTGGAGTTTTGCATGCTAAACCGTTCTAGAACCTTATCTATATACTCAACTTATGACAAGCCTAACATCTTATTCTTGTGATCTTACTAAAGCTTGATCCCTAGAATAAAGTTAACTTCACCCAAGTCCTTCATATCAAATTGGCTTGACAATCAAATATTTACTGATGACATTACCCCTACATCATTTCTAATGAGTAGAATATCATCAACATAAAGCATTAGGAACATTACTACTTTATCTCGATGTCTTTTGTACACACATGGTTCATCAAGATTTTGTTCAAAACCAAATGACTAGGAACATTACTACTTCCATCGATCACAAATGGTTAGACCATGATCCTTTACTTCCGAACGTGGGGTGAATTCCTCAAAATTCACTTCACTTTTCTCATTAAGTCCACACATCTCCTATGATGATAATGACATCTAACAAGTAGACCTACTCCAAACTCTTTATAAAAAGGACCCAATCTCACCAGATTAAGGTATTTTCTACTATTCATCAATTCACCATATTTGAGTCCTAAAGAGAAATTTGACTTAATCGTCAAAGGATCCTTGGCCTGTTCGCCCCCCATCACCTTCGATAGTCTCTTTCTTTCTTTTCTAGTCATCCAAACGCTGTTGAAGCCCAAAGCATCGCCTACTAATTTCACACATCATCAATATTGTTTGAGAGATTAGTAAGGAAACAAAAAATGAATAAATCCATGATATAGAATGTTTGACTTTTGATTGACTTCATGATATTTTGCCATATAAACTTTTGAGCACTTACAATTTTAAACGTCAATATTCTTATTGAAGGGACAAGAGATCCAAGTACGTATATTGGGCCTTGGGCTTGTCCGATGAGGCTCAACTGTCGGAGGATGGATCAATAATATAGAAAACGTAAATTGTGATTGTGCAAGCTGAGGGAGGTGGTCCGAAAAGGAATATCCCCTTGACTAAACAAAACAAAGATCAAGATGTGTGTGTCCTGTTATCTTGAATAACGTACCAGAAAATTCTATTAGTAAAGATATACATTGTGAACGTACAAGATAGATAGGAGCTGAGAAATATCTAAGGGAAAGCTATTATCACCGCATTGAATGCACTGTAGCTAACTCTCTGGGCGCATTAATGAGGAAGTAGTGTCTGAATAGTAACTTTCAGCCTTACAACTACTATTCAAAGACTTCTTGAAAGTGCTGATGGGACAAGGATCAAGACGAACAATTTGGTCTACACGTGTAGGGTGGTGATACAAGACGAAGATAGTATAAAATAGGGGGGGAGACCCTGAGAGAAAAAGAGGGAGAAATTAAGAGAAAATACTGTAGTAATCAGCAATTGAAACTTGTAATCATATTTGAGAGAAATATACAAGAACTGATCTCCTCAGACTATGTCGAGGATAATTTTCTTTGAATTAAACTAGTCTATCTTCATTATCTTGTAATCTGGATACGTTTAGATTGTTGTATGATTCACTAAAGCCCAGTTTTCCAATCCCCACTCTACAAATTTATTGTATTGGGCTTTTGGGCCTACGTTCATTCACCCTTTGGGCTTGGGGATTCAAATTGTGTCCTTACACTTTTTTTTTTTTTTTGATACAGCGTCCTTACACTTATAATTACTATTAATAATTACTATAATTATCAAATTTGACATTTAATATTTTCTGTACAAACACAATCATTTCTATTTTATAAATATACAAACATAATCATAATACATGTCTATCAACAAATGATCATAATTATCAAATTTTATATGTATATACCATATAAAAGACTAAAAGAAAAAAAATCATTTTCAAAGATAAAATAAAATTTTGTTAAATTTTTTTAGTGCATTACAGGGTTCCTAACTAGTAAGTATATAATATGTATCCTCCAAAACTTTGTAAAACGATTCATTCCTCATTAATTGTGTGAGATTACATTGTTATCATGGTTTTATTGAAACAAAAAAATAATATATGATTGACCAAATAATAAAATTACTCTTTTATTTCCTTTCTTTTTATGAGAATTTCAATTTACAGCATCCGCTCCTGATGATAACTCTTTATCATCATACTAGATCTCTTATATAACTATCAGAGACTTTACCAGTTACACTAACTGAAACCTACCACTTTTATTTTCTTTCATTTGCTCATTTTATAAACTCCTTAAAATATTTTTGAAAAATATTTGATTGATTTCATTCCATTCCACTAAATAAACATTATGTATTCCATTCACTATAAAAAATAATAAAAAATAAAAAATCTATTCCATTCATTTATTAACTTCCTAACATGTTATAAACCTTCCTATAATTATATATTTTTCTAATCTTTCTTTAAAAAAAATGATAAAATAAAAACAAAAACAAAAACCATGAAAGCTCCTTGCCCATATCTCTAAAGCTCTTTCCACAAATAAATGGCGACAATTCTATTCTATTCAACTCGAAAGCGATTCCCAACCCTCAATCATTCACGCTCTCTAAATACACCACTCTCCACTCGCATCATCACCACCACAAGCCCGATACTATGGCCACAGACGCCTCCCCGAAATTTCGGACAGTCCCGAAATCCCCAGAATTCCACACCGAAATATCGGTTTCACCACCAACCCACGACGGCCTCGAGTTCTGGCAATTCATGATCGCCGGTTCCATCGCCGGCATGGTCGAGCACATGGCTATGTTCCCAGTTGACACACTAAAAACTCGGATGCAAGCCATTGGTGCCGGTGGGTCATTTCCGGTTCAACATATCGGAGTCCGACAAGCTCTCGGCTCCATTTTGAAGCTCGAAGGCCCTGTCGGACTCTACCGGGGTATCGGGGCAATGGGTCTCGGAGCAGGACCGGCACACGCAGTGTATTTTTCGGTCTACGAGTGGTGCAAAGAGGTGTTATCGGGTGAGAATCGGAATAACTCGGCTGCACATGCAGTTTCGGGTGTTTTCGCCACTGTTGCTAGTGATGCTGTGATCACGCCAATGGATATGGTGAAGCAGAGGTTACAACTGAAGAGTAGTCCTTATAAGGGTGTGGCTGATTGTGTGAAGAGGGTGTTGACGGAGGAAGGTTTTGGAGCTTTCTACGCGTCGTACCGGACTACGGTGGTGATGAACGCGCCGTTTACGGCGGTTCATTTCGCGACGTATGAGGCGGCGAAAAAAGGGTTGGTGGAGATTTCGCCCGAAAGTGCTGAAGATGAGAGGTTGGTAGTTCATGCCACGGCAGGTGCTGCTGCTGGAGCTTTGGCTGCTGCTGTTACAACCCCACTTGATGTTGTCAAAACCCAGTTGCAGTGCCAGGTATATTCATAACCATTAGCATGCACTTTCTAGTTTGTACACACACCGTTCATCATTTCAGGCATGATATTCACTTCTTCTTTTTTTTATGTATTGATATCCATATTTTAAAAAGTGAAATAAATAATATGTACGGACGAGGTAAGAATCAATACCCTATAGATAATTTGCTCCGACATGCATCTTATGTTTTTTTTTCCCCCCTAAACTTTCGTATATAGAGATTTTTAGAGTAACTGACTAATCATTGGATAATTTTTAGGACCTCATGTTATAAATGACAATTAAACCTTAAAACCACTAAACTAACCCCTTAAGGTTACATGTAATACGCACTTGTTTTCTTATATAAGCTAACTATTATTTTTATTTTGGTTCTCATTTTCTTGGCTTCAAAGCCTAATCTAATGGTCCAATTTTTGCCTTAATTTTACCTTGATTATGTGAATATAGACTGCAAAAACTTTACACATGCCCCAAATCCCAAATATTAGTTTAATATCATATTTCAATTGTGATTAATCTCTTATAGTTTAATTGGCACATCTACATGCACTAAATGTTTGAGAATCTAAGGAGAAAAGGGTTCGAATCGAAAGGTTAGCTATCTCAAAAAAAGTAAAATAAAAAAGGCTATGATATGGAGGTGAGTCATGACTCATGTGACTAATGGTTTGTGATGACGATACGAAAGGTCGTCAATCTGAGTGTTCATCCAATGATGGAAGATCTGTTGCTAGCCAAAGAGATCCTGAGGAAGAACAACAAAGAGTCTGAATGGATAACACCGGTGTGGTGTTTGCCACACAAGCTTCGATGATAAAGTTAGAGAATCAAGAGGGCAAAGAAATAGTTTAAGAATTCCAATCCAAGAGTTTTTTTTTTTTTTTTTTTACGTACCTCCCTGCAGTGTCTGACTTCCTCTATATATATACGTTCTCTTCCATCTCCTACCCGTTGAGTCCATTAATGGGGACTTGAATAGGGCGTTTGTAACGCTTCCCATGTACACTAACCGTCGGGTGATCGGCCTTCCAACGGTCAAGGGAGTTATGGTGGCTCTGTAACGTCTACCTTATTTATTTACGGACCGACGATGCTTCTTCCCTCGTGCTTCTGTGGACGACAAGAGCCTCTGCGTCTATCGTCTTGCATCGGGACGAGGGTTTTTCCTGAGGAGTATGTGGTCGTCTATCAGTTTGCATGTATTTTCATTTCCTCCTCTGTGAGATGAGAGTAGAATTTTATGTCAAGTTGGTGTTGTATTCACCCCTAGATGATGTTGCAGTAATTATAGAGCACTGACCGACTTATTTTCTAGTTAGTAGGTTTGTAGATCCCTTTCCAACAGGTTACCACATTTTTAAAAGCGAGAGAAGGTGATGGGGTGCCCAACAATGTTCAAATAATTGCCTCATGATAACTTATCCATTGGTTTTTCGATAAGATTTGTCCGTCAATACCGATATGTCCAAGTTCTTAAACTAAAATGCATCATCAAGTATACCTATTAAAAAAAAAATGCATTATCAAGTACTGCCAAACAACTGACCCTTTTCTTCCATGGTAAAGGGGTGGAGCGTTTATAAATTCAAGACTCACTTGGTGCATGTATTGTTTATCAATAAAAAAAAATTATCAAATACTAATGGTTCATTTGGATTGAGAGGAAGAGAGGGAGAGTAGAGTAGAGTTGGTCCAAAATTAGCTTATTTTCAGTCAATTCTACTTTACTCCTCTCCACTCCCGCTCCCTTCTCCCTCAATCTAAACACGTTGCTGGCCTTAGGTTTAGGCTAATGAGGCCATTGCCTAGGGCCCCTTACTTGAGAAGGCCCCAAATTTGGGGGCAAATTTATTTATTTATTTATTTTATACATAAAAATATTTTTGGAAGATATTAAAACATTTTAGTTTATATTTTTTTTTTCATTATTAAGAAGGCTCAAAAAGTAATGCTAGAGATAGAGATAAGACAAATTTAAATAAATAAATCTTACAATTAGACGTGTTACTAATCACAAGTCATTCAAATAAGAAAATGATAAAAATACTATAAATTTTACTATATAACTTTTATTTATTTAATTATTTTTATACAAGATAAAAATTATACTCTAACCTAATCTAAGTGTATATGTGTGTGAAACTCTCTTCTAGAGACTTAAATCTCGATCATTGCCCCTTACACCCCACAAGAACTTATACTTGTGGAGTGATCACTGCACCAAGGGTGCGTGGTGATCTCCATAACTTTTATAATTTGATGTAACAATGAATATGATAGGTAGATTTCAACAAACTATTGAATGCATTTTTAAATGAATATTTGTGATTGGTGATATATCTTTGTAATTCTCATGTTGTAAATTTTATAATATTTCTAGTATTTTTGTAAGTTTCATGTCATTGATCACATTCATTACAACATCAGTTTGTAGTAAAATTTGTTATAATTTTAGCATTTGCTCAAAAAAAATCATATTAATGAGTAAAATGAATGGATTTTAAAAAAATTATTATATAAAATGCTAATTAAATATTATTTAAGTGATAACATTAAGGCCCCATTTGAAAATTTCGCCTTAAGCCTCGGAAACACTTGGGCCGGCCATGTCCAAACAGGCCCTAAGAGAAGAGAGAGAGAGAGAGAGCTTGTGTTCAGGTTTTCAAATGCAAGGTTAGATCCATGGAACAAACTTAGCTCAGGCAGCATACATAGATAAATTTTTAGTCAGGTGAATTAGGCTCTCTCCCATTGCATTAGACAAGGCTCTGTGACATGCTGTCTTTGCCAATATAGATTTCTTTCCCAAACCTCAAGTCTCAACTTACATTTTCACTTTTCTAAATATGTCTTGTTGCACCTTGCATGTTCTAATTAATCTGTGCTGGCTGTAGTAGTTCTTGTCTTGTTCATTCACTAGCATTTTACTTTTTCTTGGGGGTGGATAAGATTTGATATGCATATCATACCGTTATTGATTCTCAAGGTCCTCTTCTGATTGCACAGGGCGTCTGTGGTTGTGACAGATTTTCTAATTGTTCGATTAAGGATGTTATAAACAGCATTGTTAGAAAGGATGGATATCATGGGCTTATGAGAGGTTGGGTCCCCAGGATGCTCTTCCATGCACCTGCTGCTGCAATCTGCTGGTCTACTTATGAAGCGTCAAAAAGCTTTTTTCAACAACCCAATAAGTACTAATTATGTGGGTGGGGGGGCAAAATCACCGTAATATCTGCAGACAGCTCTATTAGGTGATTACCTGAAAGAAATTGCTCCACCTGTATATAGCTACTGTATTTTGAGTTGCACATAAGCAAAAAAGCCAACTGGTGCACAGAACTCCCACTTTTACGGGTCTTAAGAGGCGATTGAGTTACACACCATCAATTCCTCAAACCCAGCTATTGTTCATATTGGTGGTGCTGGTATTCACAAAAGGAATTGGATACATATGTATATATATGCTACAGATTGTTGAGCCCAGATCAAACACTTTTTATATCATGTATCATTCAAGGAAGGAATACTGGATACTGTATTTTCCACTTGTGTATTTGGCTCTTTGCCATCAGATGTCGAACTTCTAAACCATATTGCCCAGTGATGCCGTTAATTTTGGAGGGTTGTTGGGCCATATTGGGTATAGAATTTTATCATGAACTTTTTAATTCTACCTGGAATTTTATGAATGTAGAAAGTTCCACTATTTTTAATTCTAGTTTACTTTTTCAATTGATTATGATATTATTGATATTCTTTCCTTCTTAAACGTTTTTCATGGAAAAGAAATTTTTATGCATATGACACAAGAAGGTATCTCATGCATTCAGTATATATAGCGTCCCTCTCAAAACTTGTAAGTTCTACGTAATTGTGGGGTTCACTTGCTATGAGAGGAATGCTACATACATATGTCGGATGTATAAGATAATTATTGTTAAGATACAGTAATCCCACTAATCACAATATTTTTATTGAAATATGTTAGGAGAAGTAGAAGAAACAATTATCATCAAGATAAGATATGGACTGCTTAAGGAATCATAAAAGTTTTTATTATTGAATAACAAATTTAGTTTCAAGTCTCCCTTGTAACAAAAGAGAAGCCTGTTGGTGTCTATTCAGCAAAGTAGAATGAAACGCATTGTTTCTAGAATTAGCATACATTGATTCCAACTCATAAGCACGGTTCATTGTTTTCCAAATTAGTGGGTAAAATGATAGTTCCCTCGAATAGATGTTAGTTCTAAATTCTAATTCTGGAATGTAGGAAACTTCCACTTTCTTTTCTCATTTTTTTTCCAATTGAAAATCCTCCAAATTGTATACAAATTCAACGGAATTTATAGTCTTTGAGGAAAAAGAATGGCCAAATTTACATAATGTTGTCCCTAAACTTTTTTTATATTGTGAGTTTCTGATAATATGCTGTAGCTATTGAAGCAATTCCCAATAGGTAACGTTCAATATGGGTCAAGCATCAGCAGAGTGTAAAAGAATCAAGAACAGCATAATTCAAAGAGAATCTGTCCAATCTATCGAGTATATTCTAGTTCAATATCTCCCTCAAGAAGCACCAGTGGTCTAGTGGTAGAATAGTACCCTGCCACGGTACAGACCCGGGTTCGATTCCCGGCTGGTGCAACGTATTTATTACTTTTTTGGAAAATTTTAACGATCAACTGCAATTTGGAATATGGGTTATCCTCGACCATCATATATCTGTAAATCTTGATTCCAGACTGAGCTACTCTACAAGTTAAATGAATAAAATAATTTCAGTCAATATTTCCAAATGGATAGGCCTTTATTTTCTTTTGCAATATACTTACATAAGAATATAATATAAAATTTGTAAATTAAATTAGTGCATATGTTATTTAAAAATAATTTATTAATTTTTGTAAGCATTATGTAATGAAATATATAATATGTTTTGCAATATGTTTTACATTCAACAACAATACAATAAATGTTACACTTTAATTTTTAGTTATTATTATATAAATTTTTAATTCTAGTCCACCAATGGACCCAAAAGGAAAACTAGAAGAAAAAGAAAAAGAAAGAAAGAAAAAGAAAAAAAGAAGTCCAAATTACAATTAGAATCATCACAAGTCACACACCAAAAAAAAAAAAAAAAAAATCTTGTTACACGCTGGATATTACATACTATGTACATTCTTTGAAATCATATTTTCAATACACGATTTCAGCCCATGTGGCAGTATATGTATAGTGAATGTGCATTAACAAGTGTGTAATAATCACTGCCCAAACCAAAATATGTTAGTCAAATGTAGTTCGTGCTGTTCATCGGGTTCAAGTTCATATTGGTGGCAGTCTTGCAGGGGTTGAAAAGAACATTACCTTTCACCCAGTGCTTAAAAGTAATGCTACCCCCTCACTGCCTTGACCTATTCTGAATTAGCCTTGTCTCACAGAATAAAAACGCACAAAGAAAACATAAAATACATTTTACGCAATAAAAAAATATCCACTGCATCACAGCCATTCAACTTTCACAGGAGGAAACATTTATGGTTTGATTCAACAGGTCTTCGTCCTTACAATGAAGAAGGAATGAAACACAGCCACAGAATATATATTACCGCACAAGCATGTTCTGCTTTAGAACTTATCTATTGTTACACCATCTCTAAGAACCTCATAAGCCTCTCTACTCCTGCTTTTCTTCATCCCAGCTGTGAAATGTAGCTTTGATCCATCAGATGAAATAGCGGTCACTTTTACCCATATCATCACCTTTGTCTTGATCCCATCTATGTCTGTTAGCTTTCCTTTTTCCAGATACCCGGAAACGATGGTGGAAAAACGCAACACAGATGAGTCTTTGTAGCCCACTTCACAGACCGCTGGTATGTAGACTATAAGCTTCCCTGTTGCTTCAGTGAACTCATAGTTTGTGGCATCACGAGGGAAGATCCCTACAGCCATGTCATACTCCTTTAGCAGTTCTGGCAATGGCTTTTGCATTTTTCCTGCACAGAAAATACTGACAACAGGTTAGAGGAATGTATTGCAATGTTAAATGCAGAGTGGGTTTTAGGAAATAAAAATTCTGTTTTATAAAGTCCCTAGCACAGCAGTGAAGAATGCATTCTCTTATATCCTAAATCCTAATCTTACCTCCTGAATTTCATCAATGTCAAATCTGATATCACACTGCTCTTCTTTGATGTTCTAAAAACATTAGAATTACCAAGAAAGGGAATCTGGTGATTCTGGTTTGTCTACGGAAACTTAAAAGAATTAGAGAATATGAAAGCCTTGGCTTAGACACAAAATAAATCATGTTGTAAGTGACAACTGAAACACCAATCTTCATCACTGAACAAATTGTATACCAATATGCCAGTGTTCTAGTAACTTAATTTGTAGCAAAATCAACAATATTCACAGAGCTAATTTATAGAATAAGAAAAGTATATATCTTTTACATACAAAGGAATAAAAGAGTGCAAATGATGTACAGAGCACAAACCTTTGAGTTTATTAACCAACCATTTTGTACCTCCTTCAATACTGGTCGACAGAGACTGATGGCAGTAGAAAAAATGTCAGTAAGAAGCATACCTCAAATAAATCAAGCAACAACAGTAGTGTGCAAAATAAGACGCTGTATGTGCTTGGCCATGTCTTAACATGCATCATTGGTGCATGTAAACAAATCTTTTTTCAAGCTAATCTAGTTAAACATTTTTCCAAAGTTGATGCCGGCATCACCCATGGATATGAAATTGTATTTAACTGAAACTTTTTTTCATCAGTATGTTTAATTGAAACTTAGAAATAAAAGCTTAGATTGAACCAAGAGAGATACAGAAAGATTGCAGCTCAACCTTGGTTCATGGAAACTTCTGTATCTTTTACATCTCATGTTTGGTGTATTATAGTCATTCTCGATTATTTCCACATACTGATTTATTTTTTAATTTCTTAAGAAAACAAGCAATGATCATATCCAGAATGAATTTCATATATAGAAACAAAGCTGTATTTGTCTCTACGAAAATGAAAAAGAATTAAACACATTGCATTCCTAAGCACATCGGCACATGGATGCATCTGACTGGGAGCTTCATCAGCCATTGGTGCACCGAGAAGATCACCAGAGCACTGCTCGTAAAACAATATAATATGAAGGGCAACGATAAAATTAGAGTGACTCATTCACTTCATTTCAGTCCCACACCTAATTTCAAAATTTTGCCAAGTGGAACAAGAAGGCGAAGCACATTGGACAACAAAACAAGGAAACAAAGCCCGGGATGCTAACTAGTATGTAAATGGAAACACTCACTTACAAACCCCCCACAACTAATGCCTCATCCAATACCCCATTGCTACAAGTAAACACCTGTAGACATCAGATTAAAATCCTCTAGCATTCTTAGGGCAACTCGAGAACATGACGTTCTTGAAATCCTATCCATCTCCGTCGTGAAACGAGTGGATCAAATTTTGCCATATTTTCAGCATTTAAACAAACATTGACTAGCACCACGTTTTGGTATTTAATACAGACAACGTGGTAAAATCCAATCAACTCATTTCACAATGAATGGAATGGAATCTTAATCCAAATTTTATTTCCTTATTTATCTAAAAAATTAATACATAAAAATTATAATAATTTATTATTTAAAAAAAAAAAAAAAAACCATCTTCCAGCAATATCACATTAGTATAAAAATTGACCTAAATGTTAAAAATATGTAGCTAGACTGAAACAATTTGTGCATAAAGGTTACCAAAATGTGATAAATCACATTGATTTACAAATTTAAGTCATTTGAATTACTATCCCAAAAACTAAAATCTAGTGTTAAGTACAAAATTCAAACTACCAAACCATTTCCCTAAACAGAAATCATTAAAAACCCTAATTTAATTAACATATCTTCAAACAGATCGATATTATAACAGAAATTTAAGCAAAATCACGAATTCAATTCATATATATATATATAGAGAGAGAGAGAGAGAGAGAGAGCTCACGTTGATATCATCTCCGACGGAGTTGATCTCCTTGTTAGCTCTCTGGCTGAACCAGTACGAGCCGACCTTGTTCATTATCTGATCCATGGCGTTGATTTGAGCTGCTCGATTTTTCTGATCCCTCTCTCTCTCTCTCTCCTCTTCTCTTTGCTTAAGAGGGAAGGAAAATTACTAGTTCTAGAGAGAGAGAGAGGTCGTGTGGTTGTGTTCTCCGCGCGGACTAGTCAGAAATTATCACCGCTTGTTTTTCTCTTCCATGTGATGAATGTCTTGGCCAATAATACAATGCCACGTCGAAATTCTCCTTTTTTTCTATTTATCCACCTTGAGTTTTTTTTTTTTTCTTAATAATATTAACTCAATTATTACAACAAGAGAGAGGATATAATTTTTGGTTAAAGTCTTATCTAGTTAGTGTGCCTTCGATACTGTATATTTGGTTGAAAATTAAAAATTTATTGTTAAAAATACTGTAACAAAGTATTTTTTATTACTCAAATTTACTGTTCACCCACAATTTGCACTTGGCTAGTCCATAAACAGTGCCATAGACCAGTCAAAAAACGCAACTTAGAAAAACGCAAATGCAAAAAACCTTATCCAAACAGACCGTTATTATCTGTTTGGATGCTGATGAAAGTATTAGGTGTTGTTTGGTTTAAGTGTTTTCATCATCTAACATTCAGTTTTCATCATCCAATATCCAAATTTAGTAGGCCCCACAACAAAATGCATTGTTTGGTTTAGTTTTCAGTTTTGGTTTTCATCATCCAATCACTCAAAATTTTGGATGTGAGTTACCAAAACTGAAAACAGTTTTGAGTTGTTTTCAGTTTTGGAAAACTGATTTCAGTGGCAAAACTCGTAAATAAGGTGTGAACGTGGGCCCTAGCGTCAGTGCATTGTCACGTCTGTCTCAGCCTTGGCCCAAGACTGTTGCAGCTCCTTGTTTCATTTCAGCACTCCATTCAATTCTTTCTTTCTTCTTCTTCCTTTTTTTTTTTTTTCTTAATCACAGAACCCATTCGGTCTCACTGTAGATTTTTTTTTTTTTTTTTTATTCTTCATCACAGAACCCATTTGGTCTTTGCCTCCGGTGGTGATGGTGGAGATCGTCGCGGGTCCGATTGTCATTTGTGCAGGTCCGATTGTCGCTGCTTCAGGTCCGATCGTCGTTTGTGGGTATTGGGGGTTGAAGGAAGAAAAAAAAGAAAAAGAAAAGAAGAAGAAACAAACAGAGAGTGATAGAAACAGAGAGTGATGGAAACGAAGAGTGATTGAAAACAGATCGAGCTGCTGGGTCAAGCTGCTGGGTCGCGCCGCCGCTGGGTCATGCCTCCGCTGGATCAGGCTGCTGCTGGGTCGCACCACTAGGTCACGCCGCCGCTGGGTCACTCTTCCTTCTTCCTCTTTATCTGTTCCTATTTTTCTTCGAAACCCACTTCTTCAATTTTGAAGATTTTCTCTTTTGTTTCTTTGATTTTCTGTCTAAGACACAGTTCTTTGTGTATATCTGTGCCTGAGTAATTGAACAAAAGCTTCAACCATTTTGAGAGATGTGGGTTCGGGTTTGTGTTTATGTTTTGGGAGAGGAATAGGGGTGAGGGGGTGAAGGGGAAATGAACAGTGAAGAAAATGGGGGGGAATGAGGGTGAGGCGGGTAGGATAACAGAAGGGTCTGATTTTGTACTCAGGAATGGTCCCACAAAAAGTTGAAATATTTGAGTGATAGAAAATGAAAACAGTGTGCCAAACGGGTGGGAATAGGAAATTGGGGTATTTTGAGTGATGAGTAATGAGTGACCATTTTTTTAAACCAAACAAGCCCTTAGCGTCCAGCGTTTCACTTTTTTTTTTTTTTTTAGAAGAGCGTTAACTGAGTTTTAGTAGGTCTCGTGCACAATTCACGGGACTCACAAACCTTTTTTTCAACAAAAATTTTATTAAAAATAGGTCTCACAGCACTATTCATATATTTAAAAATTATTTTGTTACAGTGTTTTTAATTTTTAGTTTTAAATTTTTAGCAAAATAAGCGGTGTCTAAACAGACCTTTAATGGTAATAATAATAATAATTTTATGATGATGGTGTTTTGTTTTTATTATTATTACTCCATAATAATAATCATGGAATAATAAAAGTAGTTAAATGACAAGTCGACATGAGTTGACAGCAACTTAGCATCACAATGTGGATTTTTAATTAGCTGAACGTAAAGTTTATTGTTCTCAAATAAAAGATCTACGTTGAAATCCTATTTATATATAAAAAATCCATTTATAATTTTTTTTAAACAAAACAAACAAACGTTTTAATTGTCTTGGCCTGACAATGAAGCAATCATATGAAATTAATGCCATAAGTTCAATTTCTATCACGTGTTATAAATTTTATTTAATTAACACATCTATCAAAAAAAAAAAAAAATACTCTTCTCCATTTGATATTGATGAATTTCATAGTTCAGATTAATTATTACAAAAAAAAATGTGATATTCATAGCTACATCATTTATAATTTTAAATGACGTGAGCACTTGATAAATAAAATCTTAATCATGAAATAAACTCTCATTTTCATGGACGCTTAATAAATAAAATCTTAATTATGAAATGAACTCACTTATTTTTCAGTGAAATTGAAAGGAATCTTGTTTTATCTCAATAAGGAGTTCAAGCATTAGTCTAAAGGTTTCAGCACCCTCTATGGTGCACGATGTCTGAGATTCGAAGTTTTGAACCCCACTCCCTTCCTCTACTTATTTACAACCAAAAAAAAAAAAAACCTTTAACATGTTAATAAGTTGTGAAAAAGTGGTGTTCTTAAGATTAATTTTGCTTCTCTCTCTCTTAATATAATTAACTAGAGAAAAAATAGAGAATGATAAGCTCTATAAACATTATTCAAAACCATCAGAAAGGAGAATTTCTATTTCTGTAATGGTAGCTTATAAGGCTTTTCTTTTTCTATTTAATTTTGTTCCTTTTTTTAAAGAGGGGTTCTAAGAACATGTACTATTTGAGTCAACTGTCTTTGTTTTTGAATGAATCCCTATATAGGTTATAGAATTATCACATATTACCAACATCAATATATATATAAACAAAAACTTTGGTTTGGTTAAAAGCTAGTGGTTTGTAATGAAAGACGTTCAAACACAGCTTTGAAAAAGAGAGAATCGTCCATTATCAAATGTGAAAGACATTGAAAGTTTCAAACAAACAATATTTTCGTGATGGAACTAAAAGAAGGTTCCTAGAAGAACTAATGTCACGTTTTTTTTTAATTCACTATTATATATATTGGTCTGAAAAAAGCACAGTTGTTTGGTATTAGATTCTTCCTAGAATTCCTATCTATATTCTCAAAACAAAGACAAAACAAAAAAAGAAGAAGAAGAGAGTTCTTTCTTTCATAGTTTGTGAATTCCACGCCTGGATTCTCTTCCACAGGATTGAGATTTTAAGTAGGTAAATGCCTTAATTTATGTAATCCAATGTATATTATGGTTCTAATAATGCTTAACAACACGTGTGTTTTACAAAGTAGAACAAGAAGAGAGAGAGAGAGAGAGAGAGAGAGAGAGAGAGAGGAAGGACATGTTTTTAGGACATAAATGTTTACTCTTATATAAATAATTTAATAAATCATGTGGTTCATAATAGTTAACGGTTAACACAAAAGGATTATTATTTTGAGGAAAAATCTATTATTTTGAGGAAAATATTTATTCTTTTATTTAATCCATCCATTCTTTTTCTTTTTTCTTTTTTTTTTTGGTAAATCCGGATAGCATTAATGAATAGTTAGATTCAAAAGTAATAAAATTCAGAAGATTTTTATAAGTCTGTTTGGAAATATTGTTTAAACAACAATTTCATTTTTTAAATACCACAACACATATTTTTACTATATTTAAATTGTATTGCTAAAAAGTCTCTTAACAAACGGTCCTGCACTTCTAATAATAGTGACCATTTTTGCTTAAACTGCCTTCCCATGCTTGCATGAGAGGTCATTTCATTGGTCATTGTCCATATATTCATAATCATATTCATATATGGGAAAGAAATTAGAGAAAAGAACCAGTACGGTTTTGGAATCTTAGCTATATATACCAGACAACCTATATACAACTGTATCCACTAGAGGACAGGATTCAGTTCCTATGGTCCAAGAGTACGACACTGTCCAGTAATATCTTGGGAAGCATCTGAGTCCATCGAGTCAAAGGCATGCATATATATCTGCACATTGCCACAGTCATTTGATAACGTAATGTATAGTGTACACTGAATCACTAGGTAGTTAGTACAGGAGCATCAGCATAAATATTTTACTCTCTTTTTTTTACTTTTTTGAGTTTCTTTTGAGCCACGAAAGCATATATGCCTTTCTAGCTAGCTCAATGCTTTTTTTTTTTTTACTTTTTTTTTTTTTGAGAAGGTAGCTTAATGCATTTGATTGGGTTACGTACTTCAATGCTTGAATATATTAAAGAGAACGTCTATCGGAAATATCAATGTTAGTGTCTAAGTTCAACGAATCTATATTATTGTACTTTCCGTATTATTGTACTCGTATATAAATACCCCTTTTGTACAGTTTAAGAGGTCGTATATAAATACCCCTTTTGTACAGTTTAAGAGGGCATTAGAGAATAAAATATTAATTTTTGATTACGTAAAAGCGCTGACAGCAGTGTTGCTATATTGATATATTACTATATTTTAGCTCTTCAAACATCAAAATTATACTCCAGCAGTGAAGCTAAACTTATTTTTTTTAGTTCTATTGTTAGAGTGCACGTCTATAAATAGATGTGCACCGTTCATGAGAGCTAAATAATAAAATATTATTTTATTCCGTCCGGTGAATTAAAATAATAAAAAGTGGTTCTATATCTCTCAGTTACTCCGTGCCTCTCTCTCTCTCAGTCACTCTCACCTCTTTGTCTCAACGTCTCCGACTCATGTCTCCGCCGGCCTCAACGTCACCGGTCTAAACCAACCCAAGCCTTAAGTTGCCGATCCACGTCTCTGACTCACGCCTTCGCCCAGTCCTCCATCTCAACGCTCACCCAACGCCGATCAAACCATTGCTTTGGTTTTTCGTTGATCAGACCCATGCTGACATTGTCCTCCTCAGTGAAGCCCAGCTCTGTGATTAGTGATTTTTTATTTTATTTGTGATTGGTGATTTTGTTTGGTCTGGGTTGAGGAAAAACATTGGAGATTTCAGTTGGTGGTTTTTTTTTTTTTTTTTTTCTCCTGCTGTGGACTGGTGGTGGTGGTTGTGGCTGATGGTAGAGGTGGTTATGGTTGGTGCTGTGGAAGTTTTTTGGGTAGTGGGATATATTATTTTATTGTAAGAGATATATTATTTTATTGTGATATTTATATTATTTTATTGTGTTGAAAGATAAAATAAATTCACTGCTGCAACATGTGTATAGGTAAAATAGATAAAGTAACTTTTGGTAGAGCTAAAAAGCTAAATTTTTAGCTCCACTACTGTGGATGCTCTAATATTAGAGTTAAGATTATGAATGAAACCCTTGCTCTCTTTTGCATTCCTTTTATCTTTTCTAGTGTTCTAATTTAGTAGTGTCCTCTGAAGCACCGACGCGGCAAAATGGGAGCCGCACCCACACCGAACTCGCGGCGACACAGCGACGCTCCTCCAATGTGCCGATGAGCCCTTTTTTTTTCGATTCTTGTCAACACGCGCCAGTTCAAGCCAAAACAGGCCGATTAACACCGATTCTGGCCGAAATTTACCGAAATCGGCTAAAATATATGTCAAAAAAAATAATAAAAATAAACTTGTGAGTTGTATTCTATATATCATCTCTTAAATTGGTATACATTTACAATTATATGAAAAAGTATGCTTAGTAATATATAGAAAATATAAATAAAATATTTTTAATAATTTTTTAATCACAGCACTTACACCCTACTTTTTCAAAAATTGCTGAGTCTCGCACCCGCACCCAAATCCGGAAACGCACTCGTGCTTCATAAGTAGTGTCTTCCTCCAATAACAATACCTTTACTACTGGTTTAGCATGATTTGTACCTTTTTTTTTTTTTTTTGGTTGGTAAATCCGAATAGCATTTTCAAACAGAATCAACAACAATAAAATTCAAATGACTACGCCTCTCGTAATACAGACCCATATTTTTATAAAATAAAAGCAAATATAAGTCCACAGACGGCCTATCAAAATACATAATATCTTGAATCTTGATCTAGAGCTAGACCTTTTCTGGTTGAGGCATTAGCACACTTATTTGCTTTATAGAATCAGTGACTTATCTTCACTTAAGGAATTTGGCTGATGAGAGTCCTGCAATCCAAGATAAGAGAAGCATGATGTAAACTACTACTATACTTCTCAGCTAACCAACCAAACACAATTTTGGCATCTAATTCAATTTCCACTACCCCAAATTTCAAATTTGTACACAATATTAACCCTTCCCTTATAGCCCACAGCTCTACATCAACACTAACAGAGATCCCAATAGAACGAGGTAAGTCATTAAGCTTGTTTGGTTCATTTTTTTTCATCACTCAATTTTCGTCACTCATCACTCATCACTTGTCACTCATCACTCAAAATACTCTAACTCCCTACACCCCACCCGTTTGGTACCATCACTCATTTTTATCACTCAAATTTTTCAACTGTTTGTGGGCCCCGTATCTATAACTTGGTGCAGCTTTTATTTATTTTTTTTTTTTTTTCAATACGCAAACTCACTGAACCCAGTTAGAAAAAAAAAAAAAAAAAAGAAACTCGAACCCAGTGAAAGAAGAAGAAAAAAAAAAAGAAAGAAAGAAAGAAGAAGAAGCCACCTAGTGTGAAAAAAAAAAAAAGAGAAAAAAAAAAAGAAGAAGATGATCAGGTACGAAGAAACCCAAAGAAGAAAAAAAAAAAAAAAAAGTTGATCAGGTATGAAGAAAGAACCCAACGAAGAAAAAAAAAAAAAAGATGGTCAAAAGTAATCCCAGAACCCAGCGAATAAAAAAAAAAAAAAAAAAGATGATCAGGTATGATTGTATGAAGAAAGAACCCAGCGAAGAGAAAAAAAAAATGGTCAGGTATGATTGTATGAAGAAAGAACCCAGCGAAGAGGGAAAAAAAAATGGTCAAAAGTTGCAGCTGTGGGACCAAGTATGTGATGTTATTTACAGAATTACTATTGAAAACAGAGTTATGAAAATTAAAAATACCTAAAATGTGTTTTCAGTTTCCATAACTCATCATTTAAAAATCAAAGAATTGAGTGATGAAAACAATGATCCAAAACTCATCCAAACAAGTGCTCATCTGTAGGACCCACACGATTTGGATGATGAAAACAGAAAACTGAGTGATATCACTCAAAACTCACCCTATCCAAACAAGCAATTTATCCAAACCCCATTATGATCTCGGATAAGGCCCCTCCACTAGCCAAACCCAGATTGCCCAAAGAGGACCCATTCATATTCAACTTAACCCAGCTAATTTCAGGTTTATTCCACCTTTAATCGGTCTAGTTCGAGCGGTACAGAACATAAACTCACTGGCCACCGCCCAAAAATAAAGTGGTGTTTAAGAACTCTCCTCTAAACCGAGAGCATAGTGGTTTGTATGTGTTAGATGTTAACCTTCCCAATATCTTCATGAGACCACTTATTAATCACATAACTTGAAAGATCTGAAGTCCTAGGTACATAATGTTGTGAAACTCATCCTAAAACACCTTTCACATGTGCAGCCATAAGTGTTCTGTCAAACTAGCCCACACACTAGAACGCTACCACTTGTCGCTGGTTAGCGATAGGAGCTCTCACGAGTCATGCCCCTCTTATCGTCCCCACATGCATGCCTCACAAGTTTCACATGCCAATCAGGGCCGGCCCTAGGCTTAGGCCATTGCCTAGGGCCCCTTACTAGAGAAGGCCCCAGATTTGGGGGCAAAATTATTTGTTTATTTTTTATATATAAATATTTTTGAGAGATATTAAAACATTTTAGTTTACATTTTTTTTCACTATTAAGAATGCTTAAAAAATTAAGTAATGCTGGAGATAGAGATAAGACAAATTTAAATAAATAGGTCTTATAAATAGACATGTTGCTAATTATAAATAATTTAAATAGAAAATGTTAAAAATACTATAAATTTTACTACATAACTTTTATTTATTTAATTATTTTTATATAAGATAAAATTATACTCTAGCCTAATCTAAGTGTATATATGTGTGAAACTCTCTTCTAAAGACTTAATCTCGACTATTACCCTCCACATCCCACAAGAACTTATACTTATAGAGTGATTACTGCACCAATGGTTCGTGGTGGTCTTCATAACTTTTAAAATTTGAGGTGACAATGAATATGATAGGTAGATTTTAACAAACTATTAAATGCATTTTTGAACGAATATTTGTGATTGGTGATATATCTTTGTAATTCTCATGTTGTAAATTTTATAATATTTCTAGTATTTTTGTAAGCCTCATGTCATTAATTACATTCATTACAACACCAGTTTGTAGTATAATTTGTTATAACTTTAGCATTTTCTCAAAAAAAAAAAATCATATTAAAGAGTAAAAAGAATGGATTTTTAAAAAATTATTATATAAAATGCTAGTTAAATATTATTTAAGTGATAACATAAAGGTCTCATTTGAAAATTTCGCCTTAGGCCTCGAAAACGCTTGAGCTGGCCCTGATGCCAATAACCTAGGAAATGATCTCATTTAATTTCTTCCTATATTTAGACGAATGTACTGACACATTGTTAAAATTAGAGGGAATTGGAGGAATAACACCTCACCACATACTCTATGCCAAATGCCAAATGTTAGTAATGAGTAATGTGCGTGGTTGGTTACAAATATCTTTTGTCGAGTAATGTGCTACACGTCACCTGCCATGCATGCAACCGGCAATAACAGGATTTTTCCTTTGTAATCATATCGTTGCCTTATTTACTTTTTAGCAATATTTATTATTTTTTATATAGTTGTGCACATGATTAATTGAATTGGAACCCATTGCATAATTAAATGTACTAATCAAGTTGGTTTAAATTTACTTTCACTATAGCGTCCCTCAATATTGTAATTTATCTACTTATGCTTTAGCTATGTCTCTAGTAATAGGTTAAGGTCTATGTTTGGTTAGATAAATGCCCTAATGATATTGTTACTCATGTACTTTCTGATATTCAGTAATTTTATTAAAACTATCGTTTACTATTTTAAAAATTATATATATATATATATATATATCATATCAAGGTTTAAGATTTTTTAGAGTTTCCAACTAACTCTATCATAGAATACTTATAATCCTTTTTTTTTTCATTACGAAATACATGAATTGAATCAACTACTCACTCTCTTTACATTTTGTAATGGATGTGAAATTTGCACAAGCATTCACATAGCACCAAAAAAAAAATGTAACTTTTACTACTTTTTTATCCTTTTCACATAATAAGCAGATACTATCTTAATACTTTGTTACCCTTCTTTTTAACTGCATCATGTTAGAAAAATACATGTTTGTATCATATACAAAACATACACAACGAAAAATTGACGGATTTACTTCATTCATGATTGATAACATGTACTATGTAAGTTTCAGAATTTAAGAACAAGAAAGCATACCTTGATGTGGTGAAATTCAAAACAAAAGACTAGAAGTACTTGGAAACACTTTTAATATTCACTCTAATTCTACTTAACGCCCAAGAAATTTAGTCTCTCAATCAATTTTCAAGGAAAGAATAAAATAATGTCTAACACTCATATACAAACTATTTCATTCCTTGTAAGATCTTAATGAAAACACTTATGAAAAGACTTATGAAATTCTGTATGTTTCTCTCCTTATATATAACTAATTATCTAATTGAATTAACCTTTTGGGTCATTCCAATTGGGCTCTAATATGTGGCTTAGAATGGGACCAAAATAGAACAAATAAGACTCTAGCTCCAATGGGCCTTGAGCTTTTCTGTCAACTCTTGACAAGTCCAAAGTTACCATTAATTATATTCAATATCATTATATGAATATAATTGCACTCTAGGCCTTATTAATAAATTATATCTCAAGACTTTATTATACATGCAGCCTTTTATTAAAATATTCGTAGTAATACAAATTCTTGAATATAGATTGCCACTTTAAAGATTACTACATCTTAATCCTTGAGTACCCGGTTTAATCCTTTATGTTATTCATCATATATTTATGAAATCCATTTCCATAAATATATACTTTAGCAACTCCTTACTAAAGTGGTTGGGCCCAACACTATGAATAATCAAACCCATTAAACTTATCTCAAGAGAATATTTTATATCTCCGTTAAAAAATTATAAATTCCATCTTAAGAATATATGTTCCATCAACACTAAATGCGGCTGCCCAACTTATTGAGGTTTTGATCTTGATATATAAATCTCACTCTTGATATATCAAAGCAACTTACACCTCATGATTATGTCCATTATTCTCTCAGGATTTAGAGTTGATATAAATAGAAGTCGTGAGATTTATTATTCATTTAACAGTCGTTAGTAATAATAAATCTCACAACGGTCCAGTCTATATGTCTTAACTCTTAAAACACATCAACATATCAAGTAGAAGTCTCTACTTCCATGATCAAGGCAAATCATCTTAATCGATATATTATAGTTTTCGCAGATGAAATGCCCAATTTCATTACCGACTACAAACTACAATTCTGAGTTTACAAAGAACTTGTGATCTATATCTTTTGTAACTAAATCACATACTATGCATCTCATGGACTAAGATAATGTCCTATTAGTTCATTTATAGATAGTATCATATAATTAAATAAATTAATTATTTATGACATATCAATAAATTGGATTTTAGGACATAAACCTCAACACATCAAACCTTTGTACGAGCTTTTCTCTAGGGCAATTAGCGATTTCGTTAAGATTTTTACTTTACCTCGTAATTTTCCATTATACGTTTTAATGAAAATGACACCCTGCCGTCACAATCCAGAGAAAGCTTAGCATCGGGTTCATATGTAGATGCACGTCTTTTGAATTTCACCCTATGTTGTTGTCTGATGAAACTGAAATAATTCCCACGTTGTTTCTCATCTTATTATTGAAAATACAATAGCTATGCATAAATATGATACCAACCCCACCAGTTGAAACACAAACAAAGAAACAGAAAATCATGAAAATGATCTAAACTCTTGCTAAAAGTAGCTTACTATTGGAGATTACCTTTGGGTATAAGAATCCTAATTGTTAATTAACAAGAAAGACATTATAAAATATTGCTAACAATCCAAAAGCCGCGGGCAAGTTGCATGATTGTTCAAGGTTTTTTTGAAGTACATCTTGATTATTTAAGGTTTGCTCTGTGGAAAACTTTGTATTGGTTTTGTTAATTCCCCACTATGGTCATAGATATTTAAAATGTCAAGTGGAAGGAAGCCGGTGACAATAAGGAGTTTTAAAAAAAAGAGAAAGAATCAAATCTAGCGGAAAGAAGTGGGTGAAGTTTCAAGGTAAAAAAATAAAATAAAGAAAAGAAAAGAAACTTTAAAAAGAAATAGAAAAAAATTATCGAGTGGGTAAAACTTTGGGATTACACAACACAAACAAGATAAATGTCTAAAAATTATTACCTTTTGGTTTCGAATGTCCATTCTTGTACAGTCTATTGGCTTTACAATTACAATTGTGTGAGACTCACGTATAGTTAGAAGGAGGATGCATATTTTTTATGGATAAAGATATCTTCTAACACAGTAACATTGGACGGAAGTCTTGTCTTAAACTTTCACTTGTATTAAACTTTCAAAAGTTTTAAAAGGATTATTAAGGATGTAATATTTTTTTCATTATTCTTTTTCCTATTTACCGATATGACTTAATTAGATTGGTATCATTTTCATCTGAATCCACTACAAGCGTGAATTTGAAGGAGAAAGTGTAAAGTGAGGAACACTCGTACATGAAGTAAGTCATGCATGAACATTTTGATGGCTCCATCAACGTCCATATCATCCAAGTATATATCAATATCAGTAGGACCCAGTCCTCAGACTGCAAGCATGAATTATGCCCAGGTTGTGCATCATGTGCTCCTGCTACAGGGTTGGAGGGTCCAAGTTTTTAGCCTTGACCGTCAGTGCTTGGACCAGGAAAAAGTGGGTCACGTTAAAGCTAGCAAAAGGTCATAAATTAAAGAATGCAAATTGTTATAGAAACACGGCTGATTTGGCGGGGCATGGAAGTAAGAGTAAACGCTGGCTAACTTTTAGAAGAACAAAATAATTAAATAATTAGTATAGAAAAGAAAGAGAATTGGTCCAATTTTTCTTCCTTCAATGCAGTCTAACCATAATAAAATGAGTGTGAATACTAAATCCTTATCTTAATGCTTCTCGAGCAACTTGATCGCCCATTTGCCAATCTTTTTGGTAGCGGTTGAGCCATATGTGCCTTTCTGTGCTCCAATATTACCATTGTACCATTTCACTTTGAAAGGATGGGAAATTGGGAATGAGATTGTGGGGGTAGCAAATGACACAAAGATCCTTACAACTTGTACAAGCAAGTCTTTTTGATAATCTAGACACGATTTTTTTCGCAACAAATTTCATAATTATTGAATTAATCAACTATGAGTGAAGAGTGATGGACACAACTAATATTTCATAAGCTAATCAATTTTTCTTTATCACTCACAGGTCGATTAACTCAACAATTGTGAAATTTGTTGTGAAAAAAATTACGTCGGTTGACCTCACTAAGCAAGATAACCGTGGGGATGGGTTTTTGCAATTGGACCCTACACCAATACAAATTTACAATCACGTTCGCTTCTGACTAATTCGTTATTCCTCAATTGCGTTTCATTTTCATCTCATGATCAAAGTTAGATTTCACTGGTTTTTCAGTCATGTGATGGGTAGAAGAAAAAAGAATGTGTAAGAGAGAGAGAGAAGGAAATAGTTCTATCTTTGGACATGGGATAAAAACAGATACATGATATGGAAAGATGAGAAACACACATGCTAAAGCAACATTTACATTCCAAAACAATTTAGTACATGCATTCATCCCTTGTGTGTAAGATATGAGACATTATTACTTACATGCAATGTACTACTCCTCCCTCATAACTAAAGGTAGGTTTTGCGTGTGAGATTTATAGGTGTGTAATACATTAATTAGATGTATTGCACTGAACAATGTCACTTAAGATAAAATAATTACATTTTTTTATTAAAAAACATTCAAAACTATAAACTTCTACATTTTCTTGTCAATTTATCTTATATAATTGTAATCATGCTAAAGCAACATTTACATTCCAAATTAAAACGATATAGTACATACATTTATCCCTTATGTGTAAGATATCATGAGAAATTATTACGTACATGCAGGGTACTACTCCTCCCTCATAACTAAAAGTAGGTTTTGTGTGTGGGATTTATAGGTGTGTGATCTGATCACTCTAATGTTAGGGGAGAATATAATACATTAGATTTACTAAATAATGTCACTTAAGATAAAATAAATATTTTTTATATAAAAAAATATTCAAAACTATAACCTACTACACTTTCCTGTCAATTTATCTTATATAATTATAATCATGCTAAAGCAACATTTACATTCCAAAACAATATAGTACATGCTGTCATTTTTTGTGTGTAAGATATGAGACATTATTAGTTACATGCAGTGTACTACTCCTCCCCCAAAACTAAAAGTAGGTTTTGTGTGTGGGATTTATATGTGTGATATCTAATCACTCTAATGTTAGAGGAGAGTATAATACGTTAGATTTACTGAATAATGTCACTTAAGATAAAATAATTACTTTTTTATATTAAAAGTACTACTCCTCCCTCATAACTAAAAGTAGGTTTTGTGTGTGGGATTTATAGGTGTATGATCTAATCACTCTAATGTTAGAGGAGAGTATAATACATTAGATTTATTGAATAATGTCACTTAAGATAAAATAATTACTTTTTTATATTAAAAAAAATTCGAAACTATAAACTACTACATTTTCATGTCAATTTATTTTATATAATTATAATTATAATCTTAAAACCGCGATTACACAGCATTACAAAACTATTAAGATAAGATATGTTCTAACACCGAAATATTTGAAAGATATTACTTATTAATTTTGAGAATTTCTTATTATTATTATTACTAGTATGTAATCCCGTGCATATGCACAAATTTAAAAACAATCACAATTATATATATATTTATATATATATATAAATTGTTTGCTTATTGGTCATGAATTAAAAAATAAATTGAAATTAACATTTAGAATAATAAAGGTAAAAATAGAATTAGTCATGCCAAGACAACATTTCCTAAGGGACCAATCCCTTCACCAAAATAACTTGGGAAAGAGTTTGACAAAGACCATCTTGCTAAGACATGTAGCTTTGTTAGCATTCCTATACACCTAATTAAACTCTAGCTGGTCAAATCTTGCATATAGCAATTTGACTTCAACAACAAAACCAACAGATCTCTAGTGCACCAATTTGGATCTATTGGTCACTACCTCAACTCAAATTTTGGAATTACCCTCAATTACCATATTCTAAAGCTACTTTTGACCTGCTAATTCCATTGCCCACAAAAAAGCTTTGGCTTCCACTTGAATAAGGACCTTAGTATTCACTTTTTTTGAGAAGGCGAATAAGTTATACTATAAGCCACATTCCATGGGTGCATGTAGGAGCTATAATTCATACATGATTCTGATATCAAGTTCAACTTGACATAAAATGACCATGAATGACAACATTCAGGAGAAAAGGTTTTGTCTTAAAAAATTTAAAACTTAGAGCTTGCCTTGAACTATGGACAATGAGAATGCCTCAAGAGTCAAGGTTAAGTTATGTACATTTGATTTGCGAAACTTACAAATATACAATTATCAAATGACATGCACCCACTATTATCCTCTGGCTCATAATTCAAACTTTAAAGTATCTTCTCTCTTAGACATAGCATTCACCCACTATTATATTATGCTATATAATGCTCATATGAATTATTTCCAGATTCATCCATATGTGAATCTTCCAAACCAAAATTCACTCATGAATTAATACAAATAAATAGCTTTCATTGAGAGCTTTCATTTGTTCCACTATATTTTTTGCTATATGATACCATTGTTTCTTGCAATGCTTAGCTTCATTAAGAGTCACATATAACTAAGTATATACTTTGAAGAGCATTACGAACTATGGGGAAAAAAAATTTAAAAATTAAAAAAAAAACCTATTATAAAAGCTCGTAAACTAAACAAATTTCTTTGAAAATAGCCACGATTTATAATTTTCCTATTTTTTTGGTTTGTTTGTTTTTGGATATGATCTTTTCAAAGATAAGTAACAACACTCATATGGAGTGCTATATTTTAGAAATTGATGAATATTTACCGCTTTTGAGTGCTATCCCCCATATTGGATCTAAGTATATACTATCTCTCTATATTTACCTATTGAGAAACTAAATATATTTTAAATTTTTAATCAATAAATCTTATCTACCTAACTGTATAAAAAAACTTGTATTCAAGTCTGGTCATTGTTACTAATTGTATAACTAAATTCAACTACATATTTTTTTCATTATAGATCTTATCTCATGCAATATGAAAAATATTTAAAACCTTCTCCTCTCTCTCCGTGTGTGTGTGTGTGTGTGTGTGTGTGTGTGTGTGTGTTAAAATATTTAGTATTGTCAAAAAAAAAAACTTAGTGTCTCCCAAAAATAAGTCATGTAACTTGGACTTAGAACAAAAAGAACTACTGGTCTTGCCCAATCACACCCTTATATTCTTACCACAAATGATTGGATTACTAGCTTTGTTTATTGTTGAAATGCAACCCAAAACAAAAAAAGGCATACGACAACAACAAAATTAATAATAAATAAAATCTCCAAATAGCATTATAATGAAGTATTATTGTTTCCAAAAGTCATATTTTTCAATTTTGTATGGTTGCTTATTTTAATTCTCATATGGGATTTAAGTTTCATTTATACATATGAATATTGAAATTGTTAAATTCAATGGTTAGTTATGAAACAAAAGAGTTGTTAACCATAAAAAAAATGTGAGAAAAGGAGTTGCCAATGTTTCATAAGTCAATGAATATGAATAGAAAAGGGGTTGCAATATTACTTACAAATCTGTTTGTTGTACATTGGGGGGTTGCCGGTGTGTTGTTAAGAGTTGTTGCCAATGGTAGCAATTAGTTAGGGGTTGAGATTATATTTAAAGAAACATTTAAGGAGAAATTATAAGGTTTACATGGTGGACAAGTGACATGGCTCACCATTTCATTAAAAGACTCACACCTGTTTTAAATTGCTGAGTTAGAATTTTTTTTTTTTAAACACTAACTCAGTAATTTTAAATAAGTGGGAGTTTTTTAGTGGAATGGTGGATAAATGACGTAGTCCACAAGAGGACTGTATAATTTCTTCATTTAAGAGAGAGGGAGAGAGGAGCTTGAGAGTCTACATAGAAGTGTTTAAGTGAAATGTTCTTATTTAGGTTATTTTTGTGGTCCTGGTTTTTGTATTAGGTGTTAATGTATTATTTATTTTGACACAAAAATTTTTAAAATTTAGATAGGATACATGACACAAAATTGAGAATTCAATTGAAATCTAATTGGATTTTCTTTCAATTTCACCTATTATTATATATATATATATAGATTATTATTTTTTGAGAATGAATTTCTTTTCATTTTTTAATACAAGATAAAAATTTTATTTTAATCTAATTTAAGTATATATATATGTAATTTTCTCTCCAAGATACTTGAACCCGTACTTTGCCCGCACACCCCATTAAGATAAGCAATTGTTGACATTTTGATTTCGACAAGACAAAATTTAATAATTCGTACCTTGAGACGAAATGAATTGTACATATGTACGAGAGTTTACATTCGTGTATGCCTTAACCTACATAACCTTCATTAAAAGGCTATAATAATAAAAAAGAGAAAATGTTAAAGCTATTATATATTTTGCTATAAATATTTATAACTTGAAGTGAATATAAATGTGATTAATTTCATATCAACAATATAATAAATAAATTTATATATTAAATTTTAGTTGTACAATTTCAAAGGATCTATATGTTAAACTTTTAGATTTAAAATTGCTATTTTATTTTATATTTTAACAGTTTTTTTTAGGGTGAATATTTTAAAAGTTGATATATCAATTTGTAAACATCTATGTAATAAAATTTGTATTAAAAGTAGCATCACTCTTATAATAATAAGGTAGTATTCTTTAACTTTGAACTATTCTCATTTAGTCCTCTAAGCCTCTCTTTCTTTTTCTTTTTGTTCTTGTGTTTCAATCATTTAACTTTAATTTTTTTTCAATGTAAATCTATTTCTTTACCTCACACCATTATGTCTAAACAAAACAATGTCATTTTTAACCCACAAAAAAATATATACTAAAACAAACAACAAGATTAAATAGAAGAATTAAATTACAAACACATTAAAGGTAAATGACTAACATGAAAAAAAAATTAAACACAAAATTGAAAGTATGTAAAAGATTGAGGATAATGATAAATAAAAAATTCTTATCTTTACGGGTGCATTCAAAGGGTGAACATGTAATTTAGGATAACAACAAGGTGGGGCTAGTGTTGTAATTTCACATACACCCACTAGACTCTATTGTATCTCCCACATGAATTTAATAACTCTTTCCCTCTTTAGAAAATCCAACCAACCAACCCTTCTCTCTCTCTCTCTCTCATCGCCCACTAGAGAAAGACCACCCATGGCCACCTCTTGTGAATGGTTGGAAAGCGACTAACCCAACTTCCATCCTCAAATATATAAACAGAAACACACACACACACACACAATATATACCTCCTCCACATATAGATACATACAAATCCAAACCAAACTAAACCCATCAACAACAACAACAACAAAAAGTGAGAAGAGAAAAGAGAGAGAGAGAGAGAGAGAGAGAGTAAAAATGCTCTCGAATCCGCCGAAACCGTCACTCTTACTCCACAGAATCAACACCAACACCACCAACATCGCAACGACGCCGTGTCAAGATGAGTTGCTGTTCCAGAAGCGGACCCCACAAGCTTGCCCCGAAATAGTGGCGAGGTACCACGCCCACACCGTGGGGCCCAAGCAGTGCTGCTCCGCCGTGATCCAGGAGATCGACGCCCCCGTCTCCACCGTGTGGTCCGTCGTGAGGCGCTTCGACAACCCCCAAGCCTACAAGCACTTCGTCAAGAGCTGCCACGTCATCGTCGGAGACGGCAACGTGGGCACCCTCCGCGAGGTCCACGTCATCTCCGGCCTCCCAGCCGGCAGGAGCACCGAGCGCCTCGAGATCCTCGACGACGAGCGCCACGTCATCAGCTTCAGCGTCGTCGGCGGGGACCACCGCCTGGCTAACTACAAGTCGGTCACCACCCTCCACCGCTCTGCGTCACCCGCGGGTGACGGCGACAGGACCGTCGTGGTCGAGTCCTACGTGGTGGATATTCCGCCCGGGAACACCAAGGAGGACACGTGCGTGTTCGTCGACACCATCGTTCGGTGCAACCTCCAGTCACTCGCTCAGATCGCCGAAAACGTGTCGAGACGAAACAAGAAGTCCCTGTCACAATAGAGTAATCTTTTACTATAAAAAATTGTTCTTTTTTTTGTTCATTTTATATATATACGCCGTGGTTTTGTCATTTGTGATTATCCGATGTGGGTTTGTTTGCAAAATGAATCGACGTTAATAGTGTTTTTGTTTTTTCTTCTTCTTCCTTGTTGGTGTAATATTTTTCATAATAATTTAAGAATTATGACATACACCTCCACCAGTGTTTTTGTTTATTCATGACCCAATTGATAAAATGTCGTTTTTTGTGTATAATAATATAGCACTAGTAATGTTGAATATATGGTTTTAAAAAAAGAAATGAGAAAGAAAGATTGGGTGAGACTGAGACACAGCAGAAGTTCGGATTTTGGAAGCTATTAAGGTATATACCATATAGGGGTTTGTGACTTTGTGTAGGTTAAAAACTTAAAATCGACACTGTACGATTACATGGTGTCAGAACTCAGAACTGAAAACTCAGAAAATCAGAGAACTGAGAAAGCATCGCTGTTCTTGTTTTTTTTTTTTAAATAATAGAAGCGATTGATACTATAATTATAAGTTTCCACGCGAAACGGCAGCGTTTGAGTTTGATAGTCCTGAAGTTAAGGCGACCATGACGACGGCGATTATGTCAGCTTTTCGTTTTTTCAGTCTAAAATATTTGGGTAATAATCATTAATTTGCAGGTTTAATTTTAAACAGAGAAATTAAATATTAACAAGGTGCATTTATTTGTTTATTATATGTGCAAGGACCACACAAGAAACTCAGTAGTTAGTGTAACTCCGTGGCCGAATTCATGCATGCACATGGTTTGTGCTGGTACTTTAAAATGTACAAGAAAGCAAAGAAAACATTAGGTTTGATGTGTGAATAATTAAGTATAAATCATAATGGCATTCACGTTAACCATCTAGCCCAAGAATAATATTGCACAAGCTCGAATAATTCTTGGACTTGTTTTTTGGGGCTCTTTACTAGCGTTGAAAACTTGATTCGTGTCTGTCTTTAGTATTATATATTTTGTTCATGATTAGTAATTTTAAATTCAAAACCTTCTAAAAGTATATGTATTTAAATTTAAAAGTGAATAAGGGTTTTAATTACTTTATTATGAATGAATAGATATGTGTGTTTGATTTTGATTAATTTGTCGAGTATTCATAATTTTAGTTAGTAAGGTTTTCTGACTTCCTTGAAGGGCCTCGCATCGTTTTTTGTTCGAGAAGTTTCAACTCTATTCAAATTTGGCTTTTAGAAAAGAACAAATATTTTCTAACTTTATTCTTTTACCTTTTTTTTTTTTCCTTTTTACCGAGTGTGAGGTAGAAGAGGTAAATAAAGAAGAAGTGAAAAGAAAGAAAGAAAGAAAAAAAGAAAGAGAATGAAATGAATGAATGAAACTTTAGCAGAGAGATGGTGGAACCCCGAAATTTCTTGTGTAGAGAAAAATTGCATGGAGCATTGATTATTGAGCAACATGTTGCATTAAAATAAAAACAAAAACAAAAACAAAAAAATAAAATAACGTGATGGGAATCAACAGCTGCACTGCATGCCTGGCTGCAACTAGACTTTTTGATAACTCAACTAGCTGTTAAAAGAAACGAGCAAGTTGCAAATTGTTTTTCTCTCTCTCTCTCTCTTTCTGTGCTTAAAGAAATGCAACTTGCTCTTTCTCTATCTCTAACTCTCTCTCTCTCTCTCTCTCTTCGTGAATGCTGGTTTTGAATGGGACGGTTTTTGCAAGTTGGTATGCAAGTGGTAGAGAGAGAGAGAGAGAGAGAGAAGCTTTGCTTTTAATGATCCCCGTGCACTTATGTCTACTTTTGAATGCGTTCACGCCACTCTCTCTTTCTCTCTCTCTCTCGCTCTCTCTCTCTAGCTTGACCTTTTGAACGTGGTTATAGAAACCGCGCAAAAAACGTTATAATTTTTTTTTTTTTTTTTTTTGGGTTGATATGTTTAAGAAGGAAATGTTTTAGATAGTCGGTAGGAGTAATTTTTGGTACCTTCTGAGCATTTTCTCTCACGTTCATGTCACGTTTATGTTGTGGTCCATTAATTAAATTTATGGTGTGGTCCATTGATTAAATTTATGGTGAGATTTACTATAAATGTGAGAGAATGAAATATCATTTCACTATAAGTGAAATAATATGTCCATAATATTTTCACAACAAATCCTAAGTGGCAGGTTGTTATTGATTATTATTGTTGAGACAAAAAAATAATCTTAGTATTAGATTTAAATTTGAACAAATTACAATTAATTACCTATGATTTGTTGTAAAAATATTGTGGACACATAATAAAATAGTACATTTTTCTCTCACATTTATGGTGGACTCTACCATGAATTTAATGAGTGAACCCTATCAAGAAAGTGAGAGAGTGAGAAGAGGGAGAAATTATACAGTTCTCTAATGGATCACGTCATCTGTCCACCATCCTACTAAAAAACTCTCACTTGTTTAAACATGTGTTAGTCTTTTAATAGAATGGTGGATCATGTCACTTGTCTACCATGTGGACCTCATAATTTTTCTAGAAGAGAGGGCATCATTCACCATACTCTGGGAATATATAAAAATTACTCATTTAAGAAATTGTTACAAATATCACTGTGCACTTTTGACATAATGATCACTCTACAAGTAATAAATTTCTGTGTTGGAATTCAAGTCTATAAAAAAGAGTTTCACACACACACACACACACACACACACATATATATATATATATATATATACTTAAATTAAGTTAAAGTAAAGTTTCTATATTATATCAAAAAAAATGTTGAAGACACCAATTAAGGAAATGGGTTAGTAAAATAAATGCGTTCTTTTTTTATGTAAGGATCGTGTGGGTATAAAATATTTGAGTAATAAAAAAAATACTAATACAAACAAGTGTGCAAGCCTGTTTTGGTTGTCTTTATTCTTTTTGTTTCATTTTGTGTATGTCATGGGTCTCCATAATTTAGTGGAGTTTTATATGGATATTTTCTTCCTTTCACTGGTTCAATCGATAGGGTTAATTTGGTTCAGATGACATCCAATGTGCAATAAATGCAGAACCAGAATTGTTCGTTCAGTTCATAGTTCATATACACTCGAATCATAACATTTGAAACAAAACAAAAATATTTTGTACTTTTATGAGACTTTTTAGGAAAGAGATAAGGGCTTCATTTTCTTTAGTGCAATATTGTTTTATTATTGCAACAACATGAGAGTTTGTGATTTTGAAAGATTCGTATCCGGCTCTTCAAAACATTTAAAAAAAGAAAAAATCAATTTGAAGAGCATTGTAACCGAGAATCTAAAATAAATAAAAATAATAACAGCCTCACTTCCTATTCTCCAATATTATTCAATTTTTTTGTAAAAATGCTCAACAAGTTTGGAGAGCACTCTAGTGTTTTGTACAAACTTCTCTCTCTCTCTCCCCTAATTTTTTTTTTTAAAAGAAAATGATGAATTGATGTATAGAAATATAAAGAGAATAGTGTGTATTTGAAAGTGGATAACTAAAAGAAATTATTTTTATTATAAAATTTGGTTGAAGTTGCAAGAACGAATAAGAATATTCTAAAATCCATCAAATAATAAAATAAAATAAAATAAAAAGACAAAACTTAGATACAGTACTTTAGGTGCTATTCCTTAAGTTCCTCTCTTAGAATTCAGCCATATGGTTATTTAACTAAAAAATACACTTCTTTCTCATGAGAAACAATTCACATGACAGAATCTTAAAAAGAGAATCTAAGGAACAGTACTTAAATACTGTACCTAAGTCTTACTCAAATAAAAAAATGCCCACTTCTAACCTATTCACCGACCCCCTCCCCTAAATTGTCACTTACAAATCATTGTAAATCGAGTAACTAAAAAAAAGAGATACATAAATTTATTTAGCAAGTTGTTAATATGATAATACCAATTAATCACATATGTTAATACCTTAACTTGTAAATTTTTATAATATAATGGCCAATAATTTTGATATTTAATAAATAAAAGAGAGGTTTCAAAATATATAGAATTTATAGCATTTTGACTTTCTACGATGGCTACCACTTAGTTGATGCCTATTTTTATTCTTTCAAAGTAGATCAGAACGTGATCGCATTGTTATTATATCTTGCCCAACCCAATTAATCAAATCGGTATACCAATAACCTGGTAAATTCTTCTAAAACAAAAATAAATAAATAAATAACCCAGTACACATGCACCTAGACAAGTTCAAGTCTTTAATTAAATTGTTTTAAGTATATGGCCCAATCAAACTTGGAAAATACTTTTTAACCCGTTCCACTATGACAAGCTCTTTAAAATATCCGGTTTTTGATGTAATTACTTAACTAAAAAACACTTTTTTATCCTATAAGAAAAAATCCACATGACAAAATCTTAAGAAAAGAATCTAAAGAACAACATATAAGTGTTGTACCTAAGTCTTACCCCTTTTTATAAATACATTGACATTTTGGACTCTATGAAAAAAGAGAGGAAAATTTACAATATATTTCCTTATTTATATACAATTTTTTTAATTTATTTTAATTTATTATGAATAAAATTATAAAATTTCAGAATAGTTGAAAATTATTTTTATTTCAATTTTTTGACTTTTTAATTTCAAAATAGTTTTCTTTGAATGAATTATTCCTCCTTCAATTGTGTTGACATTCTTAATATATGTCTAATTTTTCTTTCATAATTGTATTTTTTTATTATATATATATATATATATTCCTTAATAAGTTAAACACAATATTACTTTAACTACAAATATTAGGCCCTTTTGTAGTTGTATTCTAATTATGTAATGTATTATAAATCCAGTTTAAAGCATTAATATTATTATTTTTATGTGTGTTCTAATAAGTATTACTATTTACTCAAAAAAAAATATTACATTATGGTTTTATCATGTAAGTATTTGTTGGATTATTGATTCTATGTATTTGTATACCATAAGTCTATAACTTTAGGATTTGATATTAACAAATTTAATATATATATATATATAATATTATTGAGTTCTAAAAGTGTACCTTATATAAAGAGCACTCAATAATTAAGATTGCATTAAGTACGTTATTATGAATGTTTTATATAATGCTTTGTATTTTAAAAAAAATTGATCTATCAATTTTTTATATTTTATAATATATTTGTAATTATTATTTAAATTTTTATGATTCAACTAATAATCCACTGGTTGAACTAATGATTCACCAACCCAAAACCTATATAGGTACCGGTTCAAGTTTCATTCTTGGTTTAATAACTATGTATGGATGTTTAATTTTTTTTTTTTTTTTCCTGCTTTTGTTTGTGGAGCACTATGGAGAAGTTGCTGAAAACAAAAATGAGTGGTCCAATTTTCATCTATCAAAATTAAAAATGATATATTATTACAAAGCAATCAAAAGAGTTGGAATCAATGAATCACGCATCTATATTGAAATAAGTTGAAATATATTTAGCTTAATTAATACTTTTCAATATTTCCAATGAAAATGTTTAGAGTTCAAATACCTATCCAGCTATTCCTATTATATCTATATTGAATTATAAACAAAGTAAAGGTAAAGGGTGGATCCAATCTGCCAATGTACTTGCTCCAAAAAAATAAAGTGGTGACACATACCAAAGACAAATAGCACTTATTTTCTTAAGTTTAAAACAAAAGGGCACCACTTGCTTAGTGGGCAAAAGATATAGAACGTACTAGCCGAAGTATGAGCTACCAACCATTTTTGGCTTTTAGGGACTGTATAATCAAGAAGCACAGGGAACAAGCAGAAATCGGATCAATGCACACTGCCATATTCACAGACAATTGGCTTGATGCATATTGTTGTCCGTACTATCACAGTGTGTTTAGGATTCAAAATCAAATCCATGGGCGTATTTACATGGCGGTTTGAAGCTTTGAATTTCTTGAGGTTCCTTTACGACATATGGATGTGGAAATGTCAACATCCCTAACCTAATCCACATATAGGCCACTAGAACTGTTAGGCCTAACCAGTGCACTAGAGTGAATATATATATATATATATATATATATATATATCTTTGGTTATTTCTTAAGTTACCAATATATATATATATATATATATATATTTATCCATTATCTAGGTTTAGTTTTCACTATGGTCATAGTCATAAGCTATCAAAATCCAACTTGTCAATAATATTTTTTTCTTTTTTTATCATATATACATATCAAAAATTTTAACTAGTTCTAGCCACTTTGTTATGAAATGAAACCCTTTGTCTTAATGTGTGTGATCTATTTTATGTTTCACTAACTATATAACTTAATTATCACGCACTTTTTTTTCCCCTTAAAGTAATCAAAATTTAAAAAATCAAACACGTGGTATATTACGAATCCTAGAGTATAAAATGGAATAATATTTAATTTGATGAGATGGTCCAATGTTCATGTCTTTACTACCCAATTAGCAATTCTTGTATCTATTTTCAAATCATGTTAGGTTGGGACATGCAATGTGCACTGGACAATCCAATTAGCCCTTTGACATTTTGTTTTCTCCCAAGTTAAGAGCTTTAACAAATTGGATGGTAATTACTATGAAAACCAAATCTTATCCGCAAGGGGGTTATAATTACTACTTATTAGTAGGCCAGTAAATAGAATTAAATGGCCCATTTATCCTCTCAGCTACAGTGTTATTTTGGTCAATGGAGCGTGCAAATTAAACTTCCTATAGCTTTCACTAAACCACCCCGAAATGCACTTCAACCGTTCCTAATTAATTCAAGGAAAAGTGTGATTATGAAAAATGATTCTCACCAACCGAAACAAGAAGCTTCAAAAAGGAGGAAAAACCAGAATCCAACACACAAAGGCATAGGGGAGAGAGTGTATTGGAATGGCAAAGAAACACCAAATAGTTCTTGGAATATGGGGAATCAGAAGCAGCTTCCGTTCCCTTATAGCCTTACTTGTGACCATCCTAATAATCACAGCAGTTTATCTCAGCCAAGATAGTGGAAAATTCTTTGAAAATAGAACCAATGTTGAATTGTCACAGTGCAATTTGTTTTCAGGTAAATGGGTGTTTGATAATCAAAGTTACCCTCTATACAAAGAGAAGGAATGCACCTATATGTCTGATCAATTGGCTTGTGAGAAGTTTGGAAGAAAAGACTTGAGCTATCAGAACTGGAGGTGGCAACCTCACCAATGTAACCTCCCTAGGTATATATTCTCTCACTTGTTTACATCTGATATAACTCTTTACAATGTTACAACCATTCTATAATTTTTTATAGATTAATATTTGGAGAGTTTTATTGTTGTAATATATGACATATTCACTTCATTCTTAATTAATAATTTGCAAATAATGTTAAAATTTAAGATGCATGAGCTTTAAACATTATATATGATGAGATCAATGGTTACCGATTTTCAATTATCTTGATATTTTACAAGCATGTATGCATATTATAACAAAGAAACATAATCTAATGTTAATTTGTCGAAATACTTGTTCAATAAAAAATTATGGAGTGGTGTAAATTTATAAATATATATACATGATGATGTTAAAGATGTCTTTGTCTATGGTTTTGAGCTTTGTGGAACTTTTTTCTTTGTTAATAAGGTTCAATGCCACAGCGTTGCTGGAGAGGCTAAGGAACAAGAGGCTTATATTTGTTGGGGATTCACTGAATAGGGGCCAGTGGGTTTCGATGGTCTGTCTGGTCGATTCAGCAGTCCCTCCAACGCTTAAATCCATGCACACCAATGAATCATTGAGCACCTTTAAGGCCACTGTGAGTAATAATATTTGCCGCAAGGAAAAAATGTTGTACAAGTGCATTATACGCCTTGTGCTGTGGATCTGGGATATCTGGGCTTGGCAATCCAACCACTCTGGGATTAGGCTTGAGTTTCATAGTTGGGCTAACAGTGAAAGCTAATTAAGAACCCAAACGTACCAAGAGAGATAGTATCTCATAGAGCCACTGTATATAGTGGCTTCTCAAATTATATGGGGCCCAAAGATGTATGGGACATACTGCTGCGAGAGTTGTTACATATAACAGTTCCATCAGATAGTTTTTCCAAAGAATGGATTACCATTTTGCTTAAAAAGTGGATGATGAGGGATTCAAACCAAGAAAAAACAATTTTATGTTCTCTCACAATTGATGGAGACCACACACCAATGTACTCCAAATATTGTGAAATCTTTGTTGGATATATCTCTTACACAAGAAATCCTACCTTTTAATTAAGACTGACCGAGCACGGTTGTTGAACTATAAGGCCGTTGGTAAAGAAGAAAGAACAGCTATTAGTTGTTATTTGAAATAACTTAATAGTTGATTTTACAGTTCCCTACAATTGCTATAAATAATTAATATTGAAATAATTCTCTTACATTTGTGCTTTTTATAGTTGTAAATTTTACCAGAGAAGCTAATGGTTAATTAAACTAATGAAGGAATATAATGCCTCCATTGAGTTCTACTGGGCTCCATTGCTAGTGGAATCAAACTCTGATGATCCATTGAACCACCGAGTACCAAATAGAACCGTAAGAGTCAAGGCAATTGAAAAGCACGCTAGGCATTGGACTGATGCAGACATACTCGTCTTTGATTCCTACCTGTGGTGGAGAAGGCCCACAATGAAAGTTCTGTATGTATCTTATAAAACCCAATTAATTTTTTTTCTTAATGATAACGATAATAGGAGAGTCAGAATTTGAAGCCTTGACGTCTCCGTTAGAAATATCAATAAATGTGAATTGAGTTATAAGACTCTCGGATAATTAATAACGTCTGCAATTATTTTGATTATTTCTACCTTTTCTATTCCAAGAAGAAAGATCATGTATAATTTTATAGTATTGTATAACTTTTTGTTGGAACCACCATTGACTTAGTTTAATCTAATCTTATTTTTTTGTGACAATGATTAGGTGGGGATCATTCGAAAGCCCAGATGGGATATATAAAGAAGTTGAGATGCTTCGCGTCTATGAGATGGCTCTAAGAACATGGTCTGATTGGTTGGAATTTCATGTCAATCCAAACAAGACCCAATTGTTTTTTGTTAGCATGTCCCCAACTCACGAAAGGTATCTTGACTAATTCCTTTCTCCTATAACTCATTTATAATCTGACCCTTCTCCAAGGTATTGGTCTGAGTAGTTTTGAATTTTTATCTCATTTATACGAGGTTTTAGGTTCAAATTTCTTAACCAGCATCTTCGAGCCACCCCAAAGGATAATTATGCGTTTTAAGAATCCTAAACGTCCACGTTAACAAAAACATACATCTACATTTTACATTAAAAAAAACAACTCAGCTCTTTTAAGTAATTGAGAAAGCTGAATTCATGAGCAACGTTAGGGAAATTAAAATTTTCACTACTAGTTTGAGTAACAAGAGCAACATCAATTTCACATGAACATGCCATTAACAACTTTTTTTATTATGTACCAATCATTGTATGTTATGTTAAATTTATCATGAATCCAAACTTGGGAAGGACTTAAGCTCAAATTATGGCATATGGTCATTTTATTGTTTTATTTTCAAGGAAACAAAATACATCACTTATAATAATTGCTATTGATTTTTTTGCTAATTAATAGTTGCTATTGATATTGCATAGAACTAGTGGAAATCTAATATGTATGTATATTCCAGTGGTGAAGATTGGGGTGATGGTGAAAATTGTTACTCAGAAACAGAGCCAGTTTTGAAAGAGGAATTTTGGGGAAGTGACACAGATCCAAAAACGATGCGTGTAGTTGAAAATGTGCTAGACGATTTGAAAACAAGGGGTGTAGATGTACAAATGCTCAACATTACACAACTCTCAGAATATAGAAAAGAAGGCCATCCATCAATCTATAGAAAGCAATGGGAACCTCTAACTGAAGAACAAACATCAGACCCAAGTAGTTATGCAGATTGTATACATTGGTGTCTCCCTGGAGTACCAGATGTGTGGAATGAGTTCTTGTATGCTTACATTGTTCATCAATGACAAATTGGAATTAAAAATAAAATTCAAGAAAAGTTTGTACTTCTTTTTCAATTTTAATTGTAAGTTTTTTATTTGGGTTCAAGCGTCGTAATGTCATCTTTTGTTATGATAACCCAATGATTGACTTCATATGCGGTGATTGTAATATAACCACATTCCTTTTAAAAATAAGGATCATATAACTACAGAGTAAAGAGAGTGATGCCAATATTACATATTTTACTATATAGATCTTACCAAATGATGTGTCACTAATAATGAAAAGTAATTTAAATACTCATTAATTATCTTTTCAAAGTGATGCCAAGTTTGTGGTGTCACATTCATTATTACATTAGTTTATGGTAAATTACATTTTTTCACCCTAAACTATCACATCGACTATATTTAACTCTTTGAATTATCGAAACGCACAATGAACCCCCCAAAGTTATAAATCTATTTCGATGTCCTCTCTACACTCTATTTTACTATTACATTTGACGAAATTTAGCATTTAAAGACTAATTTATCCATCTCTCCAAAATAAAAGCCTAAGGGGTAAATGGTCTTTCAATACTAAAATTCGTTAAAGTTAACAACAAAACAAAAGGCAAGAGGTTAAATGTGATGTATTTTTCAAATCGGGAGTCGATCATGTGTTTCAATAGTTTAGAGGGTTAAATATAACTAAGATAATAATTTATGTTGGAAAATTATAATTGGTCCTATCAATTTATAAGTTTTTTTTTTGTAATAAAAAGCTTTTTGTAATATTTTTAGGTAAGATAGATAAGATAATTCAAATATCTAGTGTTGAAGGTGATTATTAGGGGAATAGGGTTCGTGACTTGGTGGGTCTCCAAGATGTTCGTGCCTGGTCGTGACAACACGGTAATATTTATGGACTGTCTTTGACCTAGGTGGTTGCGAATCCAGTTTTGCCGACAACATGTCTTCAACTCTTCATGTAAGAACAAAAGGCAACTTCAAATTAGATTATTATTTCTAAGTTTTGGTAAAAGATAAGATCCGAAAACACTTCAGCTGGCCTCCTCAAGACTTGAGTGGTTAGACTTCAAATTAATGCAAATTACGTCTGCGTTTGGCATTTGTTTATTTTATTATTCATGTTATTTTTGTTACTATTTATGGATCTCATTATTGTACTTTTTGATACTATTTATGGGTCTCACTTTCAGTTAACTTTTAGCTTTAGTTACAGTATTTTCAACAAAATTTTTTTAATTTTAGCAAAATAAGCAAATCTCAGACAGACCTTTCGTGTAAAAAATGTGCTACGTGTACAATATTTTTATAATATTTTCACATCAAATTATAAGTAATAAATTGTTACTGGTTTTAATTTGAATTTACAATTTAAATTACTTTTTTATCCACCCGTAACCGTCAATAACATCCTATTACTTATAATTTCTTATGAAAATATTGTGAATAAAAGAGTTACCATGCATATATGGTATATACAGTTCTCACGCATATATGGCATATACAGCTCTAGGAGGAAAATTCTAAGAGCACAAATAAATGGGCAGTTTCTTCTCTCAAATACCATATCAATTGATTCCAACCGTCTCTGGGACCAACAGCAACCAAACTTTCATTTTCATACCTTTTTTTTTTTTTTTTTTTGCTGAATTTTATTTTCATACATATAAAAGTACATTACTACTGCGACTTCTAATTCACTCAACCTGCCCCAACAAAATTAATGATCCAGCTAATTATGATCTCGCAAAACTAAACAAACCTTTTTTTAAAGGAATTTACTAATGTGTACTCTTAAAGTATATATTAGTAATTTATTTTAGGAAACTTTTAATAAAAATACGAAAAAATAATTCACTGTTTTGATAGATTTTTTAATTTCTCATAAAAAAATCTTTTTTCAAAATAGATGATTAATGTGTACTCTAAAGGCTGTGTTTGTTTCGGGTGTAAATGAAATTCGGAAAATATTTTACACCCAGCAATGTATTTGGGTGCACATGTAAAATGAAGTTGTGGGGGCAAAAATATCAACAGAAATGATGGGCCTGTGTGTGGGGCCCAAGTAACGAGAATCATAGGCTCGTATGTTGAACCCAAATTGCACGCCGAGGACCATTGTCCAGCCGAGGACTACCTAGTCTGATCTATAATGACCGAGATAAACGGAGGGGAATCTGAACAAGATTTGGGAGAGATCGACCGCCCGTCCGAGAATATTAACACCTCGGACGATCGAGGTAGGAATAAACCTTGGAAACCGGCCGGTCAGAAAAGTACCCCAGGAGTCTCCACTGGCTTTATCGAACGTAGTAGATCCACACATCCAGAAAATATCCCAAAATATCAAGGAGGAAGGCTGCCAACCCCGCATTGAATGCCCCACAGCTAATCTTCTGGCCGCATTTATGTGGAGAGGACATCTGAACAGTAGCAAAGAGTCCCATCGTTTCTACGAAGCAAATTCTGGAAAAAGCTGGGAGGACAAGTGTCCAAAGAGGAAGGAAAAAATCCACACGTGGATGGCTAAGAAAGGAGGGGAGAAAGTATAAAAAGGGAGAAAAAAGGAAGAATCGGGACTTTTCCTTTGGCGGAGAAAAAGAAAAGAAGAAGGAAAGAGAGAGAGCCTCGGACGTAGAACAAAAATAACATTTTAAGTGTAAAACAGAATTTCATCATGGTGGAGGAATTAGTCCCAACCAATTGAAGATCTAAATCATTCCTAGTCCAGTCCTTCTCAACCTACTCTCTACAAATTCATTGCTTAGGGGCCCTTTTGGGCTAATCTATCCATCTTTGGGCCGGAAACTCGAAATTGTGTCCCTACAGAAGTCAAACGAAAAATCTTAAACTTTGACGGTAAAATAAGCCCTTTGACCCGAAAAATCATTTACGCATCTCTTTTACCTTCAAATGATTTCCGGACTCAAACACTTGAAGAGAGAGAGAGAGAGAGAGAGAGAGAGAGAGTGTGTGTGTGTGTGTGTGTGTGTGTGTAACACCCCATAATTTTAATACCAATTTAATTCTTATACATAAATTAAAAAGGAGACTCGCAATTAAATAGATTTAATTGATTTAGGCCAAAGATAATAAAAATAAGATAAATACCTATGGAATAAGAAGCCCAAGTGAAGTGGCATGAATAAATATATGGGCCTTGATAAGCTTTTAAAAACCCTAGTATTTTACCTCTTACGATACACGTATATATAAGAGATTTTCTTTTGTTTTAGCCACAACACACGGTTGAACAATTTGTTTTTCTGCTTTGTGACTGAACGTGAGACTGTTGCAGTTATAATTTCCTTTAGCTCTAAATTTAGGCAATTGAATATCCAATGGCTAGTAATTGTTCCCATGTTTATAGCTAGGAAGCATCTATTATTTGCAAACCTGGTAGAAAAAATAGGTGTTGCTATTAGGGATCTTTTATGATTATATAATGGGAAAAAGGGTGTTTTGTGGTTATTATATAATCGTATATGGCCTCACTATTTCACCGCCATTGTCATTGTCCATATACATGTCCAGCAATGTCATTATGTTTTGCGTCATCAAGAGAATTATGGGTCATTGGGTTGATGAACTAGGATATAATATATGGCTTCTATTATTAGATGGATCAAATATCCATCATTCGGTGACAAGGCTGATACAGCTATTGAAATATATTAGTTTCCTGCTTATAAAAAAAATAAAAAAATAAAAAAATAAAAGAGAGAGAAAATGATCAGATATGAATATTGGATTGATCAATCAAGATTATATTGTGTATTCTAATAATTGTAGTAGTCTATATGATGGCTAGACATGTAATAAAATCCTATAGTTCCGTAGAGTTGTAGTACAAACATGCCAATTAATAGATAATGAGAATATGTGGAATAGAACAATTGAATCGAAGCTAAAAATGAATTGGGTTGTAAGCAAATAAATAGAGAATTTTGGATATATCAGTATTGTCAAGGATAAAATTATTTTAAGTGTGAAAATAGATTTTAAGTAGGAAATTGTGTATTGATGGACCTAATTTTGGTGTTGCTACGCTCTAATTTTACTGTTTCATTGTGATTTAAGGGAGGTTGGTTTCATATTTTAGCAAATAAGAAATAAATGGTGTTTAATAATTTTGGGAGTTTTCCCAAAACAGTGTTGATTATTAAACTATTTTATATCAAAGAAATATGTTGATATTCTATATGTAAATTGATATTTTATAAATGCTTGATGTGCACATTGACTATTCATTTTATGAAGAACTTGTGGGATAACCTAAATTTATTTAAACTTGTATGTGTGAATATATCTTTATATTTTTGAGAATTATGAATAGATTATTTTGTGAGCATATTGAATATGTTTTGAAATCCTATGGCAAGTCGTGATTAAAAGCTCAGTATTGTATTTAGTCCTTAGTAAGGAACAATCATACTGCAACTAGTCCTTAGCAAGGGATGGTCCCAGAAAAGGGGACAGTGCACATTTGATAGCTCCTTAACAAGGGAGTATACTATTGAGGATCCAAAAATGAAGCTCCTTAGCAAGGGAGTGCACTTTTAGGTTCGAAAAGAGCCACCCTTAAGAAAGGGGATGAAAAGGAGGTTTCAGTCTTAAAAAGGAGACAGCATAACCTTGTCAACGGGGCGTAAACGTTAACCACGAGAAAAGTCTAGGAAATTGTATATATGATGATATTGATATATATATATATATATATATTATGATGGCTCACAATATAAAGATAGTTTTTTATATGAAATATTTGATGATAAAATATTGATGAGTTACACGTTATGAATTTGTTGTAAGAATAATATATTTGAAAGGTTTGTTCCCACACCCCAATATTAGTAAATTCGACTTATTGAGTTATTACACCCCCTTTTTTATTCCCCCTTATAGATACATTAGAAGGATAATTGGAGTAGAGATTCTTGGAAGGCAACAGTTACAAATTATATTGTGAAACTGGGGATTTCATTATTATTTTTATGGTATTTAAATATTATACTGGAGAATTATTTTGAGGATCTCTATCTTTGGTGGAATTAGGGCTCTGACAATTGTGATGAGATTTTAGGTTTTTGGCTACATGTATTTAATATTTTTATGGATTATTTAAATTGAATAGACATTTATTATTTATGAATTTTGGGGCGTTCAATTGTCACGCCCCGCCCTCGTGTGCATGATATTGTCCTATTTGGGCGGCCCGAAGGCTCTATTAGTCCCTCAAAGTTTTGTTCTTCCCCAGGTTGCGTTGGGGAAAAAGCCTCATACACAACAAGGGAGGACATTCCTTATAAGCACATCCCCATGTGCTTCCCTAGGCAATATGGTATTTCATGAAATGCAAGACCCCCTTTTGGGTCACTACAATCCACCTCCTTTAAGGGCACACGCGTCCTCACGTGTGGGGCCCACACTTCCGACTAGGGTATGGCTCTGATACCATTTGTCATGCCCCGCCCCTGTGTGCGTGATATTTTCCTTTTTGAGTGGCCCGAAGGCTCTCTTAGTCCCTTAAGGTTTTGTTTGTGCCGGGGAAAAGGCCTCATGCACAACAAGAGAGAGCATTCCTTATAAACACATCCCCATGTGCTTCCCTAGGCAATGTGGGATTCCATGAAATGCAAGACCCCATTTTGGGTTACTACAATGATCGTGATGCCCCAATTTGATTAATTGTGTGATGTGTGTGGATGTGTGATAAATCCCACCTCAGGTATTTATTAGGTAGATCTAGGCTTTATTAACAACTAGAAGGAACCTCAATTGTGACTAGTCCTTTTGAGGTATAACGCAGATGTGGCTAGCACTTTTCCTTCGATCGTTACATATGGTATCAGAGCCGGCCTGATAACTCCATGTGAGCTCGGAGACACTACCCCACAAAGTGGGCCCTAATGAGGATATTAGGGATTTAAGTGGGAGAAATTGTGATGCCACAATTTGATTGATTGTGTGATGTGTGATGAGTCCCACATCGGGTATTTACTAGGTAGATCTGGGTTTTATTAACAACTACAAGGAGCCTCTATTGTGACTAGTCCTTTTGAGGTATAGCACAAATGTGGCTTGTGCTTTTCCTTAGGTCGTTACAGAAAGTGCAAGAAGAGAGAGTAAACCGAGTGAGCTAGAAGCACACACAACCCCAAATCACAGCATCGCCCCGAACCCCAGATTGCATCAGTCTCGTCGCATCCCAACACCGGCGAGATCGCGCCGCCTGAAACACCACCGAGATTACACCCCAGCATCGCCGAGATCGCACCCATGACCCATCTATGCCCGATATCTCTCTTTCTAGATCTACCTCTCCCTTTCCCTCAATTGTCGATCACTCTCTCTTTCTCCCTCTCTCAGTTTAACCAAATTTTTGAGTTTAACGAATGTTTTGTTTTGATTTTTGTTTCTTTTAAGTTTATATATTAAAATTTTCTATTATGAAATTTGTTTGAAAGCTGAGAAAATGGCTAAAAAATGTGAGCAACTAGTAGAAAAATAGGATTTTCAGAATGCAACCAAACACTTAAAAACATTTTCTAAAACAATTTTTATAATGCAGCCAAACATTTAAAAATATTTTCCTTTTTCAAAAATATTTTTACCTAAAAATATTTTACACTTGGAAATACTTTACATATTGCCAAACACAGCCTAAGTGATGAATGAAAAAATTGGTGTGATTACTTATTGACAGTAAAATTAAAATATTCACTTTAAATCTTTTATTTTAAACATTAGTCGGTGGAAATCCACGTTTGAGCCCAAATGGCATAAAAAAAATACCAATGTTTATCCATGTTAGCATTTCAAGAGTTATTTTAACATAATACTAAAATGTTAAAAACTAAAGTAACATATTTACACCACCATGCAACCTTGATGCAGTGATCACTCTACAAGTATAAGTGCTTGAGGGGTGTGGGAGACAAAAATTGGGTTTCAAATATCTAGAAGAAAGTTTCACATATATACACTTAAATTAGATTATAGTAGAATTTATATATTGTAAAAATAAAAATAAAAGTAAAAGTAATACATTTACAACTTTAGCATGTATTATTGGCATGTACTATAGAGACTTTTTTTTATACAAAATAGAATTTTTACCCTAACATAATCTAAGTGTATATGTGTGCGAAGCACCTTTCTGAAAACTTGAACTCCGGCCCTTACCCCTCACACCTCACAAACACTTATACTTATGAAGTGACCACTGCACCAATGGTGTTTAGAGACTTTGGATTAAATATAAGTTGTCTATTAGCAAATTTAAAACTTTATGACCATTTTTACGAACAAAATTGGCTTATGCCCTTTTTAAAAAAACAATCCAGTATTTTGTTCCATTTCTCAAACTAATTGGGAAAATACATCTCTTTTGAAACTCAATTTTCTCAAAATCGAGTTAAGCTCTATAACGGCGTTTTTAAAGAGCTTATAGTGACGTTTTTAAGACCTATAGTGGCGTTTTGAAACTCGAGCTTCATGAACTTGAGTTATACGTAAATAAAAAATAAAAAAAAATTGCCTATAACTCATGTTTATGGAGATCAAGTTACAAAACGTCACTATAGATCCTGAAAATGTCACTATAAGCTTCTTAAAACCCCGCTTTAGGACTCCAGAAATTTTTTTTTAAAACTCGATTTTTAAAAAATCAAGTTACAAAAGAAGAGCATTTTCCTAATTAGTTTGAAAAAAAAGGCAACATACCTTTTTTTTTTTTTTACACAAAAAGAATATTTACCCATTTTATCTCCATTTTTACACGTACCACCAAAATAATAATCTCCCATTTATAATAACTTTAGCATTTTCCTTTAAACAATTAGTTCTGGACATGATTGGCACATTTATAAGTGCATTTAGTACCCCAAAGCACGGTCCGAATTATTGTAAGTCTTAATCTGCATTAATTCATGTAAAGCTGAAATCTCGGACCAAAGCCAAATATCAAACCCACTTCGTCTTCTTTCCAATGTTGTAGTCAAAATCTTTTACAAGACAGAGAGACACACACACGCACACAGAAGATAACCTGGGATTTGCTTCATCCGATATTGTATTATACCATGATGCTGCGATGGAATAGAAAGAAAACCCATTTCCCTCTCGTAGCAATTCTCTCTTTAGTCTTCATAGTTTTCACAATCCTCTACAATGAAAGTAGCATAAGGCAAATCCAAGAAAACCCAGATCACGTTATTCATCACCAAGAAGCTTCAGTCACTTTTGTTAAAGCAAATCGTATAAACCCAGCTCAAGGTATAGTCCATATTATCTTCTTCTTCTTCTTCACCACAATATTTAATGACAATACAGAATCTGGGTCCGCTTAAAGTCAATACCTTTACTTGGTTTCAAGTCAATTTCTTTATTGTATATTCGAGTTAATTTCTTTACTGGGTGCCTTGGATTTGAAATTTTTGTTTGTTTGGTTTCAGAGGTTTTGGATAGATTCTGTAAGTGCAACTCCACCAGAGACTATAGTGGTCGGAAAATCGCTTGGGTTGACTGTAATGACGTTCAACGGCGGAGAGTGGCATCGGAGAGATGCGACGTGGCTTCGGGCAAATGGGTGTTTGATAATACCTCGTATCCACTGTACAAGGAGTCGGAGTGTCCGTACATGTCGGACCAATTGGCGTGTCACAAGCATGGGAGGCCTGATCTGGGGTACCAGTATTGGAGGTGGCAACCCCACGGGTGCAATTTGAAGAGGTACTTCTTCTTTTTCTTTTTCTTGTTGGTTTCGATATAGCTCTATCAGCATTGAATTTTTCTTTTTAAATATAAGCATGGAATTTAAGGAGGCATTTCTGAATTTACAACTTGGTTTCTTTTTTGTGCTATTTAATTTGGACTAAATTTGAATTTTGTGATATATGTAAAGTATAAATTTAGAGTGTAATCAGGATTTTATTATGGAACTTGTGACTAAATTAAGGCACAAGTTAAGTTCACTATAAATGCTGCCTTACTTCTACTCAAAATAAATAAATAAATGCTGCCTTACTAATGTGCTGAAAAAAAAAATGGTAAATATAATTGGGATTTTGGAGTTCTTTCAATTGGGAGTCTTGGATTTGGAAGTTGAGGGCTTTGTTTTGGTTAATAGAATCAAGCATGGAATTTGAGGCTAATTTCTGAATTTACACCTTGGTCTCCTTTTTGTGCTAGTGAATTTGGAGTGCATTTGAATTTTGTGATATGGATTAAACTTATTGGTTGGAAATCATGAGACTTCAAGTCACAATTTCAGTTGCTTTTGGGGTTGTGTGTAAGAAACACTACTCTTGTGATACATGCAAAGTATATATTTAGAGCGAAATCAAGATTTTTGAATTTCATAGAATTGGAAGTTGTGATTAAATTAAACACAAGTTCACACTAAATTCTTCCTTGCTAAAATACTGCAAAAAATGGTATGTAGTTTATTGGGATTTTGAGGTTCTTTTTAATTGGAAGTAAATTGATTTTTTCTTTTTTTTGGTGGACTTGTTTTGTAGATGGAATGTGATTGAAATGTGGGAGAAGTTGAGAGGGAAAAGGCTAATGTTTGTAGGGGATTCATTAAACCGAGGGCAATGGATATCAATGGTGTGCTTGTTACAGTCAGTGATTCCAGCCAATAAGAGATCTATGTCACCAAATGCGCCTCTTACCATTTTCAGATCAGAGGTAAGCAAGATTCCCCGCTCTAGAAAAGCAAAATTGTTTTTGCTTATGGCTGAGGAGAAGATCGTGACTTTTTGAAAGATATTGAGAATTTCATGTTGTTTCTCATTGTTATATCTTTGTGTGATTTGCAGGAATATAATGCAACTGTGGAATTTCTCTGGGCTCCATTACTTGTTGAATCTAATTCTGATGACCCAGTGAATCACAGATTGGATGAACGGATAATCCGCCCTGATTCAGTTCTGAAGCATGCATCAAAGTGGGAGCATGCTGATATATTAGTTTTCAACACTTACTTGTGGTGGCGACAAGGTCCAGTTAAGCTATTGTAAGTATAGTAAAACCAACTAAGCATCTAACTAGAAAAATGAGTTATATAGAAATAATTATCAGTTGGTATCCTCAAACTCTTTTTTTTTTTTTTTTTTTTTTTTTTTTGTGTGTGTGTGTAGATGGAGTGCTGGAAAAAATGGGATTTGTGAAGAATTAGATGGACTTGAAGCGATGGAATTGGCCATGGGAGCATGGGCGGACTGGGTTGCTTCTAAAGTGGATCCCCTCAAGAAGCGAGTTTTTTTTGTTACCATGTCCCCAACGCATCTCTGGTGAGCGCCAAAACCATTTTTTCCCATCCATCTCCAATATTAATTTGCAATTCCTTTCAGTTTTAAGCAACACTCATGCATATTCCAAGGCCACTTTTGGATTGCTTCTTCCCTCGAATATTATGACTGCATTTTTCATTCAAAAAAAAAATTTAGAAGTAGCATCTAGCATGTTTCCTGGGTTTGTATTTAAAGCTGGACATAGAATCGTTGATGCTCAGAATGGTTCATAAAATGATACTTGAAGGTAGTTGTATCTTGTTAATTGGAAACTAGACCATAATCCAACCTTTAAATTATTAAGGGTCCAGAAAGTTCAAATAGAAATGGATTTCTCATATTTTGGATCAGTATTCAATAATCAATGGCTTACATTTTGATCTGGCCACAGGATAAATAGGAAGAAAAAAGGTCTAGATAATAGTTGGGGAAAATTTATGACAATTAATGGCCCAAATAGTCTATCCTAATATTTTATAAAGGAGCATTCTAAACTGTCTACTTAATTTCATGTGTAAGGACTGAGGACATTGTCATATTTTCAATATCCTACTTCAATGCTTCATATCCCCCCACTACTGCCGCTGGGAGGTAGGCTCTTATAGCATCTTCCCATCATTTTCATAAAACTTGTGTTATAATTCAGGAATCGAGAGTGGAAACACGGAAGTGAAGGCAATTGCTATGATGAGAAAACCCCTATAGATTTTGAGGGCTACTGGGGAAGTGGTTCTGACTTGCCTACAATGCGCATGGTAGAGAAGGTACTTAGCAGGTTAGGTTCAAAGGTTTCTGTTCTTAATATTACTCAACTCTCAGAGTATCGCAAAGATGGCCACCCTTCAATTTACCGCAAGTTTTGGGAGACACTGAAACCTGAACAATTGTCAAACCCTCCAAGTTACTCTGATTGCATACACTGGTGTTTGCCAGGTGTACCTGATGTATGGAATGAGTTGCTATTCCATTCTTTGTAAAAACAAATGTAAACTAGAAAGGTCTTTTTAGTGGTTTCCTATAGCAAATTAGCAATTGAAAAGGGAATTTTGAGTTTTGTTTCCATTCACAAGGAGAATGGTTGCTTGTAACAATTGATATTCTATTAATTTATGCAGTTAAAAATGAGGATGTCATTGCTATTATCACTAGTTAAAAGTGAATATGAAATTGATTCATTTGAATGCAAATTCATTAGGTGTGTTACCACTTAACTATGGTGAATTGCATATTTTCATTTGGAGGCAATTTGCTTAATTTATTATTAAAAATGTTTTGAACCTTCTAAAAATTTTTGGTATTGAGTTTTGACTTGTCCAAAAGCGAACTTAAGATGGATAAGGATTCTTTAAGAAAGAGAATGGAGAACTGCATGCAGTCAATTGTGATCCAATAGCCTTAAGGGCACCAGGAATTCATGTTGCACTTCAAATCATATTCAATTATTTATTAAAAAGACACCTATAATTTTGTACACTCATCTTCTTGTCTGTTTACTTTAACAATACACAACCATTTTCACAACATTTTGCACAAGATAGCAAATTGTTATTGATTTTTATATAAGCCCATCATTTACACTACTTTATTGTCTTTTATATTGTTGAAAATTTATAATCTCAACAATTGTAATAGAAAATTGTGAATTAGCTGTGTCTGTAGATTTATTGATCATTCATTGATCATTTATCGAAAGTTTGTTCTAGGTCTCCTAGACAACAAAAGTGGTAAAGCTTCATTGAAAATAGGAAGATGATTTTGGGCCTGGTAGCAAAGTTGTGATTTGGAACTGGAGTAGTCTCATTTTCATCCATTCGGAGCATGATTTTAAACTAGGCCTGTCCTGTGCTCTGGGATGGACTGACATTAGTTAGACCCTAATCAAAATTGAACCCAAGGGTAGGGTCAACCATTCGTGTTTCCCTACAAATAAAAATAATGTACCAATAAAAGTATTACACCATAACAATCTTTTCTTTTCTTTTTTTTCCTTTGAGGAAGGAAATAAGAAAAAGATGTGGAGATCAGGTTCCAATTAGTTATTAGTAGCAGGCACGTTTTAATACATATAAAATCTTCAGTTAGTTTAAATTATGATTCATATAAAATTATATAAATAAAACAATAGTTTAATCAACCAATCTTTTGCTTTAAAATATCTATACTAGCAATAATTTCCTACATAAATAATATAAAAATGGCCAAGTTAGTTTGATCTTATGACCCTTTATAACTTTTTTCTTTAATTAACTGCTGTTCTGATTCATTCTATATCTTAAAGTTACTATACCATCTCTTTATAAAAGTTTGACTCCTTTGTAATGTATTTTAAAATTTTGATTCGAAACTAAGTAATTCTATTTTAATAATCTGATTCAAAACAAAGGCATGCTCTTATGCAGAGCATATAAATTTAGATTTACCCCTAGCCAAAAAAATAGAGTTAACATTTTAATATGTAGTCTATATGAATTGTGGTTCACAAGATACTAAGGATAACAATTGGAAAAAACAAACACTATTCGAATCAAACGAACGTTATAATTTCTCATTATAAGTACATAGCTTCTTCATTGACCATTGGGGAAAGGTACCCCTTTTACCGACTATACATTAGACCAACTTCAGCCCTCTCAGGAATTTCACATTTGCTCTACACTCCAGGCCTTTCCCTCCACCCAAAATGGTATAAAAGCAAAATTGCTTACTGAATATTTTACAGAATCTTAACTGGGTTTGACTTGCTGAAAGAAAAATTCATTTGCAACTTCCAGAACTATACATGCTCAATCAACCAAAACCTCTCAAACTATGGCAATTGGTTCAAAACTGAAGTTGCTTAAAATGACTACTTCCCTGCACACAGTGCAATATTTCCACATTCTTCCATGGAACATTGCACTGCTATTTAATGTTAGTGACTTGCACAGGTGTTCTTTAACATCAATAATTAAAGAGTTAAAGCACAAAGAAGAGGCTAAGATATTTCAGGAATCAGGTTGTACCAGCAAAATGAAGTCTTTCAAGCATTCCAAATGATGTGTACTCACCATATCCATTGAGTTTGCGCTGGAACCAACACCAACATGGAGGAATCTTAGATTAGAAACAAATAACCTGTAAGAGCCAGATACCCTCTCATTGATTTTTTTTTTTTTTTAAATAACAATCCATTTAGGGATATGAAGACTTACTAGTCCGATTTGTATCAGCTCCATTCATTATCTAGCCTTTGCAATCACCAATAATTAATAAAACCTTATCCCTAAGCTTATCAATAGTCTGCAGAAAGTGAAACAAGTACAGAAATTTATGACAGCAGAAAAACATGCAGCAAATGCCATCAACAAGATAGAAGTCTCAAAAACCAGACCGAGCTAGAGAGTTTTGCCCATCTTTGAGCAGAGGCAGCTGCATTTTTGAGGTGAGAACAATGGGGAGAATCAAAATTCAGAGAGTATATTGAATTTTCCGTAGATTCTGCTACCCAGAGATGATTCGTTTGGTCCTTTGCTCTCTTGATAAGATTACAGAAGCCAACCTGCAATGTGGAAACATAAAAGCTGTCACCCAGAAACTTCAAGAGAAGGGGATCACGATCTGTCTCCGGGAAGAAAGAGGGATTCAAGTGCATATTGCAAGTGTCTTGAAAACTAAAACATGAAAACCATATTTAATTATAAGTTAATTTTTTTAAGTAGAAGAGCCTTTGACAATCTTTATAACGAAAAACCATTATGAGTATGTGTAGTAAACTTTTATGCTCTGGGTAAGAGATTCTTCCAAAATGACTATGCATTGTGTTAGTTAATCAATAAAAATCTAGAGCTGGAGTCACTAGCTGTGGATCACTTACTGCTTCATTGTGAGAAGGCTCATCGGTTGTAGAATTTTAAATCTTTTGAGATTTCGTGGATCTTACCAAGAACGGTTCCAGATCTGCTCTTTGTTTGGTGGAATTGGTTGGGGTAGCACTCGTCTAGCATTTGGAATTTAATTCCTTTGTGCTTATTGTGGTGTCTTTGGAAGGAGTGCAATCAGCAGACTTTTGAGGACTTGGATAGCTTCGGAAATTAGTTGTTTGCTTCTTTTAGTGGATCTCTATTTGACTGATCACGGGCTCAAGGACTCACATCTAGTGATTCTCTCCCTTCTTTCCTTTGTTCTCTCCTCTTTTGTAATTAATTTTCTTCTTGGTTTTCTTCTTTTTTTTTTTTTTTTTTTTTTTTTCTTTCTTCTCTTTGTAAATTTTGGTTTGCTTTGTGCTTTTCATGCATAAAGTAGCCTTTTGAATATAAATCTTCCTTATAAAAAAAAAAATAACTTTCTTATTTAGTTATCAGCTTGTGGATTGTCTTAGTTATGATTTATGAAGCAATCAGTCATTTAATTCCTTTACTCCTATTTCAAAGTGTATAATTATGAGAACAAAGGAAATTTCCATGAAGATTACATATCCTTAGTGGAATTGAATCAAATCTTAATACATGAGCTCTTATTTGCTAAAACACCCAAAGTGGTCTCTAATAATGCATCAACTAATTAAAAGATAAATTGGAGTTGCATGTGAAATTACTCACTGTGGATCCTGCAAGATTAGAGTTGACTAGGGCAAATGAATCATCATCAATGAAGGGTGAGCAGAATCTGATGGCAAGTAAAGAATTGGATAATTCTTCTGACTGCGACTCAGAAATGGAGCTATCTGTCACAAACACCCACTGTTTCTTTTGATGGGGAGCTTTAAAAACCTCTCCCACATACACAATGACCACAGCAATATCAAATTCACTGAAGAACACAAAGAACCAATATAAAGTTTACAACTTTTGTCTCTGTACAACTTTGAAAGAAAAGAAAGTAGAGGATAAGCAAAAACATCAGAAAAGAAGGATAAGATATGAAATTCACCTGGAAAGAGGAACTTCTCCCAAATTTGACAATAAGACTGCTTTCCGAGGACTGTGAAATGGCCTACAGGAATAACCACGAGCTAGACTCAATTATTAAAAAATTTTACTTACAGGAAGTACAAGGAAACTTACTTAAAGTGTTCAGTTTCTTGGGAAGATAAACGCTTCCATTTGGCAGTGGATCCTCTTGCTTGCAAGTATAGGGTATGTGCATCAGAATTAATTGGTGAAAGCCCTGAAACAGCATAAGCCTGTCCCTCAACCAGCTCATATTGCTGTCACGATAGTAAGCAAATTAACAAATTACTTAAAAGACACTACAGAATATTCATATTAGCAAACGAGATTAAAGGAAAGGGAACATAGTCATCATAGGGGGTTGTGGAATTGGGGGGAAAGTAGAGAGAAATGGGGCTGGATTCGGGGGAATGAGCAAACTCGATATCAATAGGGTCAAAGTAAAGCAAAACAACACCATTGGATTCACCTGCTTCTCTGTTGGGTTCCATATTGTTATCAACCCTTCTTTAGGGCTGTCCTTTCTGTCAGAAATTTTATTATTTAATCCAACTACTCTCACCCTCATAAATGGGGTGACTTCTCTCTCTCCTAAACCAGAATCTTCCAAAGCTTTCTCAATTGATTTCTCCATGTCTGACTGCCTGGTTGCCTAATTTCAGAATGACCATAGTTAGTAATCTCATACTACAGTTGTACTTTTCTTTAAGCAAAGCATCTGAAACCGACCTCTAGTTTTGCTTTATAAGTGGTGAAAGAAGTTAATTGCTGTGGACTCATCCCTGCCATTAAAACTTCAGGTTCTGCAGCTGTCTCAAGTATCTTTAAAATATTTGCTCCTTCATCGCTGTCAGAGTCATTATAAATATGTGAACCTTTTATGCCTCTTTGAAACTCGGAAACAATGCCTTCTACAACAGTCGATCGCCTGCAGCCAAACAAAACTCATATAAAGAGAGAAACAAAACTTGCACTACATTAATGCAAACAAACAAAGGCAAAATGAATGTTTAGAGTCATTACTGTAGGTTAGAGATGCTTTTGCATCATTAAGAGGAAAATTATCTCATAAACTGCTCATTTTGCCATGATCCTGTTTAAACTTCAAAAGAATACTAAGTGCACCGAAAAGTAAAAGGGGTCCACATTTGAAATAGATATCACATTACATTTGCTTATACATTACATTTGTTAAAACTTCAATGTTTCTATATTGTATTGTGTTAAGGAAAGGGTTCCTATTGATGATAGTGCTGGTTTTGTGATTATGACAGCAAGCTCTCTTCCATATATAAACCCAATGGCTACTGCAGAAACCAAGTCAACCAGCACCTCTAATATTGGAAGATCAAACAGAGCAAATCACTCTATGGAGTGTGCCCCACATGTAGACATATTCCATTGATTTCTCATTGTTATATGTATATCCCTATATTCATTGCATAGGTTCTATAGTCTATATATCTTTTTCTTTGCTGTAACTCACGTATTCTGCATAAGTGAGAATTCTCCTTTTGTATCATTAAGATCTTTACGTATTGTACCCATTTGCCATATCCCTATCCAAGCTTTCTAGCAAGACCAAGTGCAACAACATGCTTTAGACTCTGAATGATCAGAAAAAGTATGACAGGCATGATTAATGAACATAGTTCAATGACAAAAAATCATAGAACTACTAGAGTGAGTAAATATTTAAAATTTTGAATAGGCTACATAGACATCTACTTATAGATCAAGTAAACACTATAAATGAATATTTTCAAGAAAGTAAACCATTTAAATTTGTCTTCTTATGGAAGAATAAAGTCACCTCTGATCATATACTTGCACCATTCTACACTCCATCCTCTCCGATCTGACAATAGACCCGCCATTACTTAACCTAGATGAAAGCAAAAGGAACAATTTATCATTCAGAATGTACTGAAGAGAACTTTAAACTATATCATTTTCAAATTACCTCTCCTTGTAGAGGACAGGGTATATTCGTGTAACTCCAACTATAGTCTGAGGGACTAAACCACCGTTACTCTTAATGCACCTAAATGCTAAAGGAGAACCAACACCTTTACCTAAGGAAATAGATTTGAGGACCATGCATTAGAAGGCAAGAAGAAAAATTGCATATATGTCTTATGCCATATAAGACTGGAAATAAACAAAAATTTAGACAACCCAAACAATGCTTACAGAATCCCAGCCGATCAGCCCAATGAGCTCTATATGTGCCATTCATGTGCAATAGCAGACTAACTGTCCTCGACACCTGAAATTGAAGCAAAAGCCTCAGACAAGCCTGTAAAGACAAGGTAAACATTTCCAACAATTCAACAACAAAAATAAACCAGAAAGAACCTCAAGGGGTGAAACAGGCGCAAGCCAGCCACATAATCCTGCTCCCCAGATCTTCACAGGGAAAAATAAACTGTAAGGAAGAGGCATTCTAAAGGAAATCCTCTAATCAAAGGAAGGCAGAAAAAAAACATACTAATGAACATCTTACCCGAAGTTTCTGCCCCACAAACAGTTTTCCGGCAGCAAGCTGCTTTGACAGTGGTACATCCAGTACAGCATCCATTGCATACCTGTGAGACAAGGTGATATTACATGCCAAAGAACTTCAGACGTAGTGTAACCATCAAAGCATGTGTCAAGGCATATTCTTACCACCCATCAGTTAGTTCAACCTTTGTCACCTTACTATTTTCAGCCCCAATTACTGGCACGGAAGTCTCATTCTTTAGTTCAGAATTTGAGCAAATAGCTGAAACGCATAGAACCATCATTGAAGAAGGTGATGCACCCCCTTCCAGAATTCTCTTGATTGCAGAACAGTGACCATGATTGACTTCTCTTTCATATCTATGTAAATGCATACAATATTGTTCACATGGATGTCTTATACACACAGGACTAAATGTATAACCAATACAATAATTAGATACCTATACTTCAATTCCTCGAGCACATTGGACACTGTCAAGAATTTTCCAGCAGCTATTTCTGGATAGCATCTCTCATAACATGCCAGTTTCCAAACAATCCACTTGTAGTGATTGATGACCCATCTAGATAGACAGATAATTTAAAATGCTAAACAAAAACTAAGATACAGAACAAAATATTTTAAGAACTTATAAAAGTGCATTAAGCCATCAACAACAGCACTGCTGAAGACCCATAAACAGTGTTCACAATAGCCAAATTCAAGGTTGCTGCATAAGTCAACCAATCCATATTACCGGACCAAACCTTTTTAATAATAACATGGGCAGCCCAACTCTATGTCAACAATCACATGCAACTCAATGATATATTATGTAAAGCTAAAATTGTCACCAAAGTTTGCAAAGATCAATATAGCATTTGCAAACCGAGAAGCAATGTAACTTTAAAAGATGTTCTTCCAGCCCACAAGAGGGAGGGGTGTAAAAGAGTGGAAATGAAATGTAGTAGAGAATTTACTTTTTTTGAAAAGTTAGATAATTTACTCTTTTGAAGCATATTGCAAGGATGCTCCAGACTGAGCCAGCATGCGGAGAAAAGCTTCTGGTCCAATGCCATTTAAGCCAGATACATCATGAAACATGTACTTTTCTGCATCAGTTGATTTCATCCATCGGACCTGGTCTGACAAAAGATTCAACTGTATCCATGTGGACATGTAAATTAGAATCAATGCCAAAAGCAAAGAAACTCTAGAGAATAAATATCAGCACTGATAGTCTATGTACCATATTCTGATCTGACAGAGGCACTTTAAAATATTCCTTGACATACATTCTTGACATCTGAAACGGGTATCGTTCAGAAATCCTTCTTTTGCAACATGAATGATCAGATGCTAAAGTAGATAATCCTGATGGCACATGTAGCTGAATTGAGGAGCACTATATCAACAAAAACACAAAGCTATTTCAAAAACCAGCATGAATTTTACCATTGGAAATAAATGGAACATCCTTATTCAAAGGGGTGGAGAATTTGGAACGAGGCCTTTTGAATGGAGAAACAGAACTCCTTCCTAGTATTCTCTTTACGCTATTCATTTGTCCAGTATTTTTGCAAGTTGTGCCAATAGTATTTGAAATATCAACCAAGGGCCTGGCTGGTGACTTTCGAGGTGCATTAATCCTTGAACTGATACCATTTGATAAAGAACTTTTTGCCACTGTATTAGGATCAACTTGGCTGTTGCTTAGGGCCTTCTGTAGAGAAGACGCATTAATATTTAACCCACTAGCATTTTCATGTTGAACAGCATCAAATTCTTCGATCAAGTTATTCCCAGAAACAATATGTTTTGACTTGACTGACGACCGCATTTGATTTGAAGATGATTGCAACGGGGACACAAAAACTTTCGACATATTTTTACTCTCTGCCATTTCCTTATAAGAAAAGGGAGTGCAAGGATCATTTCCATCATTTGACGAAGCACCATTGAATCTTGTCTCCTTTGAAAATGAAAAAACTGAATCATTTCCATCCCCTTCATTCAACAAAGTTCCCAATTCTGGGTCACCAAGAAGACTCCTTGCACGTTTTAGTGCATCACTAGAGACAGAAATAGATCTTCCACCTGCAGTATGGAACTTGATTGGAGGTGGTTGGAGAGCTGAATTATACATTTCGGGTTGCATAAGATTTGGATTTTCCTGATTTGTCAACCTAGTTGCTTCTAAACCAATCTTAGAAACTAACAAAGACCCTGTAACTGATGTGAAATTCTTAATCTCACAATTCTTCACACCCTCTCTCATTTCCACATCAGAAGAACTATTCCATCCAAATGATCCATTGGTTTTACACGGATTCACTGAATGTTGAAGGCCTTGAAAAACACAATTATCATTATCTTCTTCCAATCCCAACAATGTCTTGGCTCTAACAAGGCCGTCTGAAGATATATTGACCATTTTCCCTGAGCCTGTCTGGAAGAGAGAATTTGCAGAACCACATCCATTATCTCTACCTAGCACCCGACCTGCACATCATGCATGAGTTCACAAAAATTCTTGAAAAGACCAAGGCATAACTACATGATTGTCTCAAATGAGTACTCCCTCTACCCCATTTCATATGTCCACAATTTCATTCTCAAATGTCTCAAAATATTGTCCACTAGTAAAAGTTTGTCATAGACAATTTCCTAACTTACCCTTTACTTTATTTAAAAAGCCAATACTCTTTTTCCATGAGTTTAAATTAAGAGTCACAATTTAAAACTAAAAAATAAAAAAAAAATAAAAAAAAATGAAAAAAGAGGAAAGGGGACGGAGAGAGCAAGTATTAGACTATAGCTTATTTTCATTAAGCTTATTTCACTTAAACAATAAAATGGCATAAGTATAGCTATACCTTATAAAAGGCGCGGTTTTAAAAAGGTGTAAATTCTCCTTTACGATGAAAATAAGATAAATCAAAGAGGCACATAATATAGATGTTATACATCTAGGATTAACAAGCCAAGAGCCCAGTAGCTTAACTGGCACATCCTGACGTTTCCATTAGAGACATCCGGTGTTCAAATCCCCCCTCTCCCCAACTATCGAATTATCAAAAGCATTAACAAAAAATTAACAAAAAGAAGAAAATAAATGTGAGTTTCTTATTCTTAATTATTGTTAGCTTTCAATAAAGCAAAAGCCAACTCATATTAAGTCTTTCACACTAGTACAATTGCAATCAAGTTGGGTCTTTCACTTTCTTAAGAACCATACACATGCACAGCAATAAAATGTTAGCCCCAAATTGTTCTTGGTGCCCAAAAAATTAAATAATATCCTAGCCAAAATTTGATACACCACAGGAGAACTTTACAACACATTAGTATATCAAAAATCACAGGAATTTCCCAAACTTCGATACCACCAAAACCGTAGGTTTTTTTATTTAATTCAAACACAAATATGAAAATTGAAAGAGTGAGATTGTGGTACCTGAATTGGCATCCGCATCGTCGCCGAGAACCGATAGGGCCTTCGCTAACGAAGACTGTTTCACCGCAACCGATTTCCCCGACCCGGTTTGGAACATCGGAGAACTCCCAAATCCTTCGCTACGATTCTCCAGAAGCTTCGCACCTCCTGTAGCGAACCAAATCAGAAAACTGAGCCACAGAAAACAAAGCTAACATATAGATTGATGGAGAGAGAGAGAGAGAAATTGCCTTGGAGAGCGAGATCGGACATTGAAGGGAGACGAGTGCTTCTGCCATTTGGTGAATCATCGTCGGGCTTGATTTGGGGGTCTCGATCGGAGGGCTCCCACCGGAAATCGTTGCCGGCGTCGGAGAATATCTGCCAGGTCGACATTTGCCGGCGTGGTCTGAGTTTTGAAAAGAACGAGTGGACAATGGTGTGAACCCTAAAACTAAAAAAAGGCTTGGTTTTGTTTTTCTTTTCAGGTACCTTTAGCTGGGAAATGTGTTTTACATTTTCGAAAAGGCGGGAAATTTTGAAGGGCTTCAAGGAAAACTCTATTTGAAATGTCGAGTTTAGGCTTTAAAATGAATTTGTCACGCTTTATTTACTATTTGTTCAGTGTGTTAAAGTTTATTTACTAGTGTTTACCCTTCCAAAAACTGCATCACACTAGATATGTACAATTTTGAAGTATATCAGGTGATTTATTATGTGGTCATGGACCAATAACCCAAACCTAACATCGATTTGCTATTTTATATAAACAATGCTTGGAACACAACTTTTTATTAAGATATCATTGATGGATTCATATAAAAGTAAATAAACAAAATGACTTTAAGTAAGAAAACATGATTTTTCTGATCTCATCAACAAAAAATTGAAAATTCTTATAATCTGTTTGGATTGAAGGAGAGGAAAAGGGAGTAGAGTAAAGTAGAATAGAATTGACTCGACTCAAAATTAGCCTATTTTCAATCAACTCTACTCTACTCCCCTCTACTCTCTCTCCACTCTTCAATCCAAACAGGCTCACACCGTGCTCACTACATAGCATGACAAAATGTGAAGAATTTGAGAGAGAGGGACCCACGTTTAGATGAGAAGGTGAAATCAATGCTATGCTGCTAAAGTATGATAATTGATATATCTCTAATGACATGTAAACTTTTATAGTAAAGACAGCAGAAGAGGCACATAAGCGGTGAACAATGGATCAACTAAGTAATGAAGTCTTTAAAACTTAGTAGTAATGAAATTTAATTTTAAAAAAATGCTAACACCAGCCAAAAAGGACAGAAACTTCAATTCGAAAACCAACTTTATTAGTTGGAAGAAATCTGTAATGAGATGGGAAGAAAATATGGAAAAAATTGATAAAAGTCAAATGCTAACCTCCATGATCATAAACACAAAAAAAAAAAAAAAAAAAAAAAAAGAGTGTAACCGTCCAAATTTGGATAAACTACATACTACAAAAGAAAAACACGGTAAATTATTTAGCATACAATCAGCAAGATAGCATAATCTATGAAAAATCATTGAGATTATGTCTACTAAATGGACCCATTGAAAAGGCAACCCAGAGATTATGAGTCCACTTTGATCATATTTGGACCATTCTATCCACTTTGGTCATATTCGGTTTACTTTGGTCTTACTCGGTCCACTTCGGTCTAATTTGGTCCTATTCGGTCCAATTTAGTCCTATTAGGTTCACTCGGTCCACTTTGGTTCAATTCGGTCCATTTTGGTCCTATTCGGTCTATTATGTCTACTTTGGTCCTAATCGGTCTCTATCTAATTTGGTCCTATTAGGTCCACTCGGTCCAATTTGGTTCTATTCAGTCCATTTGGGTTCTAGTCAGTCTATTCTATCCACTTTGGTTCTATTGGGTCCGATTTGGTCCTATTACATCTACTCGGTCCATTTTGGTTCTACTCGGTCCATTTTGGTTCTACTCGGTCCACTTCAGTCTAATTTGGTCATATTCGGTTCAGTTTGGTTCCATTCAGTCTATTCTTTCCACTTTGGTCCTATTCGTTCTTAGTTGGTCTAATTTGGTCCTATTAGGTCCAATCGGTTTACTTTGGTCCAATTCGGTCCATTATGGTTCTATTCAGTCCTATTCAATCCACATTGGTTCTATTCGGCCCATTTTGTACACGTCAGTCTGATTAAGTTCACTTCCATCCAATTCAGCCCATTCGGTCCATTCTGTCCACTTTGGTTCCATTCGGTCCATATATTTACTTTGGTCCTATTTGGTCCACTTCAGTTCTATTCGGTCCACTTTGGTCCTATTATGTCCACTTCAGTCTTATTTTGTTTATTTCAATCCATCTGTGTCCACGTTGGTCCATTCCATCCATATTTGTGCACTTACATAATGGAAAATGCAGGTTTAGGTTGAGAGCTAAGGCTGTGAGTTTGGATACAAGTGATTCTGCCATTTGGTGAATCATAATCGGGTTTGATTTGGAGGTCTTGTTTGAAAAGTTCCCACTGAAATTGTTGCCGGCGTGATTTGAGTTTTGTAAAGAACAAGTGGACAATGGTGAACCCTAAAACTAAAAGGCTTGGTTTTGTTTTTCTTTTCAAGTACTTTTAGTTGGGAAATGTCTTTTACATTTCAAATAGGCGGGAAAATTTGAAGGGCTTCCAGGAAAACTCTATTTGAAATGAAAAGTTTAGATTTTACAATGAATTTGTCATACTTTATTTCATAGGATTTTTTTATATATAATTTATAGATAAACAAATAAATAAATGAAAAAAAAATGAGTATTTAAATATATGTATCTAGCTAAGTAAACAGAATAAATTTATTAACTTGATCTGACGAGCTATTATTTAATAAAGATTAGTCTAGATAATTTATAGTTTGTTTATCTTAGCTTAAAATTTGAGTTTTTTTCAACTTTAATTTATATACAACTTTTTAAAACTTCATCTAATTATAATATGTTGTATTTTTAAATATCCGATTATCCAACGAGCTATTATTTAATAAAGATTAGTCTAGATAATTTATTGTAAGGACCAGAAAATTTGGTGGCCCAAGCTCACTTAGAGTTGTGGGTTGTGCAATTCAACCCTGGTCCATATCAATAAAATCTGTAAGAGGAGGGAATGAACAACAATGGAGGCTTTGCCCGAGGATGGTGCAGGAAAAATAAGGTTGGAATTCATAAATAAGTGAGTATCCAACTCTCCACAAGTTCTCCCGAGGAGACTAAGTTTACATAAAAAGTAATGATGTTCACTCTCTTCTCTCAGTCTTCTTCCTTCTCTCTTTCTTCTTCTTTTTTTTCGATCCTTTTTTAGTTCTCTCTCCTTTCCTTATATACTTCTCCCTCCAGCATATCTCCACCATCCATTCTCACCTAACCTCTTTCCTTTTTTTACACTTATTACTTTTAACATCTGAAGAAGATGGTGAAAGGAATTTGCTTAGCTGTGGATTACATTGTTCAGGTCACTTCCTCACCAATGCAGCTGATAAAGTTGTTGTCAACCATTTAATACGGATGCAGCAGGCTACACCAGACCAGAAGCTTCCCTACTGTCCACTGACACTCTCTTCAGACTCCAACTCCCACTTAGAATACTACAGAATATCTTGATTTATTTCTTCCCTTCCACAGGCAGCTTTCTTCCTCGGGCCCGTGGCTTGTAGCCTTCTCACACCAATGCTGCGACCCTTCAACTTCATCCTCGGTCCTCGGACTCCCACATTTATAATTAGTTTAACTTAGCTTAAAATTTGAGTTTATTTCAAATTTAATTTATATACAATTATTTAACACTTAACTATATTTAAATTTAATATGTTCTATTTTTAAATATTTTATTATTTCAAATAATATAGTAAAATAATCCCCCCCCCCTTTTTTTATAACACTCTTTTAGTGGTTTTTATAATGTCTTTTTTTTTCCCTTTTTCTGTGTTTTTTTTTTTTTGTCTCTCTCTTTACTAAAGGTAATTTTTATAATGCCATCATTAGTCATCTATCACAAAGTATGATTTTTTTGGGGAAATGGAGTGTGTGCTAGTTGTTCATTTTAAGAATAAACCGAAAATAAATGTGATCCAACTCCAACCAATTGCAAGATCTTTTTTTTTTTTTTTTGGGTTATAGTTAGGAGAGGTGCATGATGACACAAATTACTTTTGAATAAATTAATAAATCATTATTGTGAGGACGAGGATCCCGAGTCTAATTTAAACGGGCAGCCAAGGTTATTTCCAAGGATACACCTCGGACCTCAGGGACGAGCACTAGCCATGTGAGGCGCATGAAGTTAAAACATCAAAAAGGAAAGAAGGCAGACTTGGCACGGAACACGAGAAGGATGAAGGAAGAAAGGTGTAGAAGCCATCCCCCCCGCATTAAATACAAGACAACCACTCCCCTAGCCGCATTAATGAGGAAATGACAATGAACAGTGGTGACATAGCTAAGATTGTAGGGTAAAGGCTTACTAGTATGTTCCGGATGAGACAGAAGTCCTAGGAATGCGATCTCAGCCCTCCAAGTGTAAGATTAAGATGATTTGTGTTTAGATATAAAAGGAAAAGGAAGATCCATATGTGAGGGGGACAAAAAAAAAGAGGAAAAGAGAGAACTTTGTAACCGAGAACTGAAACATTTGTATAAGTGAGGAAGACATACATATATAAAAATAGACGTTCCTTGAGCTTAACCGAGGAGTATTTTTCCTTTTAAACTTGTTGCCCTAGTCATTTCATTCGCTCCCTATCTCATTGTGATTAACTTTTAACTTATTGAGCATTCAATATCTAACTCACTCTCTAATAAATCTATTGTGGTAGGCTTATTGGGTCATTGTCCAAGTAATTTTTGGGCCATAGATCAAATTGTGCCTTTACAATTGGTGCCATCTGTGGGGATACTTGAATAGACTTGAATTAGTTCAACCATGGTGAGTTTAGGGCCAAACTGAGAGGAATCTGTGAGATCGTAACATCAAGATTATTTTCTTAATTCTTGAGCAAAGGAGAGATCGTGAAGTTAGTTTGCACACAACTTATACAAGTAAGAGTCATTCTAGAAGTGGGAGCCATGTGTCTCATAGGGAGGATACCAAAAACTTGCAACTGGAGATAGACCATTTACGTAGGAAGTTACGTCAAAAGCAAAGGAAGTGGTCTCCATCAAGATTAGGGTCTCCGTTTGATGATGATGACAGTTCTAGACCTAGATCAAGGAACCCTTCCAGCGAGTCTTTCTCCTATAATGAAGAGCCTCATCATAGGCAAAGGAATAGAAGCCCGACCTATAAGGGCTTGGGGAATGATGCTATAAGTAAGGCTTTACGTCAAATCTCAAAATCACCATTTGCACGAAGGATTGAGAGGGCAAAACTTCCTCAGCGGTTCACGCAGCCAATGTTTACCATGTATAATGGTAGGACGGACCCAGTGGAGCATGTCAGTCATTTTAACCAGAGAATGGCTGTTCATTCAAGGAATGAGGCCTTGATGTGCAAAGTATTCTCGTCCAGTTTGGGGCCTGTGGCAATGAGATGTTTTGATGGATTGAAGGAGGGCTCCATCAACTCCTTTCGAGAGCTTACTAGGGCCTTTGGGGCTTGATTTTTTATATGCAGCAGAGTTCCTCGTCCTCTAGATTCCTTACTGTCAATGACAATAACAAAGGGGGAGACTTTAAAGACTTACTCTGATAGATATTGGGAAATGTTTATGAGATAAATGGAGACTTTGAGGATGTGGCTATAAGAACCTTTATAGTCAGCCTTCCCGCTGAGCACAAATTAAGGAAGTCCTTGACGAAGAAACTAGTGCAAAATATGCGACAGCTCATGGATCGAATTGATAAACACAAACGGGTCGAGGACGATCAACAGCAGGGCAAGGGAAAGGCCAAAGTAATTCCCCCTGACTGAAAAGACTTTAGGTCTGAGAGGTACAATAACAACCGACCTCGGAGAGACTATTCTAGACATGCTGGCCTTCCTACTACTTAGGTGGTTAGCACAATATTCAAAGAGCCTGTGCACCAAATTCTTGAGAAGATAATGGTTAAGCCATACTTCAAGTGGCCAAACAAAATGGGGGGTGACCCTATGAGGCGGAATCAAGGTCTTTATTATCAATATCACTAGGACCGGGGACACACTATAGAGGATTGCCAAACTTTGTGCAACTATCTTGAGCAGCTAGCTAAGGTTGGGAAATTGGGACAATTTTTGCACCAACCTCCAGGACAGGGGAACCAGACTGGGACAGTATACAAAAGGGAATCTCCCTTGAGACCACCACTAGGAACCATCAGTGTTATTCTAGCAGTCCTGGGCCGGATCAGAGCGTGTTCCCATGGAGTAATGTCCATAGCTTGACCAGGTGCCGAGGACGCGGTCCCTGAGTTTAGCATAGGAAAAGTGAAGCCCAACCAGCCTTGATTTTTTCTGATAACGATAAGGTGGGTACGGTTCAACCACATAATGATGCCTTAGTGGTTACTCTTCATATAGGAGGGTATGATATAAGGAGGGCCTTGATGGATCAGGGTAGTGGCGCAGAGATTATGTATCCTGATCTGCACAAGGGATTTAATTTGAAACTTGAGGATTTAGTTAACTATGACTCCCCTCTAATGGGGTTTGATGGGAAGACCATTATTCCAAAGGGATTGAACAAGCTGCCTATTCAAGCGGGGTCAAAGGTGGTGGATGTGAACTTCATTATGGTGGATGCTTACTCACTATATACTGCCATCTTAGCAAGGCCATGGCTTCATACTATAGGAGTTGTTTCCTCGTCTTTGCACTTAAAAGTGAAGTATCCCTCTAGGGACCATGTTGAAGAGCTGGTTAGTGCTTGGTCCCTACTATTTGACACCAGTCCAAGGATAAATCCTTGGGAATCACTGAAGAGGCTTTGTAACAGTTAATGGAAGTGGAAGTGTCCTCGGAGGATACCACGAATGAAGGAGTGAAATGCGAGGAGTTGGAGAAGGTCACAATAGACACCTTGGGAGAAAGAGGAATTATTAGCTTTCCTTCGAAAAAATGTTGATGTGTTTGCTTGGAGTGCTTATGAAGCCCCTAGGATGGACCTAAATTTCATTTGCCATCATCTGAATGTCAATCCATCTGTCACCTCTAAGAAACAACCACCTCGGTGCTCTTTTAAGGAACATTCCAAGGTTGTTAAAGAAGATGTGGTAAAGCTTAAGCAGGAAGGAGCAACCAAAGAAGTTTTTTACCCATAATGGTTGGCTAACACGATGGTGGTGAAGAAGAAGAATGGCAAGTGGTGAGTATGTATAGATTTCATGGACTTAAACAAGGCTTGCCCCAAGGATCCCTTCCCAATACCTCGAATAGACCAATTAGTGGACGTGATGGTTGGTCATCCTCGGATGAGTTTTTGAATGCCTTTCTAGGGTACCATCTGATACCATTAGCTCTGGCCGACTGGGAAAAGATTGCTTTTGTAATGCCCACGGGGAATATTATTATAAGGTGATGCCTTTTGGATTGAAGAATGCAGAGTCTACTTACTAGAGAATGATGACTAGAATTTTTGAATCCCAACTTGGCAAGAATATTGAGGTCTACATTGATGATATGGTGGTGAAGAGCAAGGTAGTGGTCGAGCATATGGGTGACCTCGGAAGTGTCTTTGAAGTGTTAAGAAAACATAAATTGCACCTTAATGCTTCTAAATGTTCCTTTAGTGTTGGCTCGGGTAAATTTTTGGGCTATATGGTCACCCACCATGGGATTGAAGTTAATCCTAATTAGATTAAAGCAATCAATGACTTACAGTCTCCTCGAAATCCCAAGGAAGTGCAAAAGTTTACTGGAATGACCATAGCCTTAAACAGATTTATTTCTCGATCTGCAGATAGATGTAGGCCATTTTTCCAACTCTTTTACAAGTGGAAAGGGTTTGAGTGGAATGAAGAATGTGCCATCGCTTTTCTACAATTGAAGGAATATCTTTCTCGACCACTCATTATGTCCAGACCCGAAGAAGACGAGATCCTTTTTGCCTACATTGTTGTGGCCTTCCATGTAGTCAGTCTGGTATTGGTGAGGGTACAAAATGAAGTACAACGGCCAGTTTATTATGTGAGTAAATCGCTTGACAAAGCTGAAGTTCGTTACTTACCTTTGGAGGAAGCCATCTTAGCAGTGGTGCATGCTATGCGAAAACTCCCACACTACTTCTAGGCCTATACTATAGTGGTTTTAACTCAACTCCCTCTGCAGTAGTTGCTACAAAAAGCTAACTATATGGGGAGAATTGCCAAGTAGGGGACGATTTTTGGGGCATTTGACATAAAGTACATGCCTTGTACCTCAGTTAAAGGGCAGGTTCTTGCGGATCTGGTGGCAAAGTTTACCGAGTCTCTAGTAGAGGTAGAGGTCGAGGAACATATAGAAGGGAAAGCAAGTTTTGACAACTTCTTTACAGGAACCCTCACCCTGGGAGTTACATGTTGATGGTGCGGCAAATCAAAAAGGATTCGGGGTGGGGCTGGTAATAGTGTCCCCAGATAGGATTACCATTGAAAAACCCTTGAGGTTGGGCTTCTTAGTCACGAACAATGAAGCTGAATATGAGGCTCTACTAATAGGGATAGATGTGGTTCAAAAGATGGGAGGAAAGGCTATTGAACTGTTCTCGGACTCAAGATTAATCGTAGGACAAGTAAAGGGAGAGTTGAAAGCCAAGGATGTAAGAATGTAGGGGTATTTAGGTTAAGCTCGGCGTTTGCAATCAGGCTTTGAGTTTTTCACCATACAACAAATCCCGAGAAGTAGAAATACACATGTTGATTCTTTGGCAACTTTGGCAACCTCTTCTGGATAGGATTTACCTCTAGTCATACTTGTTGAGGACCTGCATAGGCCTACCGAGGAGAAGAAGGAGAAAGTCCAAGTTCACTAGATCAGGATCGGGCCTAATTGGATGGATCCCATAGTTTTAATTCTGAAAGAAGGTGTCTTGCCTCACGAGAAAGGGGAGGCAGAAAAAATACAGAGGAAAGCTCCTCGTTTTTTGTTGTCCGAGGAGCAAAAGCTGTACAAACGCTCTTTCTCTGGATCATACTTGCTTTGTGTCCATCCCAAGGCAGTGGAGCCATTATTGTGAGGACGAGGATCTCAAGTCTGATTTAAATGGGCAGCCAAGGTTATTTCCAAGGATATGCCTTGGACCTCGGGGATGAGCACTAGCCATGTGAGGCACATGAAGTTAAAACATCAAAAAGGAAAGAAGGCAAACTTGGCACGGAACACGAGAAGGACGAAGGAAGAAGGGCGTAGAAGCCATCCCCTCCGCATTAAATACAAGATAACCACTCCCCTAGCCGCATTAATGAGGAAATAACCCTGAACAGTGGTGGCACAACTAAGATTTCAGGGTAAATGCTTACTAGTATGTTCCGGATGAGACAGAAGTCCTAGGAATGCGATCTCAGCCCTACAAGTGTAGATTAAGATGATTTGTGTTTAAATATAAAAGAAAAAGGAAGATCCATATGTGAGAGGGACAAAAAAAGAGAGGAAAAGAGAGAACTTTGTAACCAAGAACTGAAACATTTGTATAAGTTAGGAAGACATACATATATAAAAATAGACCTTCCTCGGGCTTAACCGAGGAGTATTTTTCCTTTTAAACTTGTTGCCATAGTAATTTCATTTACTCCCTATCTCATTGTGATTAACCTTTAACTTATTAAGCGTTCAATATCTAACCCACTCTCTAACAAATATTGTGGTGGCTTTATTGGGCCATTGTCCGAGTAATTTTTGGGCCGTGAATCAAATTGTGCCCTTACAATTATGATTTTCAAGCAAGATAAACATATTTATTTATTTTTTATGGAAGATAAACATATTTATAATTATGTACATGTGAATGTATTTGTGATTTGAGATCCACATAATGTCATTTTGGTACCATAACTTGGCCCACTCATAAAAAATTTATGATCCCATTCCTTACCACAATGGAACTCAAGCTTAATTGTGGTAATTAAAAAAAAAAAGTCACTCTTAGCATGTTGCATTATGTTACTTATGAGTACCAGGTACCTAATTTTCTCTAAGACTACTTAGATATTTAAAAATGACACCTAACTTCTTCATTTTTAAATAGAATAGCATATATGTAACACATAGACATCTCTAAATATGATTATGGGTGAGTTTGGTTCAGTTTTTTAAAACTGAACTTTTTGAAAAAGTAGAGTTTTCAAAAAGTGCAATATGAAAAAGTACTTTTTTAAAAAACTGAGTGTTTGGTAAAAACTGTTAAAAAGTGTTTTTTGAAAAATTGAGTGTTTTGTTAGCACTTATAAAAGTGGCGGTTTGAGTGATAAATTATCAAAAAGGACAATATATATATATATATATAAAGTATTGTAAAAATACTTTCTAAAAGATTATTCTAAAAAGAACTTTCAAAGTTTCTAAAAAAATTATTTTTTTCTCACCAATATTAACTAATAATAACCTACAACTTAAGATTTATTGTGAAAATATTGGAAAAATATTGTGATAGCATTTCTCAATTTTAATTTCTTATTCTTTATTTTATTTTTTCCTTATTTCTTTACTTTTTTTTTCCATCCGTATTTCCTTCTTTTTTTCTTTTTTTTCCCCTCTTTTTTTCTCCTCCATACACATACGCTTCTCTTTTTTTTTCTTTTTTTTCTTTTTTTTTTTCCCTTTTATCCCTACCACTTCCTCCAAAACATTCCAGTTTCCTTTTTTTGTTCCTTCTTTCCCTTTTTTCCCTACCACTTCCTCCAGAATGTTCCAGTTTCCGCAGAGCTCTCTTTTTTTCTTTTCTTTTTTTCTTCTTCCTTTCTCTCTTTTCTCTTACCACTTCGCCTGCAAGTTTCTTTCCCTCAATCCCATCAAAACACACAAACTTAAAGGTCACACACACCACACCATTTGATTCTCATCAAACGAAGATAAAGGGGGAAATCCAAAAGGGAGGAATGGGTTAGATCGATGCTTGATCGCTGCCTTCATCGCCGCCTGTCTTCCTCCCCACTGTTGCTTGATTTCTTCCCCACTACTAATGACATGCGATAGAAATGGGTTAGATCGATTTTTTTTTTGGTTTTGATTTCATTATTGGGTTTCTTTGTAAAATTGTGTTATAAACAAAGGGATAAGAGGAATGAGGAATCTGGCGTGAGTGAGCTTCAGAGAGGGCAAAGGGCAGAGCAGAGAGATGAGAGGAATGAGGAATCTGGCGTGAGAACATCTTCTGATGTATCAAAGGGTAAAGTTAGATTTTCAGTAAAATGTGAAGGGAAATTTGGTAATTGCACACGGAGTCCAACAGTATATAAATCAACGTGCATGAGCTTTTCCAAAATGCACCTCAGAGCTCTATTTTGCGAATGCACGTTCTCTTCACAAACCCAAAACGCAACTTTTAACAAAAAGTTTCTTTGTATACCTAACCAAACGGGCTTTTTGTATTTGTGGTTTCAAAATGGCCTTTTTGGGTTGGGAAACTTGAAATAAACGGGCACTATATGTGAAACAATATCATGTGGAGTAAGTGTTTAAGGAAGATTTCGTGTTCTACAAGGAAATTACAAGAGGGCTTTGCGTAACTTTTCTCTCTTTTAAAAAAAAAAAGGAAAAAACAATTATTCATATAAAGTCACAACAAAGAGGTATCAAACCAAAGGTAAAAAAATAAACATAAAAATCCACACATGAAATTGCATTAAAACAACTAAATGATTCCTTTGAGTACGCTTGAACCTAACCTATATGAATGATGAGAATCTTGCCCGAGGGTGAGTCAGCCACAAAGCTTACAACTCTTTAGACAATCTAAAGACACCTGGTTGAGCTTTCAAACTCATTGGCCGATCAAGTTCCCAAACATAGTACATTTATCAAACGACTGTAGACGATAGCCATTAGTCTAGGCCTATCGAGCCAAACCCACAATTCTTGTGTTAGGTTCTAAGGAATTAGGAACTAATATATTAGAACTTCATTTTGTAAGGTTGGTAAACCATGATCAAAACAGTTTTTAGTCATGTTTAGATTTGCTCAAAGTATATGTTTTTATGTAAAGTTGGAATTGAGTTACTGCAGAAATTACTATGCAAATCTGCCTGGCTCGATCGATTGAGAATTAGACTCGACCAATCGAAAGTCGTGCAGATTGTTTTTTCTGCAAAATTTCCAACTCAGCCCAAGCCCAATTTGACGTGTAGGGTTTTATGTTTTGCCCTAAGTATAAAAGGAAAAACCCTAGCCACGTTTTAGAGTGTTCTTTATGCTATGTGTGTGAATCTTTTGTGAGATCTAGAGGTGTTTGCCTTCACATACACTTAGGGTTTCCAAACTCAAGATTAATGTCAAGAGTTTGGTGATCATTTAGTTGCAGATTCAAAGAACTTAAAGATATACAAGCGGGAGTGCTTGTGCTTGTGCTTGTTGTGAATTCAAGAAAGAAGTAATCAGTGAACTCAGAGCTGTCACGTAGTCGTGGTAGTAAGTTTTCTACTCGAGGTAGCAATAGGATGTTAGTGGTCTAAGTCATTATTGTGTAAACCTCAATTCTTTCATAGTGAATTATGTTTTACCTTGAGGATAGTTAGGTTAAATCCTCCTCAAGTTTTTTACGTTTGGTTTTCCTGGGTTATCATATCGTGTGTTTTTTTCTTTCTGCACTTTGCATGATATGATATATTTGTGTTAACCTAGAATTGCTTAATTTACCTAAGTTAATCACTTGGCTAAATAACTAGGTTAATCTGTTTAGGTTTTAAGGGATCTAAAAACGTACAAGTGGTATCAGAGCAGGTAGCTTTTGGTTGTAGATCCTTTAATCTAAAAGCTGATCCTTGACCCTTATTGTCATGCATTCTTTAAAAATCTTTTTACCAGTATGCCAAATTGTCTACTTGTTGTGTTTGTCTCTTGCTACTTATGTTAAATCTTTCTTTGAGTTTCTTGGTATAATTACATATGATGATAATTATTTGTGCTATACTGCTTTAATCGCCTTAAAGGCATGTGATTCTTGTCTTTGGTATTTGGATAGTGGTTGTTCCAGGCATATGATAGGAAATAAAACTTTGTTCAAGACACTCTTTGAAGTAAAGATTGGAACAGTCACGTTTGGAGATGGAAGCAAATCTGTGATCAAAGGCATTGACACTGTGGACATTCCAAGATTGCCGGTCTTTGAAGATGTTTGGTATGTTGATGGGATGAAGGCTAACTTACTCAGCATAAGTCAGATTTGTGACAATGGACTGAATGTTCTCTTCACTAAGTATGAATGTGAGATACTTGATGGAGGAGGTAACTGTATGTGTATTGGCGTGAAAACAGCTGACAACTGTTATGGTATTACTCCAAGTATAAGCAACAAATGCTTTAGTGCAAAGATCAATCAAGTTGAATTATGGCATCAAAGGTTAGGACATGCTAGTCACAAGCAGTTAAAGAAGATTTCCAAGTGTGATGCAGTTATTGGCTTGCCCAAGTTTAAGAAGATAGAAAAATGCATCTGTGGACCATGTCAGATGGGTAAACAAGTGAAGTTCAAACATCCGTCTTTAACTGAGATTCAAATTACAAGACCTCTGAAAATTGTTACACATTGATCTCATGGGTCCTACCAGAGTTCAGAGCTTAGGTGGAAAGAAGTATATTCTAGTTGTTGTGAATGATTTTACCAGATATACATGGGTTGTACTTTTGAAAGATAAAGTTGAGGCTCCTGAAAAGATGATACATTTATGCAAACAATTGCAAGTAGAAAAAGGAATTGTGATAGCCAGAATTAGAAGTGACCATGGAAGAAAGTTTAAGAACACAAAACTGGCTACTTTTTTCAATAATCAAGGCACACATCAGGAATTCTCTTCACCCAAAACACCACAACAGAATGGAATAGTGGAACGGAAGAATAAGGTTGTACAAGAGATGGCTTGTGTCATGCTACATAACAAGAAGATGCCTAAATCCTTTTGGGAAGAGGCAGTTAATACTGCATGTCATACATTTAATTAGGTGTATTTCAGACTTGACTCCAAGTAAACTCCCTATGAACTCTAGAGAGGAAAGAAGCCTGTTGTCAAATATTTTTGGATATTTGGCAGTGACTGTTACATTCTACGAGATAGAGAGAACATAGAGAAGTTTGATGCAAAAAGTGACAAGGGTTACTTTCTGGGGTACTCTTCCACTAGTAAAGTATATAGAGTGTACAATTTGAGAACTAAGACAGTCATGGAGTCTTCCAATGTTGTGATCAATGATGAATTAAATTCAGATAGTCACTCAGAAAACATGTCTACGGTTCAAGAAAAGTTCATGGAAGTTGATGATTCACTACCTGACAATTATGTGGGAAAGCATACAGAGGAAGAGTTGCTGTTATTGAATGATGCAATTTCAGTACCATCAAGCTTAGAACCATCTACACCGGTTCATGAACCTCAACAAGAACAGAGAGAGTTTAGTAGTTCATCAGAACAGAAAGGTACCTCTACATCATTGGTCAAAGGTCCATCTTCTAGAGTTAAGTTAAATCATCCTGAGTTAAGTTAAATCATCCTGTCACAAATATATTGGGGAGTCTGAATGATAACATGAGATTGAGATCCAAAACTTTGAATGTGATTACTCACTCATGCTATCTATCCCAATTTGAACCAAAAAAGGTGGATAAAGCTCTTCAATATACTGATTGGGTTAATTCTATGCATGAAGAACTTCATTAGTTTGTTCAAAATGATGTGTGCGAATTAGTTTCTAGACTAAAGGGAGTCATTGTGATCGGAACTAAGTGGATATTTAAGAACAAGTCAGATGAACATGGAACTTTATCAGAAATAAATCAAAACTTGTTGCTCAAGGGTACACACAAGTAGAAGGAATTGATTTTGATGAGACTTTTGCACCAGTAGCAAGATTGGAATCCATTAGGATACTCTTGGCCATTACAAGTCATTTTAATTTCAAGTTGTATCAAATGGATGTTAAGAGTGCCTTCTTGAATGGCATGTTGCAAGAAAAGGTATATGTTGAACAACCAAAGGGTTTTGTTGATCCTCATAGACCGAATGATGTCTACAAGTTGAAGAGAGCCCTCTATGGTTTGAAACAAGCTCCACAGGCTTGGTATGATAGGTTAACAGCATATCTCACTGAGCATGGTTTTAAAAGAGGATTTGCTGACACCACTCTCTTCATATGAAAGGATAAGAATTATTTTGTAGTTGCTCAAATTTATGTTGATGACATTGTTTTTTATGCTACTAATGATTCTCTTGCTCAATCTTTTGCAGATGAAATGAAGGTCACGTTTGAAATGAGTATGGTTGGTAAACTAACTTATTTCTTGGGATTGCAGGTGAAATAAACAGAGTCTGAAATTTACATCAACCAAGCAAAGTATGCACGAAACCTAGTCAAGAGATTTGAACTTGACAAGGTTGCACATGCTAGTACTCCAAAGGCTGCACATGCTAGTACTCCAATGGCTGCAAATGTGAAATTAACCAATGATCCATCTAGTGAGTCTGTTGATGTTACATTATACAGAAGCATGATTGGTTGTCTTTTGTATTTAACTGCAAGTCGGCTTGATATTGCTTTTAGTGTGGGTGTTTGTTCTAGATTTCAATCTAATCCTAAGGTTTCACATTTGAATGCTGTTAAAAGAATTATAAAATATGTTGGTGGAAATTGTGATTATGGATTGTTTTATAGCAAAGAGTCAAATCTATCTCTTGCTGGATTTTTTGATTCTGATTGGGCTAGTAATGCCGATGACAGAAAAAGCACCACTAGTGGGTGTTTTTATGTAGGAGCCAATCTTGTTGCTTGGATGAGTAAGAAGCAAAATTATGTTTCTTTGTCTATGGTAGAGGCAAAATATATTGCTGCTGGAAGTTGTTGCTCACAGCTTCTTTGGATGAAAAAGCTTTTAAGTGATTATGGAATATCACAAGACACCATGGTTGTTTATTGTGATAATTCTAGTGTCATCGATATCTCTAAGAATCTTGTTCAACATTCTAAGACTAAGCACATTGAGGTTAGATATCACTTTATTAGGGATTTAGCTGAAAAAAAGATTGTTGCTCTTGAGTATATCCCTACTGAATGTCAGAATGCTAACATCTTCACCAAACCACTTGATAGAAGTAAGTTTGAGACTCTTCGTCAAGTTATTAGTGTGATTCTTTGTCCCTAGTCATTCTTGACTTTCATGGTCCTTGTACTTCATTGCTTTATTTCTTGTGACCATTTTTTTTTTTAGGATTTGCATTGCATAACATACATGTATTTCATTTTAAGATGTTTTAATTAAAAAAAAAAAGGGGTAACAAGAATCTGTTTTGCAGTATTTTTCTTGGATTTGAAATCAAGGTTGGTCAATATATTTTTACATAACATATTTATGTACCTTGTTTAGCTTGGATGAGCTTCTTTATTTCACGTTACTAGTGTGAGCTTTGTAGTGCATGTTGTGTGGGAAGATGTTTATAGTTTTTAACAATTTTGTCTTGATCTTGAAGTCACATGCCTTTGATTGTCGGACTTGATCTTATTGAGAAAGGCATAAATAACCATCTCACCGCTGTTTACTAGCCAATCATAAACACCTTAGTGCATATCGTAAGATTTTGTGCTCGAAAAAGTATAGCACATGCACAAAAAGATCATAAGGTGTAGCCTCGGTTTAAATGCTAAAATTAGTGCGTACATTATTGGACTTTAATTAAATCTATCAAATAAAATTGGTGTGTACATTATCCCTGCTATTTTAAATAAGTTTCTAATCAATTAAAATTGGTGTGTACATTTTGAGGTAAATCAAGAAACTTACATCATTGCAAGCTTTTATTTTAGAAGATGTGATAGTTATATGAGGTAACTCTTTAGGTGATAGTCTCTTTCAAATTCTATGTGATAAATTTTGTAGACTTTGTGTTTGATTTCTATTTACATATCACTTCACATATATCTTAAGTTTTGTTAGTTGCACACACTACACAAGTTACTCTTAGCTAAACTTTGTACATGTTATTGTATGTGTTTTTAATTTGACCAACCACATTTGAAAATTTCTTGAATTTATGCAAAACATGTTTTTGCTTGAAAATATGAAGAGAAATTGATTGAAAATCTTAATTTTAGAAAACTGTGATCAAATCAAGTGTTTTTGAAAAGCATTTCATCTCATATTCATGCATTTTATTCATAAAATTTAATGCTTTGAAGTTTTTCTACACAGAAATTGTTTTGTTTTTCAAAAATTAAAATTTTTTTTTTCAAAATTTCGATCGATTGAACCTGTTTTTCGATCGGTCAAAAATGTGTTTAAATTCTTTGGTCAGCTTTTGTCTATTTCGATCGATGCTCGATTGGTACTGGATCAATCGAAGCATTTTTGACCGATTGAACCTATTTTTCGATCGGTCAAAAATTGCATTGAGAGTTTTTTAAAAAGCTTTTTCCCTCACGTGTTCTTCACTTTTCAAAAGTTTTCAAAATCTCTTTTCTCTCTCACCGATCGGTCAAAGCTCCAACAAGAATTTTTGTCGTTTTCCTCCGGATTTTTTGCAAAGATTCTCTCTTCTAAGGCCGGTAAGACTCTTATACCCTTTCTTTTGCATTTATTTTCATTTTACATGCATTAAATCATGCATTTCCCTTAAAATTTTCGGACCTTTTTCTTTTTGAGATTGTTGATGAATCAGGTCATTTCTTTACAATTAATCATTGGGTTTTTGTTGGGACACTATATATGCCTAATCCTTTTGGTTTAATTTGGTTAATTTGGTGGTTTGTGACAAATTTGAAATTCTAGGGCTTGAAATATACCAAATTTGGGGTTTTTGTTCAATTTTTTTAAAATTGATGAAATTGGCTTGTTTGATTGACTCATTTGATCATTATATTGTGATTTCTATCTTGTGTGATGTTCAATTGGTCAATTTGTTGAGTTTTGTGAAAATTGGATTTTTCAAAATTTGGGATTTTTTGATGTAACATTCATGCTCAAGCCAATTTTGTGAATTTGAAATATAATTGATCTGTTATCATTGCATTAGAACATGCATCATTTGGAAATTCTATTCATGCATCATACAGAATTGTTATTTCTATATTGTTTTTGTGCTAACCTGCCATCTGCCCTTGGTTTTTTCTTTTGTTTCCTTTCTTTCTGTGTCTCTCTATCTGGTCTGTAGAATCATGCTTAGGAAAACTAGAGCTCATAGGACCTCTTCTTCTTCACCATCTTTTGATAGTGATAGGTTTCTGAGTGAGAAACATCAAGAGACTTATGAGACACTTAACCTCAAGAGGAACATTTGGTGTGAGCGTAGGGTTCTTTTAGATGAGTTAGATGTTGAGGTTAGGCGTAACTTTGAGCGTCGTGGTTGGTTACCTTTGTTAGACATCGATCATCCACCTCCGGCTATCCTGATTAGAGAGTTCTACTGGAACCTCTCTATCCACGTCTATGATTCCAACACTTTAGTAAAGAGTTGGATACGAGGTATAGAGTATCGCATTACTCCTTCGATAGTGTCTGATGCTCTTGGGGTACCTATGGTTTCTCACCTGTCTATCCTTATGATGAGTCTCCTCCCCTTGACGACATCATGTCTTACATCACTAGTACTTCTATCCAGTGGAGTTCCGATCCTCGGATCACATCTACTAAGCTTTCTGAGATCCACTATCTTTTCTTTAGGATTACCTATCATTCCTTGTGGCCTATTTCTCATCTACACACTGTCCTTATTAAGCAATGTGTGTTTCTTTATGCTCTTGTTACTGATGCTCCTATCAGTTTTCCTCACCTTTTTCTTCATTCTTTGAATGAGATGCATATGAGTAGTTCTACTGTTCATACTTTGTTCTTCCCTATTTTCATTCATCGGATTCTTCTCCATTTAGGGTTGGGTGTTTTTCCTACTTCTAAGCCTGTTCACATAGTTGCTCCCATAGGTGCCACCTTTCTTCGGCAAAGGGCTACTCAGTTTCGAGCTAGCTCTAAGCGTCCTAGGGTTGAGCCTTCTGGTGTCACTCCTCCTTCTCCTTCCTCTTCTGCAGCTGCTACTACGGCAGAGACATCTGTTGATCCGGCTTCTACTGTTGCTGCTTCTCCACCTTCACCTTCGGATGATTCGGACATTCGTCGGATGTTAGATATTGTCATGACCGTCCAGGTGGCTCATGGTCAGCTTCTGGTGGACATGCTTGATGAGCTTCGTGCTTTGCGAGCAGATTTAGAGAGTCTTCGACGTTCTCCTCCGCCACCTCTTTTTGGTGATAAGTGAGTGCTCTTTGGTAATTCGTCACAAAAAGGGGAAGTACATTGTAGGTAGAGGAGTTTTTGTTTTTAGGGGGAGATTTTGTTGTGATACTTGTGTTTTGAGATTTTGTGGAGTTATGAAGTTTTAGATTGTATCTAGGTGCTTCATTTTGTATTTATCATGATTTTTGGGTTGTCTATGATAGGGGGAGATACATTGATTATATATGTTTTTTGTTTCACATTGCTTATTTTCTTTATATCTATGAGTTATTCATGATATATGTCTTTATTGTTATGTTATGTGAAATCAAGAAGTTAATTTTATTTTCCTTGTATTTTTCACACATGCGTTTATGTGTTTGTTAAGTGTTACAGGAATATACAGGTTGTTTCAGTCGAGCTGCTGTCTGCACTTGCAACTGATGGATAGTAGTTAGGTTGAACTGTTTTCCGTTGGGCTATTGTTTTGCAATGGGCTGTTTTTGTAAACTTTGAGCATTGTGTTTAGTTTGTGTTTTGTCACGAATTGCCAAAGGGAGAGTTTGTTAGGTTCTAAGGAATTAGGAACTAATGTATTAGAATTTCATTTTGTAAGGTTGGTAAACCATGATCAAAACAGTTTTTAGTCATGTTTAGACTTGCTCAAAGTATATGTTTTTATGTAAAGTTGGAATCGAGTTACTACAAAAGTTACTGTGCAAATCTGCCTAGCTCGATCGATCGAGAATTAGACTTGATCGATCGAAAGTCGTGTAGATTGTTTTTTCTACAGAATTTCCAACTCAGCCCAAGCCCGGTTTGATGTGTAGGGTTTTATGTTTTGCCCTAAGTATAAAAGGGAAAACCCTAGTCACGTTTTAGAGTGTTCTTTATGCTTTGTGTGTGAATCTTTTGTGAGATCTAGAAGTGTTTGCCTTCATATACACTTAGGGTTTCCAAAATGAAGATTAATGTCAAGAGCTTAGTGATCATTCAATTGCAGATTCAAAGAACTTAAAGATATACAAGCGGGAATGTTTGTGCTTGCTATGAATTCAAGAAAGAAGTAGTCCGTGGACTCGGAGCTGTCATGTAGTCGTGGTAGTAAGTTTCCTACTCGAGGTAGCAAGTTTCCTACTTGAGGTAGCAATAGGATGTTAGTAGTTTAAGTCGCTATTGTGTAAACTTCAATTCTTTCATAGTGAATTCTGTTTTACCTTGAGGATAGCTAGGTTAAATTCTCCCCAGGTTTTTTACCGGTTTGGTTTTCCTGAGTTATCATGTCGTGTGTTCTTTTCTTTCCGCACTTTGCATGATATGATATATTTGTGTTAACCTAGAATTGCTTAATTTGCCTAAGTTAATCACTTGGCTAAATAACTAGGTTAATCTGTTTAGGTTTTAAGGGGTCTAAAAACGTACGTCTTGCACTATGCTAGAGTACCAAGCACACTTACCTCCAAAGAAGCACATGAAATAAGCCACTCAACTTGTTGTGTCAACATTAATTACTTTGAGTAATCGCTCCCTTTACTTTTCTAGATACAAGATAGAAATTCTATTCTATATTAATCTAAGTGTATATTTGTGTGAAACTCCATCTTGAAGACTTGATTCCACTCATTGCCCCCCACACCCCACAAACACTTATACTTGTGAAGTGACTATTACACTAAGGATGCGTAGTGGTGTTCCTTTTACTTTAAATGCTACAAGAAATGCATCCCTTTAATACATTGAGACAACCCAAATTAATTACAAGAAGTGTGGGGCTCACCAAGGGTCCCACGTAGGGACGCACACTAATTGTGAGAGGAGGGAGGGGGGGGGGGGGGGAGGGACTCCTGTTGTAGGAATGAATAATAATGCATCCCTTTATCACATTGAGACAACCAAAATTAATTACAAGAAGTGTGGGGCTCACCAAGGGTCCCATGTAGGGGCCCACACTAATTGTGAGAGGAGGGGGGGGGGGCTCCTGTTGTAGCAAGACAAACGCCTTAAGGGTCCGTTTGGTTGAGAAGATGGAAAAATGGGAGGATAGAAATGATTTTAGTTTCCCTCATTTGTGTTTGATTGGGAGAGTGAAAAAATGGAGAGATGAAAAACTTTTTTGTTTAATTGAAAATAAAGTTTATATAAATTTACCATTATATTCCTATTAAATAAAATAAAAAGTAACACATTATACTTTAAAAAAATTGTGTATAGATAGACACTTCATTAAAGTAAAATATATATATATATATATATATATATAAATTTAACCCAAAACTGTTTTCTAAAAAAAAAAGGAACAAAAACAAAAACCAACCAAAATTAATAAGAAAATAAACATACAAGCACCAAAAAAAAAAAAGAAAAAAAAAAAAAAGAAGACGAAGAAAGCTAACACGTCCAGACAAAATCAAAGAAAGAGAAGGAAAAAAAAAAAAAAAAAACCAAAAAAGAAGCCAAGCACGTTAGTAAACAGAGAAAGTAAAAAATCAAAGGAAAAAAAAAAAAAAAAAAAGCCAAGCACGTTAGTAAACAAAGAAAGAGAGAAAAAAAAAAAAAAAAAAAAAAAAGCCAAGCCACGTTATTATACATGGAAAGAAAAAAATCAAAAAAAAAAAAAAGAAGAAAGAAGCCAAGCTTGTTAGTAAACAGAGAAAGAAAAAATCAAAGAAAAAAAAAAAACCAACATGTTGGAGGCGAAGTCCAATGTGAGAGGTGTTTTTGAAAGTTCATTTCATGAGCTTTCTCCCCCCCCCCCCCCCTAGTTTTCTTCTTATTTTAGAGAAAAAACTTTTTGGTGGGTCCAGGAAGAAAACATATGGGCCTTACTATTTATTTTCCTTTCACCTTACCTAACCAAACACATTTCAAAAAAGTTTTCTTACCTATTTTCTCTTTAAAGTTTTCTGTCCATCTTATTTCACCTTTAAACAAAAGCATATCCCCTTAACTAACCTGAAATGATGTCATGCTAACAAGATTACCCGCCTTTATTATAACTAATAAAACAATCAACATATACTTTTAGTCATATGACCTATTTAATGAGTTATGCGACTCGTTTAAATAATATATATTATTTTATGAATCGTCATGCAATAAATTAAAGGAGATTCTTCCAATTCGGTTTTAAAACTTTTTTCAAATACCCTTTACAATGAACTATGCACTATAGGAGCTCATTCACCCTGCAATGGCCATTGGGAATCATTCACCCTGCAATCTCTAGAAATATGCATTCTAGAGACCAATTGGGAATCATTGTAATAACTTTGACCTTCCCAATTGATTGAGCATGAATGTGAGGAAGTATGCTATTTTTTTTTTCCTGATTTCAGGAACTTTGACCGGTGAACTTTATTGCTATGAATTATAATTTTTATGATTCTCTTCAAGGTTTGAGTGGTAAGTAAGGTCTATTAAAAACGGATTGGCAGTAGCTGCACCTTCTAATTATCACCTTAGTCCTTATTCAATGACAGACCGTCTGATCCGGTTCTGGCGTTGGGTGCATTATTCACATGAGGACAGTATCATCATAATATATAATTGTAAACTGCGGACCCACCATAGGAACTGTGATCACATTTATGCAAAAAACGTGATTCATGTCAGATCCCCAATTTTGGACCCATGATAAATTATTAAATTTACAATGAATTTTTTTTTTCTGAATAATTCACACGAACACTAATGAATAATGAGAAAAGTGGAGGAGTGGTTGTGATAGATAATTTGATATACGTTGGAACCTAGCCCAAAGACAAATAATTTTCACTGCAACACACAAATCAACACCAATAATTACAACAAGAATGTTCATTCTCAATTTGTTGCATCATATAACTTGAACACATGTAATTTATGCATGAATTTTTGTTTGATAATTTGATAGTTACAATTAAGATGAGATTTAAACTGAATATCTACGTAGAAAATATTTTAGCATTTTGTTATTAAATAATTAAAATGAACAAAAATTTGAAAATTTAAATGTAAAGACGCGAGAGTTAATATGGAAGACAAAGAGTTAATCAAATGTATAATCTCGCATTGATAAGGAGAGACTAGAGAAACTCCTATATTGTTTTTTAAGTGTGTTTATAAATGTGTTGAAAATTTGAAACATATTGGAACAAATATTGGATTAGATATGTGTGCATGAAAATGTTAAGGGAGGAGGTGTTCCATTTGAATTACAAGGCTCTTAACTATATATGAAGTTTAAATATTCTAATATATATATGCACTAGCACAATACATGTTGTACGAGCCTTACAACTAACAATTGAATGAGTAAAAAAGTCTATTAACAACATGAACATCACATGAGCATATAGAAAATTAAACTGAAAATCGTATTTTATATACATGAAGTTCAAACATTCTAAATTTTTTATATATTTATGCATGTTGTACTAATCTTATAGCTAACAATTGAATGAGAAAAAAGTCTATTAACAACATGAACATCACATGAGCATATAGAAAATGTTGTACTAATCTTATAACTAACAATTGAATGAGCAAAAAAGTCTATTAACAACATGAACATCACATGAGCATATAGAAAATGTTTGTACTAATCTTATAGCTAACAATTATATGAGCAAAAAAGTCTATCAGCAACGTGAACATCACATTAGCATATAGAAAATGTTTGTACTAATCTCATAGCTAACAATCGACTGAGCAAAAAAGTCTATTAACAACGTGAATATCACAAAGCATATAGAAAATTAACCTGAAAATTATATTTAAAGACACAAAGTCGACCGCCCCAAATGGTTCTTTTCCAATTAAGTGCATTAGAGATTAAGAGCTTTATAATTTAACTGGTGTTTTTAATAGAGATGTTCGATAATAGTATATACTCCAAACATAGATTCACTTTTAAAGTCTCCCTTATTGACCTCAAATTGACTATGCAACTATCATAAACTAGAACTCAAAGTCTCAAACTAGAGGTCAAGGTTTTGAACATCATAATTAGCTTGGTTGAGAGCCTATGAAAAACTGTCATTCACCTAAGCAACAAATTTACTTCCTCCTGATAACAAAACCCTTGCCCTATTTTTCCATTCCAAGTTCCAACAATGCAATAATTCTATCAAGTATCAACAGAGTTGATCTCATCAAGCATGATTTTCAAACTCCTCTCAAGTAATAGACTAATAGCTAAACCATACTTGGGTGAGTATAAGTTAAAAGAGAGACAGACTTTTTGCTTGTAGAATAGTATGTTTTATGGAAAATGACTGAAAAAAATGGGGGGAAAGCATAATACATCATGAATTGCGTGGGACTTGTTTCTGATTGACCACCCAACTAGTTTTAGTTGATTTTTATTTTCTGTTGTACCAAACACCCAATAATATGAAAAAATTGGCAGTATTTGCACTGTATTATAATCATCACAATTGACTTCATAAAATTGAAGGAAGCGCCTGATCCGGTTCTGGCATTGGGTGCATTTACTCATATACTGTTGGGCTGTGCTTTGGGTCCACAATAGCTATGATGATCACATTAACACAGAACCATGATGATGATATATTTTAAGATCCTTGCTTTTATTTTTGGCATGTATATTGTGTTGTATAGTTCCTTGATTTGTCCGGTCTAGAATGTAATAAAAATGTGGATTCCATTCTAAAGTCCAGATTCATACCACAGGTCCACAGGGCCGTTTTATAGGAAAAAAGTAAATTGTGCTTTTAAGGGGGTTGAGGAAGCGATGAAAGAAGTCGAAAACTGTATTGGACCTACTTGTGGATCTTAGGATAAGTCCACTAATGACAAACTAGGCCCCATTGCGGTGAAATTATATAAATTATTCAATGCATCAAGTTTAATGCATTCTTGTATAACACCGGTTCAGTTAGCTTAATTGATAAATTTTATAATATTTTTTTTAAAAAAAAAATAGTAATACTTATTAAAATACACAAACATGAAAGTATTATATAGTGTTTTTTAAATATGCTTATAATACATTACATAATTTGATTAATGTCTTAATTTAGTGATAAAAAACACAATCATCAGAAGCGAACGCCATAAATTAAAACTCTATAAAAAAATATATCTTTTGTATATTGGTAGCTTATTTGCTAAATATGAGACAATGTATATAGGTTTTTTTTTTAATTTTTATACTAAATATTTAACAAAACATTAATACCTAACTTTTTATATATATATATATATATATTTATATTTATATATATCAACACACACACATGAGACAAAAGAAAAAAAAAACACAAACTAAAAGTGTTAACAAAAAGAAAAAAGAAAAAAATTATTTGTAACTAGCTTATTTGTTTAAAAATGAGACAAATGTGGAAACCCTTACTTACTTAAAACTACTTTTTGCGTGAGTTTGAATGATTGTTTACTGATTGTTGATTAAATATTTGTTAAAAATAGTTAAAGTATATATGGTTGTATTTTCAATAAGTTAGGTTTTAAAAAACTAAAAAAAAAAAAACTATATGTAAACAAATTTATAAGCTAAAAAAGCTAAGAGAAAAAAGAAGATGATAAACAAACTTTAGTCTCACCTCTAAGCAAATAAGTTATATCCAAATCCACGCTAGAATCTAGATATAAGATATTCACATGGCAACTTATGCCACGAGATTCACACAAAACTAAATAGCTCATCATCACCCATTTCCTCACTTAGACTGACCCCAACCATCTAATATTGATTTGGGATCTTTCAGGCCACTCATTCTTTCCCCATTCAATTGTACACCTTTAATATTTTCGGTTAGCAATTATGCATCCCTATATTATATATGTTTGCTTTTGAATTTGGTCAAAATGAAAACAAGAAGCTGAAAAACAATTATTTGTTCTCCTATGTTTCACTAGAAACGTGAAGAACCACGTTCCTAGAGAATACTTGAACAAAGGACTAGTCGTAATAATTTATGATTTACCCAACAAAGAAATGCCACTATATCATTATTATCACTATTAGTGGATACACGAAGAGGAAAAAAAAAAAAAAAAAAAAGAGTTGTACTTTTTTATTATGAGATTTACTAATGTGTGCCTTTAAAGCATACATTAGTAAACTATTTTAAAAAACTTTTTATGGAAAAATAAAAAAGTAATTAAAGGGTTTTGACAGCTTTTTTAATTCTCTATAAATTTTTTTCTAAATTATAGGGTTAAGGACACACATTGGCCGGACCCTTTATTATTTACCAACAAAAGAAATGTCATTATATTTTTGATTAATCTCACTCCCTTTCCTATTGGAGAAAGGGTCTATATATTCATACCATATATAAATTTCTCATTTAGTACTCTTTTATAAGCACCCTAGCTAGAATAAGGGAATGAATATGCCATCTTAGCAACACGTGTATATCTTAAGGATGTTTGATGCATGGCATCTCATAAAAGGTGTGATGCAAGAAAAGCCGGAGAAATTGTTCCTCCTCTGAGTACTGAGTTGACTGGCACAAAAGTTAGGTTCTTGATATACATGTCATACATCATATATCCAACCGTAATTTTTATTATACTATTTTTTACAATTATTTTATATCGCAATGGTAATCAATTGCTTGTCGCATTTAAATGAACTTATCATTTTTTTTTTCCTATCACAATATGGGATAATTGTGAAAAAAATATATGATCTCAGAATTATTGAGTCTTTAGTGAAGAATTTTCTACAATTAGAGTCAATTGCAGATGATTATGGTGGGGCTACTAGCTCATCCTATGAAAGTATGAGCACTAGAAAACATAGAGATCCGTCATATCTCAAGGATAATGTCCTTACAACCCTGGCTCCATGCAAGGGCAGTTAGAAACTCATTTTCATGCTTACACACAACAAGAAAATTGATGGATAGATACCACTGGGATGGTTGGTCTAGTGGTCATGGACTCACTCTTAAGGGTTTGGAAGGTGGAGGTTATAGGTTTGAATCCCACAATGTGAAGCGCTTGGAAAAAAAAAAGTCATACTCTTGGCTCATGCTACTTTCATCCTCAATGGGATTGGGTGCACAGCTATGGATCATCTGGATCCTTTGCTCTCACAGGCCCCGACCTAGCAGGTTGAGTATTACTATAGTCATGTCCAAGTGAAAGACGCTAACTCAGGTCACTCTCTTACCCATTTTTTGTTCATTGGAAAAAAATTTTGATAGATGAACAAATATTTTACTTTACACTTGTGTTTTTAATTTGTTTTTAGATCATATATATATATATATATATATGATGGATGAATGGTTATTTGACTTTCTCTTTTGTTTTAATTTGTATCACAAGTGCAATGACAACAATTTCCACAATCAAATACATTAGGAGTAATGCTAAAAAAAAGACAGTCAATGGTTTTTACAAATCAAAGTTTGATATTATCCGATTCTCATGCAATAATGAGATTTCAAATGAAATTTTGATGTAATGTTTAAATGCGGGGATATTGGGCTTTTGCTCGTATTTTGCAAAAATAACTGTAATATGTTCCTGTTTTAAAACTATTTAGGTCTGTGTCTCTATTTTTGAAACTCAATTTTAACAAAATCAAGTTCGGTATAAAACTCGATATCCTCAAAATTGAGTTATATGTAAATTTTTAATTGAAACTCGACTTTGCTAAAGTCGAGTTTCACTTCAATTTTTTTTTTAAAAAAATTAAGTGACAAAATATGCATAGAACTCAACATTGCTAATATCAAGTTCCACTTGTAACTCGATTTTTTAAAAATTGAATACTAAAACAGGGATACGGATCTAAATAGTTTTAAAATAAAAATATTGTAATAAATTTTTTACAAAATTAGGGCAAAAGACCAATATCCCCATTTGAACGCAAGATGAAGGTGTCAAATACATGAATTATGGGTGTGGGGATGTGTCTCCACCTCAATATCCAATCCAAGTTTACCATTTTGGTAAATGAAGTACTCAATTCTCAATTGAAATAGAGAAAAACATACAAGGAATTTAGACTGTTGGATGTTCCTCTAAGTTGAATCAAACGGACAGGAACTTCCTAGGAATTTTATATGACCACTCAAAGTCATCCATATTTAAAATAATCTGAATTCTGAATCCCATCAAACTTGAGACTGAGAGCAACTATCTAAAACCATTAGTGCGTCACGTAGGAGTAGGGCTGGTCGCTTCATAAATTATAGCCAAAGAGAATGATGGATGGCTAGGTTTCACACTATGACCAAAATGCCCTAAATATACGACGGCCATACTTTTGGTCCTTTCCGACCTGAATATACATTTTAATCATTTATACACTCATTACACTTCTGTTTATTTAAGAGAAACGTTACAAAAATAATTTTATTTTAATAAATTTTTTTATATTTTTCAGAAAAATGGTGTCAAAAATTTTCTAAATTTTTTTTATTAACAATTGCTCTAAAATAGTTTAAGAAATATTTTTAAAAATTTTTTATGGGAAAAAAATTAATTTTTTGAAGGTTTTTTCTTTTATATTTTTATAAAAATTGTGTAAAATTTTTCATAAAATAATTTATTAACAATTATTTTAAAGACATTGGTTAATGAAATCTTTTTTTTAATTAAATATTTAGTTAAATTAAAAAAAAACTAAAAAAGTTTCAGTTTATCTAAAGTTTAAATATGATAATTTTGATTTATATATAAAAATAAATAGAAATAAATATTTTCAAATAGTACACTGCTCACAAGTCACAACTCAACATGAATTTCGGGAGTGAAATTTGGAGGGGACATTTAGAAAGGCAAAAAAAGAAAGCCTTGGAAATGGAGAGGGGAGTCTGGAATTCTGGTATTCTGGCTTCATTTCTGTATGGCATGTACCTAGGAGTATGGGGAAGGAGAAAATGAACGTCAGGGTTATGCAATTTCCTAGGCACCCCTCTGAGTCAGTGGAGAGCTATATTCTTGTCTCACTCTCTCCTTTTTTTTTTTTTTCTTTTTCTTTTTTTTTATAACTTTTTATTTCTTATTTCTTTTCCTTTTTCCCAGGTTAAGAACCTCAGCATTTTATAAAACTACTACATTGCCATATATAAACTTAAAAAAAAAAAAAAAATTTATTCCCTTTTGTCACAAATGGTTGTTCATCCATTTTCTTTTCCGTTTGGGATGTCCCGAAATGTCTTTGAAAGATTAATAAATAAAATTTATATTTTATCATTTATTTTTCATCAAAATACAAATTAATAAAAATAGTTTTGAAAACTTATACATTTTTAATTAAAAAACAATATATTAAATGATAGTTAGATTTTATAAGCATAACCATCAATTTAGGACAGAAGAACGATTTCCCATCCCAAAAATCAAGCTCCACCCTTTGATTTTTGGTGAAACGAACCTTATCCGTCTCCTCTTTGACTTCTAGCGACTTTAGCTACATAAGATTAATGTTGATTTGATCTGATGATCCATTATGCGCTTCCACAACCTTTTAGCATGTTTCCAATGCGTCACTATTGGTCTCAAGTGCCACATCGCCCGTCATGTCAACCTTCCTTACCACATAACGCTATGCCAATAGTAATCAATTTCAACTTGAATCCTTGCCTCGACTCGATTCAAATCTCAAATCATATCTTTCTTAAGTTGTGAATCTGAACCAGATTTAGGCTGTCAGGGAACCAAACCAAGCCTTTGACTTTGGACTTTTGACTTTTAGTGTACATTAACTTTAACTATTGACCATAATTGATCATGTCCACAATTAAATCTAAAAATAAAATACAAAATTTAACAATGGTAGCAGAACAAAAAACACGAACATAATACATTTGTGAATAGATTGTGAAAGATATTTTAAAAATAGCATTTCTCAAAGTTTATAGTTGAGGTTTGCCAACAAAATGTTGTTGCTATTAACCTTTTTTCCCCTTTACTTAACTTTACGTTTAAGTTTTATCAACCACATTACCTTTTTTTTTTTTTTTTTTGACAAAAGAAAAAAAAAAAGATAGCTAGACGCAATAGCTAGAATATTTTTGTTGTTGAGAAAGTAGCTAGAATAGAAAACATATCAAAGCAATAAAATGAACCATATATCTTAGGAAACATAGCTAAAGTCAGCAAAAACAAGTTATCCCATTTTTTTTTTTAAATGATTTTCATCGTCTACTAAAAACAGCTCTGACCAAATACATTAACTGTGACCAAAAATATTGACCATGGTTAATTATGGGTCCGCTTATGATAATGATGGGAAAGTACAACAGCTCATGCCATTCGATGAATGTCATATCATAAAAAAAATGAGATTTATTCCTAATTTGATAAAAGTTCTAGGGCCTACACCAAAACAATTGGGCTCGATGCTTTCACCGAAGAAGTCCTAATCGTGCATTCGTTGGTCCCACTTAATAAAAATTGTACGATTGAGATTATTATGTTCAACGATTAAGACTTGGTGCAATTTGGTGAGATTTTGACACGTGAAATATCTACAACCTATATCTTTTGATTTGCTTTTCTTTTCTTTATTTTTTTTTTAAATAGTAAATAACCTAGATTAAACTTCGTTGAAGTTGGTAACTCTTTGGTATAGGAGTTCTTAATCTTATTAGATTCATGCATCACTTTTCGAAATAATTTTCAAATATTTAGCGGGATCTTATAGCATCAAGAAGATACAATGCTAGATCCAAAATAGTTTAACATTTATACATGTTTGGGAAAATAGGCATTTCAAATGAATTGATAGTTTATACGGGTAAATATTTTGGAGAGAAAATTGTAAGATTAAATGTAATAATAAGTTTTTTAAAAAAAAAAGAAGAAAGAGTGAGGTAATCTTTTTGTTTTTTTAATTCGATATGTTTGGAATGAATAAAGATAATAGGAGAAAGGAAAGAAATGTGATTGAAATATACTCAAATGACCCACCTTTTATGCTAGTAATGTTATACTTAACCAAAATGTTAATAAAATATAAATCACCTTATCATAGGCTTCAACTATCCCTCAAAATCAAAGTGATGAGAGTACATCATGCATTATATATAGTAATCAACTAATCATTAATCCAAAGATTAATGAGATAAAGAGAAGCAATCATGAAGCAAAAGAATGGAAGAGTTTATTGTGCCATAATATTCAACAAGGCCTAAAAAGAAGAAAGAAATTGGGTACCAATAGTTTTGGACACAGGTGTATTTTATATTATATATATGAATACGGTCAATTTTGGAGTACAAATATTTTACATATAACCATTCCTTGGCCTAGTATAATACTATATTCAAAATTTGGAAAGTATCGTAGTCGGCAAGGGCATTAAAAAGATATCCTTGACCAAGATATATTGAATGGAAAATGTGTCCTCGCGCAAACACAAACACAGTTACACTCACATTGTCAAATTGGTAGTAGTATAGGCATAGTCAAGCTTTTCATGGCTCTAGGAGAGAGACTTGACGTTTGTTTATTACCACGTTTCTTTCTCTAACTGCTATAAATATAACCCATTCCCCACCGATATTATCAGAATATGTTGATGGCTCTGAGGAGCTTCCAAGTTCCAAGTATGGAAGAGTCTGTTAAGCTCAGGAGGGATAGCGCCATGGATGGTCTTTACAACAATATATATACAGGGTTTCATTGATCTTCTTTAGCGCTATCCATCCTGAGTTTCACTGGTTCTTCTTGCTCACTCTCATCGGTAGCAGTTTCAGCTAAGTAAAACCAAGAATGTTCGATGTGTGGTACGCAGTGTTACTTCATTTCTCTGTGACCTTTCTTTTCTTGTTTTAGTCTATGATGCTTCTATGTTTGGTAAGGTTCTTGAAGTTTTTTTTAAGAAGAAGAAGTAAATCAGAGCTTCCTCAAGACAAAATGAGATCTGGGTTTGTGCTTGAAATCAGTGATGAGCTTCTCATTTTCTATTTCTCTGTGTTATATATGACAATATTATACCAAGTTTTGATGTACCTTTGACTTTCATTACAGAGTGGTGCCTGTTCATAAACGTCTGGAATTTTGAGTTACATCATAATCAATCGAGTTAAGAATTAGGGAATAGGTTTTGTCGATTTCACTTCCTGAATACAACTTTAGATTTGTTGTGTATAGTAATAGTAGTAGTTCGAACTACAAAATAAAACCATTTCAAATGTGGAAATTTCTGAATCCAGAAAGTTAAGGTCCTTTTTTTTATTTGTTGAAGTAAATAGAAAAGTTAAGGTTGTACCCAAAATATTTAAGAGGATCGAAGTTGATATTCCTGGACTCCTCCATCAGTACAAGTATCACAAATTCACATGGAAAATAAGGACAAGAGTATTGGATGTTGACTATTTTCCAACTTAATTTGTGTAGTCACAGTCTCAATCTTTCATTTTCGACTTTCGATTCCCATAAATAAAGGATTGGATTTTGCAAGATCTGCACCCAATTCAACCTTTCTGATATTTTCTCCACCTTCTGGTATGGGTATGTCCACGCTTTCTTTGCCACATCCACTTAAAGGTCACTTAGAAGAACTTACCACACAGTTGGGGGTTCATTTTTATTTTTTAATTTACCATTTCATTTTGTTTATATTGTTGTTGGTTTAATGTAAGTTGTAAGAGCTAGAGTAATATTTGGAAAATGATCTCTTCTGAATTAATTGAATCCTCAAACTCATTCCAGCTTTTAGTGGAGATAAGCGATATGTGAAATTTACTTGATTTTTAAATGTTGCGTGCCTTGCATCTAAATAAAAGACAGAATTGAAGCGTAATGTAGTACTATTCTATCTTTTGGAGAAACTAATAGCTACCTCAAAAGAAATAATCCATAAGAACCTTTATTGAATTTCATCTGTGAGTTTTATTTAACTTCTTTTATTTTTTTTAAGTTATTTAACTTAATTACTCATATGCGAAGTTAGATGCATTACATTAAAATTTTCAATTAAATTCAAACTCATAGTTGTATTGAATTTGATTATCTTTAAAAAATAAATCATTGTTTGTGTTTCATTGATCAATACATTCACGTGCTTGAATTTAATTGAAAGACCCCATGTGCTGCACCTGAGTTACATTAAGTTTTTTCCTTATATCAAACTCACATAATAGATGTTTCAGTAATGCAAAAGGCAAAAGGTTGGGTTATAAAGGGCCAAATATATCACTTTCTTAGCCAATGAACCTTTATCTCATATAAAACCTCTATTTTTAAATAATAATAAAAATTGTAAATCATCAAGAAAAAGAGGTTTTATATGTATAAAAAGTTTTAATATATAGTGTCATCTCGAGTGGCATGAAAATTGTTTCAAGGAATTCACCTAATCTCTTCTAAAAGTAAATGATTTGGTTCATAATGGTCGTTAATGTTGACTTTATTTGTAATGCTACTAACATAGGCATCATGAATATTGAGTTTATAATTTGAGTTATAAAGATCTGTTTTGTTTGTGTAAGTTCCAAAGTAAATTTAAAGGTAAAGAGACTTTGAGTTCGCAATTATTGCAGAGCCGCAATAGAAGTCTTTGAATTGTAAGTTTCAAGTCTTTGTATGTCTTGGAGTAGAGGTGGTGATTTTCTCTTTTCTTAACGTATAATTTAGATTTGTCGGGATTCAGCAAAAAATTTAGATTTGTCGGGAACTGGTACTATCTAACTCTTATCTTCTTCTTCTTCTTATTTTATTTATTTATTTACTAAAGTCAAATAAGTCAACAATTTTAAACTATTCCAATTTCCAAATGGTCACAAAGAAATAAAAAAGATTTAGATAATTTGATTGAGATAATTTGGTTATGATCAGATAAAAGTAAATAATGCATTGATGAGAAATAATGAGTCGATTCAAGTTGAGGAAAAAAATAAAGTAAAGAAAGACCAAAAAACAACATTAATTTTTTTAATACAAGATAAAAATTATACTCTAACTTAATTTAAGTGTATATATGTGTGAAATTTTCCTCTGGAGATTTGAACTTCGGTCCTTGTTCCTTATACTCCTTAAGCACATATACTTGTAGAATGACTACTGTACTAAAGAAGATGCGCGGTGATAAAAAAATAACATATATGAAAACAGTAGAAAATGACATGTTATGTGACGAAGTAAAAAGAGTTTAACTTCAAAAATAATAATGACACAAAATAATAATCTGATATCATTAACTTTGACTAATAAGGAAAGGATGCATTAAAAATTAGAACTAAAAACTTGGCTATTGCTGAAGTTGGAAGGACGTGAAAGATATAAAGAAAAAAACAAATGAATGAAGTTTTGTCCTATTTAGTGAGGTGAAAGTAACATTAAAGAAATGACAAAGTTTGGCCTCAACTAAGTTTGAGGGACTAAAGAAAGAAGGTGGGTGGAGATGCTCGTCAAACATTATCCGTCCAATGTGTGTATAAAATTGGAGGGAGAAAAGCATTATTATTTTACCCCCTCTAGTTAAAATTTTAAAATATATATATATATATATATATATTTAGACTTTTTTTCCTATTATAAATATCTGTTTTGACCCGTGTAACTAGGCAAGTTTATACCAACAAAAAGTCTACAAAGCTCATGATTATGGAAAATTTCAAATCCAATGAATGTATCAATAAGAATTGGTTTCAAGTTATATGTGGTGTAGTTTTAAGTAAGAGTACATTATCCGAATTATTTTTTTATTGAAAATGATTTTTAACAAATTAATTATATATTAAATTGTCTTTTTATAGACTTATATCATCATAAATTTAAGTTAATCAAAGATTAATAATTTTGTAATTTATCAAATATTTAAATTTTAAAATAATGCATAACAAATAAGTTAATCTTTTTAATTTTTCCAAATCATTTGCTTTTTTTTTTTTTATGAAACGTTTGCTTATTTTATAGCCTGAGTCGGCTGACGTTACTCTTCCCCCAAAGTACTATAATCAGAACATGGAAAAAGGGAAAGTTTGTATTTTTTTTCAGTACACTTAAAAGTCAGTTGAAAAGATGTTCGGGGTGAAAGGAAGATAAATTTTGACACAGTGCATTGCAAGAATATAGTGGCAACATCTATGGAATTTAACGATCCAAGGGAAGCTTCAACTTTTGTGGTGGAAATTTGTGTCAAATATTTTTCCTACAAAATAACTTATGAGCAAAAGATGTCCTTTAGATAATTCTTTTTCCTCTTTTTGTAATGATTATCAATAAACTACAAATTTAAAGATAAGATTCTCTCTTATTGAATCTTTTAATTCTTTTATTTTTATATTTAGATGTAAAACATGTGACATTTAAAAATTAAATAAATGTCACTTGTTGCACATTCAACTAAGAAAATTGGCCCCCCTCAACAAAAAAAAAAAAAAAAACTTAGAAATTGGAGAAGATCATTTTCCATTAATTCATGTACTCTTTAAATACCTCATTGCAAGAATGTCTTGCTCTATGTTCCTTTGGTTAACAAATTATCAGTCAATTTATGAATGGATAAAAATGAACTATCCAATTATAAAAAAATAAAAATGAGGGAAGAGTCAAAAAAGAGAGAGAGGGTGTTGTTATTGTGCAAGATGGTTATATATAAGGTGGTTGTGGCATGCTCATAAAATTGCAACATTTAAGAAATTATTGATAGATTATATAATGCTGGACCATTTATGCTCTCTTTTGATATTAGCTATAATATTAAAAAAAAATTAAAGAGTGAATTATAATAAATGATGAAGGTTTATTATCTAAACTATTTGTACAAGAAGAATTTTATGTCTACATGTCTTTAGGCTCGACAGTCGACCGTTGAGGTTGTTGATGAAAATACCCAAAAAAGAGACTAACATAGAAATTAAAACTCCAGTAATCACAAGAGTCCGAGTCAATGTGTCTTGTGTGATCGTTTGTTAACTTTTATGCTTGTGAAATTGGAAAGCAGTATATCATACTTCTTGGAAGATTCCCAAAAGAGAATGTGTTTTTTTTTTTTTTTTTTTTTTAATTTAAGTTTATGGAAATTATTATTGTGGGGGCCTGGTTTCAGCTGCCATATTGGGCCTTGGGCCTGTCCGAGGAGAGTTACCTCCTTGGATACATGAACCCCTCTCCGAGTCCGGGCCCACTGGCCAAAATGGGCGCGCGAAGAGCTCCAACAGCAGGCGTGCACTTCAGGGGCACAAAGGGAAAGCCAGGCCACTACCTCCACATTTAATGCGCAGCAGCTGCTTTCCTGCCCGCATTAATGTGGAGGAGACCCCCTGAACAGTGTTACCTTGGCTACTGCAACTCACAAAAAGCCAGGGTGGGTGTCTGATGGGACAGGTATTCAAGTAGTGACTTGGATGACCAACAAGTGGAAGCTCAGGATCATCCAGATAGAAGGTATATAATGTAAGAGACCCCCAAGTAGGGGAGAGGGAGAAAAACTTGTACGAAGGAAAAAGTGAATACAACAAAGGAGAGATTTTCTGGAATAAGAAGAAAGAGCATTTGCCTTGATAGAGCTTGGGTGATCCCTACATTGCCCGGCCTGTTGTTCTGCTCACGTTAGCCCATCCTTCCAACCCACTTCTCTACAAATTTATTGTCGGAGCTCTTGGGCTTGAGCTATTGCACCTCATTGGGCCTAGAACTCAAGCTCTAGTCCCCACAATTATTGTATTGAGATTTTTTTTGTATAAAAAAATTGTGGATATTTGTTTGTTTTGAATTTGATTGAAATGAATTGTGCTTATTTTGGAAAAAATTTGTTGTTTTTCCTTATTTATTTTTATTTTTTTGCTTTGATGGTTTTGTTAGTTTATCAATTTACTTAGTTGTAACTTGCAGCCCTGTGTCACCACATAAAAAAACAAAAAATCATTTGAGAGAGAGAGAGAGAGAGATGACTTTTTTAAAAGTTTGTGAATAAAAAGAATATAATCAACATAATTGTCCAAGACAAGTGAATGTTAAAATGGGAAGGACTTTCAAATCAAAAATTAAACTTCTTTAAAATGTTATCTATTGTATAAACTATTTTATTCTCAAAGCTATTTATTGTAGTTATGCTGACTACATGAGTTCAACAATAGTCATGAGGATAGTATCAAATTAACACAACAATTTGAATAAAAAAAGAAACCAACATATTTTAATGATGACACTTTCTAATTGATATTATGATGTTTCATTGATGGTTTCTTAATCATTGTTTATGTTTATGTTTATGCAACGATGAGATTCATATGTTAAGATAAACACAAATTGAATGAGAAAAAAACATTAGGTTATGATCTAAAAAAGGCTCATACTTTAATAACATCTCCATTAAAATACTAACATCTTATAACAATAAATAACATCAATATGTTTAATAATAACAATAACAATAAATAATCACCACAATACTAACACCTCCTACAACATAAAAAATAACAAACAAAAATATCAACCTCATTATTTTCACAACAACCAAGAGGACCACGCTTTAACATGTCATTACCATTACCAAATTCTATTATGATGTTTGATGATATTAACAAAATGACAATTACCACTGTGTATAACATATTTGTAGACAAGTTTTTTATTTAATTTATTTGCATTGTGCAAGATGGTTACATATAAGGTGGTTGTGGCATGCTCATAAAATTGCAACATTTAAGAAATTTTTGATAGATTATATAATGCCGGAACATTCATGCTCTCTTTTAATATTAGGTATAATATTTTTTGTTTTTTTAAATGCAAGAGTGGATTATAATAAATGATGAATGTTTATTAGCATAAACCATTTGTATTAGAAGAATTTTATGTCTACATCTCCTTAGGCTTGACAGTCGACCAATACGGTCATTGATGAAGATATCTTCAAAAGCGCCTAACATGGAGCTTAGGAGTCCAGTAACCACTGAGAGTCTGAGTCAATGTGTCCTATGGCATCATTTATTAATTTATATGCTTGTGAAATTGGAAAGCGGTATATTATACTTCTTGGAAGATTACCCAAAAGAGAATGTGTTTTTTTTTTTAATTAAAAAAAATTAATTTTATGGGAATTATTATTGTATTGAGATTTTTTTTTGATAAAACAATTGTCGATATTTGTTTGATTTGAATTTGATTGAAATGAGTTGTGCTTATTTTGGAAAAAATTTGTTGTTTTTTTATTTTATTTTTATTTTTTTGCTTTAATGGTTTTGTTAGTTTATCAATTTACTTAGTTGTAACGTGTAGCCCTGTGTCACCACATAAAAAAAAAAAAAATCATTTGAGAGAGAGAGAGAGAGAGAGATATGACTTTTTTAAAAGTTTGTGAATGGTAAGAATATAATCACTATAATTGTCAAAGACAAATGTATGTTAAAGTGTGAAGGAATTCCAAATCAAAACTTAAACTTCTTTAAAATGATTATCTTTTGTATAAACTATTTTCTTCTCAAACCTACTAATTGTAGTTATACTGACAACATGAGTTCAACAATAGTCATGAGGATGATATCAAATTAACACAAAATTTTGAATAAAAAAAGAAACCAAAATATTTCAATGATGACATTCTCTAATTGATATTATGATGTTTCATTGATGGTTTCTTAGTTAATTTAAGATCTCTAATATATTGTATTAATAATTATGTTTATATTTATGTAATTATAAATCCTTCAAAATGCTTTTTTTTTTTTTTGGCATTACTACACCACAGTATCAAATAAATTGACACAATAAAGTTTTAATTTATCTTCATTAATATTATTTTTATGTAATGATGAGATTCATATGTTAAGATAAACACAAATTGAATGAGAAAAAAACTTTAGAATATGATCTAAAAAAGGCTCATACTTTAATAACATCTCCATTAAAATACTAATATCTTATAACAATAAATAACATCGATATGATTAATAATAACAATAACAATAAATAATCACCACAATACTATTACCTCCTACAACATAAAAAATAACAAACAACAATATCAACCTCATTATCTTCACAACAACCAAGAGGACCACGCTTTAACATGTCCCGACAATTACCAAATTCTATTATGATGTTTGATGATATTAACAAAAATGACAATTACCACTATGTATAACATATTTGTAGACAAATTTTTCATTTAATTTAATTGCATTGTGCAAGATGGTTATATATAAGGTGGTTGTGGCATGCTCATAAAGTTGCAACATTTAAGAAATTTTTGATAGATTATATAATGCTGGAAAATTCATGCTAAATTTTAAAAAAATTCAAGAGTGGGTTATAATAAACGATGAATGTTTATTAGCATAAATCATTTGTACTAGAAAAATTTTATGTCTACATCTCCTTAGGCTTGACAGTTAACTAATATGGTCATTGATGAAGATATCGTCAAAGTCGCCTAACATAGAGCTTAGAACTCTAGTAACCACAAGAGAGTCTGAGTTAATGTGTCCTATGTCATCATTTATTAATTTATATGCTTGTGAAATTGGAAAGCGGTATATCATACTTCTCAGAAGATTACCCAGTAGAGAATGTGTTTTTTTTAAATAAAAAAAAAATTTTATGGAAATTATTATTGTATTGATATTTTTTTTTATAAAACAATTGTGCGTATTTGTTTGATTTGAATTTGATTGAAATGAATTGTGCTTATTTTGGAAATTTTTTCTTGTTTTTCCTATTTTATTTTTATTTTTATTTTTTTGCATTGATGGTTTTGTTAGTTTATCAATTTACTTAGTTGTAACTTACAGCCTTGTGTCACCACATAAAAAAACAAAAAATTATTTGAGAGAGAGGGAGAGAGAGATGACTTTTTTAAAAGTTTATGAATAATAAGAATATAATCAACATAATTGTCAAAGACAAATGTATGATAAAATGTGAAGGAATTCCAAATCAAAAATTAAACTTCTTTAAATTTAAAACTATTTTCTTCTTAAAGCTATATATTGTAGTTATGTTGACAACATGAGTTCAACAATAATTGTGAGGATTATATCAAATTAACACAAAATTTTGAATAATAAAAGAAATCAACATATTTCAACGATGACACTTTCCAATTGATATTATGATGGTTTCTTAGTCAATTTAAGATCTCTAATTTTATTTATTAATAATTATGTTTATATTTATGTAATTATAAAATCCTTTAGAATGCATTTTTTGCATTAGTACACCATAATATCAAATAAATTAACACAATAAAGTTATAATTTATCTTTTTTTAATATTATGTTTATGTTTATGTAATGATAAGATTCATATGTTAAGATAAACACAAATTGAATAAGAAAAAAACATTAGAATATGATCTAAAAAAGGCTAATACTTTAATAACATCTCCATTAAAGTACTAGCATTTTATAACAATAAATAACATTATTATGTTTAATAATAACAATAACAATAAATAATCACCACAATACTAACATCTCCTACAACATCAAAAATAACAAATAACAATATCAACCTCATTATTTTCACAACAATCAAGAGGACCACCCTTTAACTTGTCCCTACAATTATCAAATTCTTAGTTTGGTTAGGAGTATGAGGTATGTGCACATTCAAAAAGTTTGTTTTGTATATCTTATATAAATAAAGTGTAGAGAAAACACTTACATTACAACATCACAGATAAACCAATGCATTAACATAATATAATTCATGTTAATTATGTTAGATTAAGTTTATTTTTATGTAATTATGACAACCTTTGAAATTTTTTATTCATGTTAACTAATGGTTATATTGTGTAATGGTGAAGTGAGATTAGACTTCTTTTTTTTTTTTTTCTTATGATGCGAGCTTTTATTATGGTAATGTTGATACTATTAATAATCGTGAGAAATAACATCATATTTTATTAATAAGAGTGGTCCTATTTTTTAGGCCATGTTTTAGTGGGAGTTAGAGTTACATTTTTACTGGATTTTCCTTTAATTTTGTTTCTGCTTAAACATAAGGGTGTAGGAGCATTTTTGAACTAAAAAATATGGAATCCAAATAGGGAAAGCTCCTTAAATAATAGTATAGATATAATCACATACGAACTTAAGTTTTTTAATACATAGAAACATGGACCAATTCTTTCAAAAAACCATTAAAACCCATTGAAAAAACAAGAGAAAATACATATTTTTTACTCCAACATGTATGTGTTTGTATATTATTCCATTTTTAAGTATTTTACATGCACCTAGTGTTATCTATTTTGCATTTTGCATTTCAATAGGTTAGGCATAACCCAATAAAAAGTTTTAACATACCCAATTACCTTTTTGATCAACTCAAAAGCTTCACCTATATTTTAAAATTTTTAAAACAAAACCCTCAAATAATACATAAAATAAAAAGCCCAAAAAAATCAAAATCGGGCTTGGGCTCAAACTCTAGAGGCAAAAAGTTCCCTCAACTTCGTGGCCCAACTAAAGAAGACATAAAAGAAAAGCCCAACTTAGTCACAGCCTCATATACATTTGAAGATATTTATATGAGAGCGCGAAATCTGACCGTTAAATTCATTGGTAGATAAAGCTTCAATAAAATATGGTTTTATTAATTAATTAAGTGAACCATCTTAAAATTCTCTTAATTTTTCTTTAACTTGAAAAAGTAAATACCATTTTGAGGAAAAAAATAAACCCTAAAAAAGGGTTTCACTTTATATTTTGAAAATAATTTTTTATTATTTATTTACATTTGGTTATTTTTATTTTCTAAATGTAAGAATTAAGAGTCTAAAAACTCACATATTTTTTAAAAAATCACTTATATATTTTTTGAACATAATATTATATAAGAAATAAACTTATTATATTATTTTATTAGCCATCTTTATCATTTTAAAATTATTAATTAATTATTTATGACCCAATTGCGATCGGACTAGAAAACCGAACACCTTTAAATTTGCCTATAAAAACCCCAAAAGTTAAATACTTCTCCTATTTTTCTCCTTTTCCAAGGTAGCCTATCTCTGCTTCTACATACCATGGTAGAGTTAAGACTGTCAAGTACAAGTTCAAGTACAACCCTTTCTTTTGGTTTGCATTGCAAAAGAAGAATAGAAGATCCATCGAAAGATCCAGATGATTCGATCTGGTCAAAACTCGGTTATGTGTTGATCAAGGTCCTTTATTGACTCCCTTGTTGATTGGCTATTCAATATGTTGGATATATTTCAACAATTTACTTTGTGATTAAGCAAAATGAATAACATACATATCTAAATATGAGCAATAACACAAATAGATATGATAGGCAAAAGCAAAATATAATATATAAGAAGAAATTTGCAAATAATTAAAAACTCACAGACCAAATGCGGAAGGATGAATGATTCAGATCAAGTCTTGTGTTTGACACAATCTCTTTAAAGCAAATTTCGCTCCTCACACAATCTGTGATGCTTTGAGACTCATAAACATCTGCCTCCTAGGATAAAATGATTTACAGCATGGAGAAGAAGCACACAAGGCCTGTGCTCTGCGAACTACTCTATGTCTCTTTTTCTCTCTTTGACTCAAATGAACGCACAAATTTTTTCTCTCTGGTAGAGTTTCTCTCTAAAAAAGTTAGTTTTCATGAATGAGGGACTATAATTTTATATACATTAGTGAACAGACACATTGTTCAAAGAAAAACTACTGTGCACAGACTGACTAACTCAAAAAATAATATAATAAAATTATTATTTGGACAAGTGTGCCCAATCCATATATGCCAAAGCCCAACCCAATGTTTGGCCCATGAGCATATAAACTCATATATTATCTCTTTCCTTTCCTATGTGGGACTGAGGATTTTCATCATTTTTAATAACATTATTAAATGTCAATTTCTTATTTACTTAATACTATTTTTCCAACAATCTCCCACATGAATGGAAATTAATAAAACACAATGCAAATGATGATGCAGACACAGAGAGAGTAGAAGAAAAGTTGTTGTATCGGGAGAAGTAGCTTTTGGCTTTGAACTTTCCTTTGTGAAAGACTATCGGATATACTGGCTAACCAGTGAACATGATAACTTGAACTGTCAGCCGTTTGTGTATACCAAGACAATAGAATTCACAAAGTTCCTTTTCGAACATATTTTGTTCATATAGTTGTGTTCATTTCGGTCATGAACATATCCTGGTAAATTCATGAAGTGCTTTAGAGAATTCAGCCTTAAAACTCTCATGAAAGTGGCCCACTTCACACTCATATAGGTGACTCTTATTAAAAGTATCCTGCTATACCTCACTTGGCTTTACAAGATATAAGAATCATTAAAATCAAAACTTACCCTGAACATCGCTTACAGACATCACTAATTCATCATAGGAATGGGTGGGAGATGTAATCTCCACTGTGATAAAAACTAGTCTCCACAATTTTTTTGTCCCTTTGAAAACCTAAATCTTGGGATCTCCAGTCAACTAGGTTGGGTTACCGTTATGGAAACTTTAGGTCATAAGCTTTAACCCCATTCCCCTCGATGAGCAGTTTACTTGCTCTCCACTCAAACAATTGATTACGGATCCGTTTTATAATCTGAAATCACTTTCATTTGAGAGCAACTACCTCATGGTATTATGTCTCCAACAAATATGTCGAGACCTACCATAACTCTGTGCCCTACCAATGTATACAAATAGGAGGCACAAGTATCCAACAATGCATGTTTGTTTAGGTTTATAAAGACTTCCCAAAAACACATATGCTCTTCACACAAGGTGTTCTCATTAGACTGCTGTTACATCTCTCATGTTATTGAGACAAGACAAGTCCATGAGATGTATTAGAAAATTTTATTTCTAGTATCACATCTACAACACCTACATCTTTCGAGTTGAACTTAATGGTCAACATCATTTTGGTAGCCTTTTATTATTGCTACATACACAAGCATATTTCATAATGACATAGCCTTTTGTGATATATTTCACATAACATACTAATCACATTAAACCTAAACTCATTTCACATTATCTCATTGTCAAATTTCTCATGTCATTGCATTTGCTTCAATCTATACAAAGATTTAACAAGTCTACACAATTTGTTTCCTTGTACAAGAATCATAAACCCCTTTGGTTTATGGTTATCAAGAAAACTCACATCTTCCTTTTGTTTGTAGCCTTCTACAACTAGTCTTCCTTGTAATAGTCAATAATTCCATCAACTCTCAAATTCTTAGGTGCTAGATCCACCAATTACTATGTACAGATTTCCAAGATGGATTTATTGCACTATTGACAATATTTTTTTCCAAAAAGGCATCTCTCAAGATATTGCTTATTTGAGACTAGAAGTTCATCTTCTAACATTTAAATTAGAAAATTTAGACCAAACGAATATGATATTTGTCCTTTTACTATGCTTAGGCTCAACCTCTTTTCCATCAACTCTTGATCATGAGAGATACTAAACATAGACTCAAACTTTCTTTTAAGAATGTTTAATACTTGAAATATATTCTAATTAATTTTCATGCATATAAGAATAATAGATTCATAAATTAGAAAAGTACTATGCACTATTGTTATGACCATAACCCATTGAAAACACAATTAATGGGTTTTTATCCTTTAGGAATAGGAATCACCACCTTCATCAAACACCCCCACATTTAAAGAATTTATAGAAAGACGATCACTCTTTCCATAATTTACAAGGTATCTTAGTGGTTTTCTTTTAAGGCATTTCAATGAAAAAATAAAGTGGAAATAATAGCTTCCCCCACAAGTTCGGTGGTGATCAAGAACTTATTGCATTCATTGAATTATTCTATATTTCATTCTTATAATGAATGGACATCTGTAATGTCTCATCCTTGCTTACTTAATAAGCACTCATAACAAACTTTTGTGCATTCTAAATTTTTGACAACTCAAGTATGTCAACTAAGGCATGTAACATATATATCATCCAAAGAAATATTACAAAATATATATTGGGTTTAAATACATTAATATCCAATCAAGTTCACACATGCCCAAAATATATATACATGTATGTAATCAAATAAGTCTATACGTGCTTAAATACAACTATCATGTATCCTCCATATCAATACATAAAATTATCTCTTAAACTTTATAAATAAATAACACCTCTAGCCTAGGGGTGAATGGTACAGTCTCTAACTAAGAGTAAAACCCCATAATTACATCCCCATTAATGTGCAATGTCTCTCTTTTTCAAGTTTGACACTATCAAATATTGGGCATATATCCACACATTTGAAATTATTAATAAGTGCTCTCATAAAGCTGTTTTAATTATCAATTAGTGGATCACTTGATGAAATAGAAAAAAAAAAAAAACCAATAAATAAGATGGCAGCCACACCCTGACAGCATTTAAAAGGATTCAAAAAAAAAAATTTTCTGTCTCCAATAAAATTTCCAATTTCCTTTATTCATCTAGCCTATACACCATTGCACATAAAAGGCCAAGGACACATGATTGACATTCACAGCATATTTGGTTACTATGAACTATAAACCATTCAAGCATCATGTATATCACTAAGGATATTCACACAATGAATTACAAGATTTACACAAATCCAAAAATTTTCAAATCAATTATTAAACATGAAATTCCAAGCTTAAAGTCATGTTTGATGATGCGTTACTAGCACTATTTATCTTCAAATAATATACATATATCAATCGGCCAAAGATCAAACAGATTGAAACTGCAAGGTCTATGGAAAAATTGAAGTTATCCATGCCAAAGTTCAACTTGAACTTAACTCATTGGCCAAGTTTAAGAAAGAAATGTTAACTTTCAAATATGTTTCTGTATAAAAAAGAAAGTCAACTCAACTCAACAATTTTTCAAAACCAAATTGCAGAAACAGTGCAGGCACAATACGTACTAACCAGCAAATAAATCTACACAATGCCCAGTCGACCACAAATTCAAAAAGACCAAATATCCTAATATTATATAATATAATTAAAGAAGATGGAAGACATTGAATAAACAAAAACACCAACTGTCCGACACAAATCAACTTTATCAAAAAGCAAAGATCACATTAATTTTATAATATTAAAAGATGATGAATAGCCTTGAAAAATCAATATCACCAGACAAACACGTAAACTTTAGAAGATCACAATTAATTTATAATATAAACAAGTAGATACGTTGGAGATATTATGGTCAGTTGGAACGTTATTTATTTTGCTGAAAATTAAAAATGTTACAGTAAAATAATTTTTAAATACATAGATAGTATCGTGGGATCTATTTTTAATAAAAAAGTTATTGAAAAGTGAAATTTATGGGTTCTATAAATAATGCACGAGATCCACTATTGTGCACTATTTTGCTGTGTGAACAGTGCATTGATAGAAAAGTAAAAAAATCATGGTTCAAAAAAAAAAAAAAAGAAAAAAAAAAGAGAAAATGCAGATGCAAAACGCGCTGCTTTTCATCCGGATCCAAACATATACTATATAAAGTAATAGTGGAAGAATAAGGTTAACACAAAAGACAAATAAAAAATAGATAATTTAGAGGCACAATATCGTTTTCCTTAAACAATATTTGCCTCTCACACTATTGTTGCTAAAGGGTTATCGCAAATTTATCCTCAAGATACAACCAAGATGTTGGGTTCTACAAATAGCAATTATGGAGAATGACTACAAAATTTCTTGTGTTTCTTTCTAACTTACTATTTTGTGGAGTTATTTTTCAAGTGAACATAATAGAGAGTTAAAATGTTTCATAAAACTGTTTACAAGGCTTGAAACCTCTTCAACCTTTCCAAACAGTCACCAGACAAATTCTGTAGAAAATTCAACTTACGAGTTTCGATCGATCGAACAGGAATCGAATAGCGATCGAGCCAGGTAGAAACTCCAGGATTTTTCCTTTACCATTTTGATTGATTGAGCCAAAACTTCGACTGATCGAAAATGCTTAATTCCGAATTTTTACTTAAAAAATTTCATAACTTGAATTTTCACTTTATAAAACAATATTCTCTAAACTCAAACAATATTATTACAACCTATCCTTGTATATACCTATATATACAACAAAACATTCACGCTAAACGATAAACACAAACCCAGTTTTTCCAAGTTTTGCGCAGAGTATATACAACTGTCGATTTAGTGTTTTTCAACAAACACAAAATTCCTTTCACTGTAAATCACAAAATAAATTAAAATATAAAAATCTGCTTTAAGATTGTTGAATATATTTCAACAATTTATTTTGTGATGAAGCAAAAGGAATAACATACAGATCTAAATATAAGTAATAACACAAATAGATATGATAGGCAAAAGCAAAATATAATATATAAGAAGAAATCTGCAAATAATTAAAAACTCACAGACCAAATGCGTGAATGATGAATGATTCAGATCAAGTCTTGTGTTTGACACAATCTCCTTAAAGCAGATTTTGTCCTTCACACAATCAGTAGTGCTTTGAGATTCACCGACGTCTGGCTTTCAAGATAAAATGATCTACAGTATGTAGAAGAAGCACACAAGGTCCGTACTCTGCGAACTACTCTACGTCTTTTTCTCTTTCTTTGACTTAAATGAATACACAAAAATTTTCTCTCTGGAAGAGTTTCTCTCTAAAAAAGTTAGTTTTCATGAATGAGGGATTATGAACTTATATACGTCAGTGAACAGACACACTGTTTAAAAAAAAAACTGCTGTGCATAGACTGACTAACTCAAAAAATAAAATAATAAAATTATTATTTGGACAAGAGTGCTCAGTCCACATATGCCAAAGCCCAACCCAATGTCCGGCCCATAAGCATATAAACTCATATATTATCTCTTTCTTTTCCTATGTGGGACTCAGGATTTTCATCATTTTTAATAACATCTTCAAGAGAAAAAATTAAACGTTAATTTCTTATTCACTCAATAATATTTTTCCAACACAATGTATGTTGGTCTCGAAGTCGTGGTTTTCTCTTATTTTCGATCCTTATTTTGTTGGCTGCTTCATTCACCATCGCCACCAATTGAGTAGATCAAACTCATGCTTCGAGCCCTTTACTCTTTTGTTACAATATAAGGAGTCTCAAAAAAATATCTTGGTTCTTCCATCTGATAATTCTGAGTTGTTCATCGACTGTGGTGGTGGTGGTGGTGGTGGCGGTGGTGGACTCGATTTTCTCGACTTTCTTCCTTGTATCGAACGAGCAAGAAAAAATTATCCCTTTTGAATCGAAGCATCGTTCAATGACTTATTGTTGGTACGCAGTGAAGTTCCACCTGGTTGTAGGCCATCCTTTTGCGAGTATTGCATCTGTAATCCGCTTACCAAACAATGGCTCATGCTCCTTCATCTTCCCTATTCACGAAGGAACAACATGGTTGGCTTTATATGCGATTTATGTAGCTGTGATAAAGAGTAGGGATGTGTTACGAATGCCCATTACCAGGGGCAGCTCCAGGAATTTTTTTTAGGGTGTTCCTTAAGAAGCATAAATTACACAATCTAATAAAAAGAAAACTTTATATATTGACAACAACAACAACAATAAAAAAAAACACGCAAATACATAAAGTTTTACAACATAAAGTTTGTGGAGTTTAGTTGTAGTTGTTGTTAGTGTTGCTGAAGAGGGATGGACGACGATGCTTGGGGAGAGTAAGATGGCTTCTTATTTTCTTTTAGCCTTTAGGTTTGATTTAGTTTTAGTTTAATTTGTTTAATGACTTGTGAATCCGTAAGACACTGAGGTAGTGAGGATTTTTTTTTTAATATTTGTTGAATTAAAAACGTAATCGTGTTGGTGTTGGAGTAGTAACAATCGTAGCCTGAGATGAGATTGATCTTGTACTAGGCTTTTCTATTAGCATTTAGTTTGGGCCTTGTTAGTGGTTTTATTATAATTTTTTTTTTCCAGATTTTCGTTCAAGTTTTTTTTTTTTTGGGTTTTTTTTTCATGGTTTTATAAACCAGTACGGTGAAAGAATCAAAAAAGAGATTGGTTACTGATTTTTTGGTCGAGACTGAGATCCGACCGATAGTCGAATCGATGACGTCATAAATAATATAATTAATAAAATTTTAAATTATATAAATAAAAATATAATAAGTTTATTATTAATAATATGATAGCAAAATGTAAAAACATAATATTTAGTGACACTTTTCGTGTAAATTTAATCAAATTTCCTTAAAATGGATAATCACATGTTTAATTACAATCATAAAAATAAAAAGTTTATTGTGAGGACGCAGTTTCAGTACCTAGCCCAAGTTGTGGATGAATGTAGACACAAAATGCTCAATACAATGAATTTGTAGAGAGTGTGTGGAAAACTGGGCTTAACGAGTTGGACAATTAGTGAAATCGACTTAGGTGGCAAGAAAAAGGGAAATAAACTGATTTAAACTAAAGAAAATAGTCCTCGGCAAAGTTTGAGAAGACCAGTTCTTATATATTCCTTTCAAGTTGGATTACAAATTCAGTTTTTGATTACTATAGTGTTTTTCTCTATTTTTCGATCCCCCTTTCTCAGAGTCTCTCCTCCATTTTATACTATCTTTTTCCTTCATGTCCATCTTCCACGTGTAAATTAGATTGTTGGTGTTGATCCCCATCCCATCAGCACCTTCCTAAAATCTTTGAGTAGTAGTTGTAAGGCTGAAAGTTACTGTTCAGATATCACTTCCTTATTAATGCGGCCAAAGAGTTAGCTTCAGAACATTCAATGTGGTGGTAGCAGCTTTTCCCTTAGATATTTCTCAACTCCCATCTACCCTGTATGTTCACAGTGTATATCTTTATCAATAGCTTTTCCCAACAGATTAACCTAGAGAATTAGCCAAGTGATTAACTTAGGTAATTTAAACAAATCTAGGTTAACACAAATATATCAAAAACAATAAAGTAGCGGAAAATAAAGAACACAAAGATCTGATGACCCAGGAAAACCAAACCGGTAAAAAACCTGGGGAGGATTTAACCTAGCTATCCTCAAGGTAAACCGAATTCACTATGAAAGAATCGAAGTTTACACAATAAGACTTAGACCACTAACATCCTATTGCTACCTGCTTGTAGGAAACTTACTACCACGACCACGTGACAGCTCCGAGATCCACGGACTCCTTCTTTCTTTGAATTCTTCAGCAATCTACAAGCGCACCTGCTTGTATATCTTGAAGCTCAATTGATTCTGCAACTGTATGATTTACCAATCTCTTGACATAAATCTTGAGTTTGGAAACCCTAAGTGTATGTGAAGGTAAACACCTCTAGATCTAACAAATAGATTCACAAACACAGCATTCAGAACTCTAAAAACGTGGCTAGGGTTTACCCTTATATACTTAGGGCAAAACATAAAACCCTATACATTAAATGGGCTTGGGCTGAGTTGGGAATTCTCTGCAGAAAAACGTTCTGCACGATTTTCGATCGGTCGAGTCTAATTCTCGATCGATCGAGTCAGGCAGAAAGTGAACAGTGAATTCTGCAGTCAACTCGATTCCAACTTTACATAAAAAGCCATACTTTGAGCAAGTCTAACACAAGACTTAAAGAATGTTTTTATCATGGTTTGCCAACATTATAAATTGAAGTTCTAATACATTAGTTCCTAATTCTTAGAACCTAAAAAACTCGCCCTTTGGCAATCCGTGACAAAACACAGACTAAACAAAAAGCTCAAAGTTTACAAATTGAAACAGCCCATTACAAAATTAAAAAGCCACTAAATAATTCAACCTAACTACTATCTAACAGTTGCAAAGTAGACAGCAGCACGACTGAAGCAACCTGTATATTCCTGTAACACTTAACAAACACATAAACGCATGTGTGAAAAATACAAGGAATAATAATAAAAACTTCTTGATTTCACATGACACAAAAATAAAGAGATATATCATGAATAACATCATAAATATAAATCAATAAGCAAAGTAGCATAGTGAAACAAGAAACATATACATCAAAATGTATCTCAACAAAAAATATCTCCTATAAAGAGCCAAAAAATGTAAATACAAAGTGAAGCATCTAGATACAATCTAATAACTCCACAAGCTTAACAGTGTCACAGTAAGGTACAAAACTCAAAACTCCCCCTAAGACAAAAATCTCCTCTACAAGACAAAGACTCTCCTCAATAGAATGCACTCCCCCTTTTTGTGACGAATTGCCAAAGAGCACTCACTCATCATCAAAAGGAGGTGGCGGAAGAGAACGACGAAGACTCGCCAAATCCGTTCTCAAAGCTCGAAGCTCATCAAGAACATCCACCAGAAACTGACCATGAGCCGCCTGAACGGTCATGACAGTGTCTAAAGTTCGACGAATATCAGAAACATCCGAAGGAGAAGGTGAAAGAGCATCATCAGCAGTAGCAGCAGGAATAGCAGACGTCTCAGCTGCAGGAGCATCTGTAGAAGAAGAAGGGGGTGGAGTGACACTAGAAGGCTCTACCTTAGGACGCTTAGAGCTAGCTCGAAGTTGAGCAGCCCTTTGCCTCAAGAAGGTAGCACCTATAGGAGCAATAACATGTACAGGCTCAGAAGCAGGAAAATCACCTAAACCGAGATAAAGGAGAATCCTATGAATAAAAACAGGAAAGAATAAAGCATGAGCCGTAGAACTAGACCGATGTACCTCGTTCAAAGAACGAAGGAACAAATGAGGAAAACTGATAGGAGCATCAGTAACAAGGGCATACAAAAACACACAACGCTCAAGAGGGATGGTGTGGAGATGAGAAATGAGCCACAAGGAATGACAGGCAATCTTACAGAAAGGGTAATGAAGCTCAGAGAGCTCAGTAGACGTGATCTGAGGATCAGAACCCCACTGGATAGAAAACCCAGTGATGTATGACATAACATCATCTAGAGGTGGAGACTCCTCATAGGGAAAAACGGGATGATCAACAATAGGCACCCCAAGAGCATCAGACACCACCGAAGGGGTAATGCGATACTCTACACCTCGTGACCAAACCTTAACTAAGGTGTTGGTATCATAGACATGGATAGAGAGGTTCAAATAGAACTCTCTAATCAAGGTGGCAGGAGGAGGAGGATGTTCAAACTCGAGCAAAGATAACCAACCTCGACGCTCAAAGTTACGTCTCACCTCAGTATCTACCTCATCTAGAATGACCTTACGCTCAGCCCAAATATGACGCCTAAGATTAAGGGTCTCATAGGTCTCTTAGTTCTTCTCACTAGGAAACTGATCACTATCAAATGAAGGTGAAGGGTCAGAAGTCCTATAGGCTCTAGTTTTCCTAGGCATGGTGCTAAGGAAAGAAGAGAGAGCCACAGAAGAAAAGAGTAAAAACAAAAACCAAGGGCAGACTGCAAGTTAGCACAGTATAAAATATAAAAAAAAAATCTATATGATGCATGAACAAAATATGCAAATGATGCATGAACTAATGCAGTGACAAGTTCAAATATAATCCAAATTAACAAAATTGACTTGAACATGAGTTTTAAACTAAAAATACCCAATTTGAGAAAAACCCAATTTTCAAAACACAACAAATTGAGAAATTGATCATCACAACAGTTAAATAATACAATATAATGATCAAATTAATCAATCTAACAAGCCAATTTCATCAATTTAAATCAAATTGAACAAAATCCCCAAATTTATCAATTTCAAGCCCTAGATTTTCAAATTTCCCACAAAGCACCAAATTAATCAAATTAAACCACATGTAGTGCTTATATATAGTGTCCCCACAAAAACCCATGATTCATTTGAAAGAAAAGCACCCAAAATCATTGCCAAAAATACCAAAACGCTAAAATGCCGAAAATAACCCAAAATGCATGAAACATGAAAATAAAAACAATTGGAGGGGCAAAAATGTCTTACCGGCCTTGGGAGAGAGGATTGATGCAAAAAGATCGGAGGAAAACGACAAAATCAACAAAAAACTCTTGACCGATTGGTAGGGAGACCAAAAAGGAGTTGAAAGGATTTTTAAAAAGTGAAGAACACGTGAGAAAAAATCCTTTTTAAAAACACTTAGCCCGATTTTCGATCGATCGAAAAACAGATTCGATCGGTCGAAAATCCTTCAATTGATCCAATATCAATCGAGAACCGATCGAAACACACAGAGACTTTACTGAGATTTTAAAAACAATTTCGACCGATCGAAAAACAGACTCGATCGATCGAAATTCTGGAAAAATTGATTTTTCAAAAAACAAACAATTTCAGTGCTGAAAATTCTCAAAGCATTAGATTTTATGAATAGCATGCATGAGTATGAGATGAAATGTTTTCCAAAAACCGAAGTTTTTAACCCAGATCTCTCAAAGCAATATTTTCTCTTAATATCCCTCAACCATTTAAACAAGCAAACATGTTCTGCATCAATTTTCAGAAATATTCAAACTTGGTTGGTCAGACCAAAAACACACACAATAACATGTACACAGTTTAGCAAAGAATAACTTGTGTAGTGTGTGCAACTAGCATAAGCTTGAGAAACATGTGAGGTGATATGCACATAGTAATTAATCACAATTTCTACAAAATCGATCACATGAATTTGAAAGAGACTATTACTTAAAGAGTTACATCATATAACTCTCACATCTCCTAGAACAAAAGCTTGCAATCATGTAAGTTTCTTGATTTGCCTCAAAATTAATATTCAATTTAATTGATTAGAAACTTGATAATAGCCGGGATAATGTACACACCAATTTTAATTGAATTGTGAAATTATTATAGCCCAATAATGTACACACCAATTTTATTTAGAGGCTACACCTTATGTTCTTTTTGTACATGTGCTACACTTTCTCGAGCACAAAATCTTACGATATGCACTAAGGTGTTCATTATTGGCTAGTAAAAAGTGGTGAGATGGTTATTTATGCCTTTCTCAATAAGACCAAGTCTGACAATCAAAGACATAAGACTTCAAGATCAAGATCATGTGATCAAGAAATATAGCATCTTCCCACACAACATGCACAACAAAACTTCAGCTAGTAAAGTGCAATAGAAATAAGTGCATCAAAGCTAAACAAGGTACATAAACATGTTATGCAAAATTTGATTGACCAACCTTGTCTTCAAGTTCAAGAAAAAAATTGCAAAAACACAATTTGCAAATTTTTTTTTTATATAAATAAAAGAAACAAACATCCTAGAATGAAATGCATGAATGTTATGCAATGTAAATCCTAGAAACAAAGGTCACAAAAGATAGAGTAATGAAGCACAAGGACCATGAAGTCAAGAATGACTAGGGACAAAGAATCACACCAATAACTTGACGAAGAGTCTCAAACTTTCCTCTATCAAGTGGTTTGGTGAAAATATCAGCATTCTGACGTTCAGTTGGAATATACTCAAGAGCAACAATTTTCCGTTCCACAAGATCCCTAATGAAATGATATCTAATCTCAATGTGTTTGGTCTTAGAGTGTTGAATAAAATTCTTAGAGATATCTATAGCACTAGAGTTATCACAATAAACAACCATGGTGTCCTGTGATATTCCATAATCACTCAAGAGTTTTTTCATCTAAAGAAGCTGAGAACAACAACTTCCAGCAGCAATATATTCTGCCTCAGCAGTAGATAAAGAAACAGAATTTTGCTTCTTACTCATCCAAGCAACAAGATTAGCACCAACATAAAAACAACCACTCGTTGTACTTTTTCTATCATCAGCATTACCAGCCCAATCAGAATCAGAAAAACCAGCAAGAGAAAGATTTGACTCTTTGCTGTAAAACAGACCATAAACACAAGTTCCAGCAACATACTTTATAGACCTTTTGACAGCATTTAAGTGAGAAACCTTAGGATTAGATTGAAATCTAGAACAAACACCCACACTAAATGCAATATCAGGTCGGCTAGCAGTTAAGTACAAAAGACAACCAATCATGCTTCTGTATAGGGTAACATCAACAGACTCACCTGATGGATCGTTTGTTAGTTTTGCATTAACAGCCATTGGTGTCTTAGCATGTGCAGCCTTGTTAAGACCAAATCTCTTGAACAAATTTCGTGCATACTTAGTTTGGTTGATGTAAAGTCCAGCATCCGTTTGCTTTACCTGCAATCCCAAGAAGTAAGTCAGTTCACCAACCATACTCATTTCAAACATGGCCTTCATTTCATCTGCAAAAGATTGAGCAAGAGAATTATTAGTAGCACCAAAAACAATATCATCAACATAAATTTGAGCAACTACAAAATGATTTTTATCCTTTCGTATGAACAGAGTGGTGTCAGAAAAACCTCTCTTAAAGCCATGGTTCGTGAGATATGCAGTTAGTCTATCATACCAAGCCCGTGGAGTTTGTTTCAATCCATAGAGAGCTCTCTTCAACTTGTAGACATCATTCGGCCTGTGAGGATCAACAAAACCTTTCGGTTGTTCAACATATACCTCTTCTTGCAACATGCCATTTAAGAAAGCACTCTTGACATCTATTTGATACAACTTGAAATTCATATGACTTGCTATAGCCAAAAGAATTCGAATGGATTCCAATCTTTCTACAGGTGCAAAAGTCTCATCAAAATCAATCCCTTCTACTTGTGTGTATCCTTGAGCAACAAGCCTAGATTTATTTCTGATAACAGTTCCATGTTCATCTGACTTGTTCTTGAAGATCCACTTAGTTCCAATAACATTGACTCCCTTTGGTCTAGGAACTAATTCCCACACATCATTTCGAACAAACTGATGAAGTTCTTCGTGCATAGAATTTACTAAATCAGCATTTTGTAGAGCTTCATCCACCTTTTTCGGTTCGAATTTGGATAGATAGCATGAGTGAGTAATCACATTTAATGCTTTGGATCTCAGCCTCATGTTATCATTTAAACTCCCTAATATATTAGTAGCAGGATGATTCAACTTAACTCTTGAGGATGGACCTTTGACCAATGAAGTAGAGGTACCTTTCTGATCTGATGTACTTTGAGACTCTCTCTGTTCTTGTTGAGCTCCATGAACTGGTGTTGAAGGTTCTGAACTTGATGGCACAGATGATGTATCATTCAATACCATCAACTCTTCCTCTGTATGCTTTCCCACATAGTTTTCAGGTAGAGAATCATTAACTTCCATAATCTTTTCTTGAACCTGCGGTGCATTTTCTGAATGACCTTTTGAGTTTAATTCATCATTGATCACTACATTTGAATATTCCATGACTGTTTTAGTTCTCAGATTGTATACTCTGTATGCTCTACTGGTGGAAGAGTATCCCAGAAAATAACCCTTGTCACTCTTAGCATCAAACTTTTTCAGGTTCTCTTTATCACGCAGAATGTAACAGTCACTGCCAAATATCCTGAAGTATTTGACTACAGGTTTCTTTCCTCTCCAGAGTTCATAGGGAGTTTGCTTGGAGTTAGGTCTGAAATATACCCGATTGAGAGTGTGACATGCAGTATTAACAGTTTCTTCCCAAAAAGATTTAGGCATCTTCTTATTATGAAGCATAACACGGGCCATTTCTTGTACAACCCTATTTTTCCTTTCCACTATTCCATTTTGTTGTGGTGTTTTGGGTGAAGAGAATTCCTGATGTGTGCCTTGATTATTGCAAAACGTAGCCAGTTTTGTGTTCTCAAACTCTTTTCCATGGTCACTTCTTATTCTGGCTATCACAGTCCCTTTTTCTACTTGCAATTTTTTGCACAGATGAATCATTTTTTCAGGAGCCTCAGCTTTATCTTTCAAAAGTACAACCCATGTGAATCTGGTAAAGTCATCCACAACAACTAGAATATACTTCTTTCCACCTAAACTCTGAACTCTAGCAGGACCTATGAGATTAATGTGCAGCAACTCCAAAGGTTTTGTAGTTTGAACATCAGTTACAGACGGATGTTTGGACTTCACTTGTTTACCCATCTGACATAGTCCACAGATGCATTTTTCAATCTTCTCAAACTTGGGCAACTCAATTACTGCATCACATTTTGAAATCTTCTCTAATTGCTTGAGACTAGCATGTCCCAACGTTTGATGCCATAAGTCAACTTGATTGATCTTAGCACTGAAGCATTTGTTGCTTATACTTGGGGTGATACCATAACAGTTATCAGCTGTCCTCACACCAACACACATACAGTCACCTCCTTCATCAAGTATTTCACATTCTTGTTTTTTGAAGAACACATTCAGTCCATTGTCACAGATCTGACTTATGCTGAGTAAGTTAGCCTTCAACCCATCAACATACCAAACATCTTCAAAGACTGGTAGTCCTGGAATATCCACAGTGCCAATGCCTCTGATCACAGATTTGCTTCCATCTCCAAAGGTAACTGTTCCAATCTTTCCTTCGAAGAGTGTCTTGAAGAAGGCTTTATTTCCTGTCATGTGCCTGGAACAACCACTATCCAAATACTAAAGACAAGAATCATGTGCCTTTAAGGCGGTTAAAGCAGTATAGCACATGTAATTATTATCATATGTGATTATAGCAAGACACTCAAGAAAATTTTTAACACAAATCGTAAAGGACAAGCACACCAAGTAGACAAAGTGGCAAACTAAAGAGAAGATTTTAGAGAAATCCATAACAGCAGGGGTCAAGGATCAGTTTAAAGATCAAAGGATCAAAAACAAAAGCTACCCGCTCTGATACCACTTGTAAGTTCGTTTAGACCTCTTAAACCCAACAGATTAACCTAGAGAATTAGCCAAGTGATTAACTTAGGTAATTTAAACAAATCTAGGTTAACACAAATATATCAAAAACAATAAAGTAGCGGAAAATAAAGAACACAAAGATCTAATGACCCAGGAAAACCAAACCGGTAAAAAACCTGGGGAGGATTTAACCTAACTATCCTTAAGGTAAACCGAATTCACTATGAAAGAATCGAAGTTTACACAATAAGACTTAGACCACTAATATCTTATTGCTACCTGCCTGTAAGAAACTTACTACCACGACCACGTGATAGCTCCGAGATCCACGGACTCCTTCTTTCTTTGAATTCTTCAGCAATCCATAAGCGTACCTGCTTGTATATCTTGAAACTCAATTGATTTTGCAACTGTATGATTTATCAATCTCTTGACATGAATCTTGAGTTTGGAAACCCTAAGTGTATGTGAAGGTAAACACCTCTAGATCTAACAAATATGTTAGGTTCTAAAAGTTTAGAAAAATTGGCAAATCGTGAGCACACAAGAACATACAAGCTGCAGAAAGAAGATTTCAGAATCTGCCTGGTTCGATCGATCGAAAAACAGGCTCGACTGATCGAGAATCGTATCTGCAGAATTTTAAGTTGGCCCAAACAGCAGTTCTAGCCCATTAAGGATTAGGGTTTCAAATCTACTTCTCCCACTATATAAAGGAAACCCTAAGCACGTTTTTATAAGTCTTTTTAGAGAGAAAAGAGTGTGTCTCTTTTATATTTAGGGTTTTGTTCCTAAAACCTCTCTTATTACTTCTACCGGTGTTGTTCCTTGAAGAATCTCAAGGTCCGGTATTGTTGAAGTTGCTGCCTTCTCTAGTCATCAAAGGAGCTGATGATCTAAACCTTCAAGGGTGGTCTTGGAATCACAAACAGGAGAGTTTGTGTTGCTAAACCTTTGAGTGGGATCTCAAAGTCACAAACAGTGGTGTTTGTGTTTTGCAAAGATTAAAGAAAGAAGGAGTTCGTGGATCTCGGAGCTATCATGGGGTCGTGGTAGTAAGTTTCCTACACTTGGGTAGCAATAAGATGTTAGTGGTCTAAATCTTGTTGTGTAAACTTCGATTCTTTCATAGTGGATTCAGTTTACCTTGAGGATAGCTAGGTCAAATCTTCTCCAGGTTTTTACCGGTGTGGTTTCCTGGGTCATCATATCTTTGTGTTGTTTATTTTCCGCTGCTTTATTGTTTTTGTTTATTTTGTGTTAACCTAGTTTTAATTAAATTACCTAAGTTAATCACTTGGCTAATTCACTAGGTTAATCTGTTTGGGTTTAAGGGGTCTAAACGAACTGACATGTGGTATCAGAGCGGGTAGCTCTTCTGTTGTAGATCCTTTGATCTAAGAGTTGATCCTTGATCCCTGTTATCATGGATAATTTTAAGTGTCTTACTGTTTTTGATTGTGATGATTTGAATAAGAAGGACACTGTTGTTTCTGTTGATCTTTTTAATGCCTGTGAAACTCTTCGTAAGGAATTATTGAAAATTATGAGAATTGCTAAGAAATTCAAGGAAGAGTTAAAATTGGCTAATCTTGAAAAAGAGGAATTGATTGTTAGATTAGATGAATCTAATAAAAAGAATGAATTTTTGAGAAATCAAATTTCCTCTCAAGATGAGAAGATGAAAAGCTTGGAACAAGAGTTAGTTGAATCTAAAGCTAAAATTGAAAATCTGACTAGTACCAAGCCTGTTGATGATAACAGAAGTGTTTCTGTTTCTCTTAAACCTAAAACTGAAAAAGTTTATATCCCTCATTTCAAGAGGAATAATAAAGAAAAGGCTTACTTTGCTAGGTTAGACAAAGGTAAAAATTCTGATGTAGACGCTGAAGTTTCTACACCTAAGTCTAAATCTACTGTTAGAGAGCATAATATATCTGTTTTTGTGCCTACTTGTCACCTTTGTGGTGTTGTTGGTCATATTAGACCAAATTGTTCTTCGTTGAGGCAAAAACTAAAATCTGAGACTAGATTTGCTGTTAGGAATACTGATGTTCCTAAATTTGTTTCCGTTTGTCATTTTTGTGGTGTCTCCGGTCACATTCGTCCTAATTGTCATAAATTAAAATTTAAGCATTTTGTGTTTCAGTCTAGGACATGTGATGATATTTCTCCTACCATAAGTCCAAATAAATTGTTTCATATGTTTTTGAAAAATTTGAGCTTGTTGGCTTGTGAAAGGAATTTGCAGGATTTCAGTCTTTCTCAGAAGATTGGTGTAATCCCTCAAATACACTCTGCTTCACATGGATTTTCACCTACAAAGCCGAAGACTCGTGCTATATGGGTGAGAAAAGATTCTCTGAGGTGAGTGTTGCTGACTTGTCCCTAATTTTAATTCTTTCAATTATTTATGGACATGCTTTGTTTTGTTTTTTTAAGTTGTTTTTTATTAAAAAAAAATCCAAAAACATTGAAAATTTTCAAAAAGACAAAAATATTTTATTTTGTGTCTAGTTTTATTTTTCTTGAGGATTACATGAATTATGATATCTCTCTCTTGATTTAGAACAAGCTTGACATTGTGGAGAAACTTAAATAGTATGTGTTCTATAAGTGCTAAGCTATTTTTTGATTTTTTTGAGTATGTACTAGTTTGTACATGTTCTCATGGGTTAATTAAGAAATTGATATTTCTTATTTGTGTACCCTCTATAGCTTAGTTAAGCACTGTCATACATTGCATTTGTATTTTTTTTTAATCATTTAGCATAAAGTGTGCTTTTTAGTTTTGGTCATAATTTTTTTAACCAAAAAGATTTTTGTATTTTGTATTACATATCATGGATTTGTAATCAAGGTTTGCCATATTATCTTTACATAACATGTTTATGTACTTTGTTTAGCTTGGATGAGCTTATTTTATTGCACTTTACTAGTTTAAGTTTTGTAGTGCATGTTGTATGGGAAGATGTTTGTAGTTTTTGATCACTTGATCTTGATTTTGAAATCATATGCCTTTGATTGTTGGACTTGAACTTATTGAGAAAGGCATAAATAACCATCTCACCACTGTTTATTAGCCAATCATGAACACCTTAGTGCATATCATAAGATTTTGTACTCGAGAAAGTGTAGCACATGCACAAAAAGAAAATAAGGTGTAGCCTCGGATTAAATTCTAAAATTGGTGTGTACATTATTGGGCTATAATAATTTCACATAATTCATAAAAATGGTGTGTACATTATCCCGGCTTTTATTAAGTTTCTAATCAATTAAATTGAATTATGAGGCAAAACAAGAAACTTACATGATTGCAAGCTTTTATTCTAGGAGATGTGAGAGTTATATGATGTAATTCTTTAGGTGATAGTCTCTTTCAAATTTATGTGATGAATTTTGTAGACTTTGTGATTAATTACTATACACATATCACCTCACATGTTTCTTAAGCTTTTGCTAGTTGCACACACTACACAAAGTTACTCTTTGCTAAACTTTGTACATGTTATTGTGTGTGATTTTGTTGTGGCCATCCAAGATTATATGTTCCTTGATTTTGATACAAACTTTGAGTTTTAAGGTCATATTGATTGAAAAACTTGTTTTTGGAAGATTTGGGTTGAATTCATGTGTTTTTGAAAAACTTTTAATCTCATACTCATGCATTTCATTCATGAAATATTGTGCTTTGAGGAGTTACTGCAGGAAATTGCTCTGTTTTTCAAAAATCTCATTTTTCCAGAATTTCGACCGATCGAGGGTGTTTTTCGACCGATCGAAATTGCGATTAAAATTTTGGTTTGATTCTGTCTGACTCGATTGGTATTCGATCGATACTCGATCGATCGAAACTGAAAAATTTTCAGTTTTTAGAGTTTTTGACCAAATTTTTTCATGCATCATTTATGTTTAGGATTCACATGAGTTGCATTGTTTTTTTTGTATCCATCTTGCAGTTTTGCAGTCATATCTCTTATTGTTTTCACACATAGCATGCATATACTTTGCTAAATTGGGTACTCAACTTGAATTAAAATTGATTGATTAATTTTTGAGTCCTTTGTACATTTTAGTATATGTTATTTTTCTTGATGTGTGAATTGCAGAAAATATTTTTCTTAAGAGATATGATGGATAATCAATGTGCAAATATTTTCTTTACTCATGCAACTGTTTATGGGTCACATAGTGTCCAGTTTGCATTTATTGAAAGAGAGAATATTTTTCTTCGTGTGTATCCTCAACACATTTTTTTTGGTTTGTGTGTTTTTATTTATCCCCACCTCCTAAATTTTCCCTAAAACTGTTTTTCTCAAAACTTGTTTTGTTTTTCCTATTTTTATAGGGGGAGAAAAGTTTTTTTTAACCTTTGTTGTTCATAGGGGGAGTTGTTGCTCTTTATAGGGAAAGTTATCTCTTTTTTCTATAGAGCTAATCTTGGTTCTCTTTTTTCTCTCATCTTTACTCTTTGTTTGAGTTGTATTTGTCAATACGTGACAAAAAGGGGGAGAAATAGATGAAATGTTGGGAAGCCTGTTTGTCTTGTTTAGGGGGAGATGAAATTGTTTTTAAAAGGAGGAGAATATAAAAACTTTTTGATGTATCTAACTTAGGGGGAGAGTTAGTTTACTTTTGTTTTTATATTGTGCTTCATTTTGTTTATATGTCTTTCTATCCACACATGCGGTGATGTGTTTGTTGAGTGTTTCAGGAAAGACAGGTGCGTTCTGATCAAGACCTTCTACCTCTTCTTGGCAACTTCTAGGTTATGAGTCTTAGATTGTGATTTGTGTTGTAATTGGGCATTTTATTGTATTGGGTTGTTCTTGTATTTTAACATTTCATTTTGTATGAAAGTTTTGTCACGAATTACCAAAGGGGGAGATTGTTAGGTTCTAAAAGTTTAGAAAAATTGGCAAATCGTGAGCACACAAGAACATACAAGCTGCAGAAAGAAGATTTCAGAATCTGCCTGGTTCGATCGATCGAAAAACAGGCTCGACCGATCGAGAATCGTATCTGCAGAATTTTAAGTTGACCCAAACAGCAGTTCTAGCCCATTAAGGATTAGGGTTTCAAATCTACTTTTCCCACTATATAAAGGAAACCTTAAGCACGTTTTTATAAGGCTTTTTAGAGAGAAAAGAGTGTGTCTCTTTTATATTTAGGGTTTTGTTCCTAAAACCTCTCTTATTACTTCTACCGGTGTTGTTCCTTGAAGAATCTCAAGATTTGGTATTGCTGAAGTTGCTGCCTTCTTTAGTCATCAAAGGAGCTGATGATCTAAACCTTCAAGGGTGGTCTTGGAGTCACATACAGGAGAGTTTGTGTTGCTAAACCTTTGAGTGGGATCTCAAAGTCACAAACAGTTGTGTTTGTGTTTTGCAAAGATTAAAGAAAGAAGGAGTCCGTGGATCTCGGAGCTATCATGGGGTCGTGGTAGTAAGTTTCCTACACTTGGGTAGCAATAAGATGTTAGTGGTCTAAGTCTTGTTGTGTAAACTTCGATTCTTTCATAGTGGATTCAGTTTACCTTGAAGATAGCTAGGTCAAATCCTCCCCAGGTTTTTACTGGTGTGGTTTTCTGGGTCATCATATCTTTGTGTTGTTTATTTTCCGCTGCTTTATTGTTTTTGTTTATTTTGTGTTAACCTAGTTTTAATTAAATTATCTAAGTTAATCACTTGGCTAATTCACTAGGTTAATCTGTTTGGGTTTAAGGGGTCTAAACGAACTGACAAAATAGATTCACAAATACAGCATTCAGAACTCTAAAAACGTGGCTAGGGTTTACCCTTATATACTTAGGGCAAAACATAAAACCCTATACATTAAATGGGCTTGGGCTGAGTTGGGAACTTTCTGCAGAAAAACGTTCTGCACGATTTTCGATTGGTTGAGTCTAATTCTCGATCGATCGAGTCAGGCAGAAAGTGAACAGTGAATTCTGCAGTCAACTCGATTCCAACTTTACATAAAAAGCCATACTTTGAGCAAGTCTAACACAAGACTTAAAGAATGTTTTGATCATGGTTTGCCAACATTACAAATTGAAGTTTTATTACATTAGTTCCTAATTCTTAGAACCTAACAGTGTCGTCGTAAAATGTTTTATGAAAATTATTTTCATCATTTAACCGTGTTTGTTTCATTGTAAAATTTGGCCAAACCTTAAAAATGTTTTTCATTGACCGTTAACTGTTGGTAAAAGGTTCCCTAGCAATTAAAAGCTAAGATTTATTATTCATAAAACTAAATGTAATGTTGTTTTCATTTCATACCAATATCTCATGTTCTTGTCTTGTCTGTTAACTTGTTATAGGTTAAGAAATGCAGGGGGACAATGAATCCATTGCTTCTTTTAGTGTAAGGTCGCTACATGCAACTGTGGAAAACGAGGATATAATTAGGAAGATTCCAACTGAAGAGGATCTTGGCGGTGATGAGGAGCTTTTCTTTAGAGGTTATATATACCTTAAAAGAAATAAGGGGTTTCAAAGTATGGTTACTGAGATTAACGAAGTGATTGAAAATGTAGTCATGGATGATCGTGCCACAATATTAAATCCCTTACCTGGTTTTGTGGTCAACTATAGAGACCATAATGATATTATCCTAACCCCATTTGTGCCCTGGATTTACTTTTTTAAAGAGCTAGATTACATAATTATTAAAGAGCAATATGAACCACCAGTTAAGGAGATCCGAATTGAGGGTATGAGAGAAGATATCAAGATTGATATAGGATCAATTGAAAGTTTTGAGGATTTCATCCGGACGTTGCAGCTACTATGGTCGTCATACACAAATAAGAACCCCGAAGATTACTTCTGCTCGTCAATGCCTAGGGAAGGTTATGATGTGTACCTTTTAGAACGGCATACTCGCATTGTTACCCATTCTCGGAGTTGGGAACCAGATGGAACTGGACGGAGATTTGTTGAAGTAGTGCCAGGGGATGACACAAGGGCTGAAAGAGTGGTAGGGACTGGAGCTGAGATTTCTAATCCTGAGGATTTCACCGATTCCACTACTTCTGATGCAAATAGCAGAATGGTGGACGTTGACCATGAAGACTTTAGTCAATGGGCTGTTGAATTTATTGATCTTTGGACAAAGGTTAAAAGACGCAAAGAGAGAATTGCAATGGTTCAGTTCTAGTAAGCAATTGCTCTTTTTTTTTTTTTTTTTTTTGGGTTTCCCACTATATTGAACCTTGTTTTGCATATTTGTAACTAGCTCAGGAACTTGAAAATTTTGTTTACTTCTATGTCTGTAAATATGTTTGAAATAAGATGTACTGTTTGTATAGTTTGTGTTTGGCTAACGAGTATTTTGGGCATGAAATCAGTTTGAGATGAAAATTTTGTGTTTGTGCCTTTGTGGTTGTAGGGATACATACATAGATATGGATGGCTTTGTTTTCATTTTGTATGAATATTAATCTCATCTTTTTATAGTTTCCAATGAATATGGTTGAAGTTTTAACTTACACACATGACCCTGCCACCCCATTAGCGCACACAGTTATTCTCAGGTAAACTTAAAGAGCTTAGGTTTCTGGTGTAATCAATCTTGAATATGCATTTACCCAAAACACTGAAAATAATGTGAAAGTAAGCCAAATGCAATCTTGAGCACCTGAAGACTTAAAAAGGGTACACAGTACACATAGATGCCCAATTACATTCATTGCAGATACCAAAGAGGAATAGGGTGACAATCATTTAGAAAAAAAAAATTTGTAAAATTATATGAAGAAGATATGAAGAAGATGAATGATCAATATTATACCTTATGGTTAGGACAAAACTTAGGTACAGTATTTTAGCTACTGTTCCTTAGGATTCTTTCTTAAAATTCAACCATGTGGCTACTTAAATAAAACATACACTTCTATTCCATGAAAAAAAATTCACATGGCAGAATCTAAAAAAGGAATCCAAGGAACAGTATCTAAATATAGTACCTAAGTCTTGCTCTTTTGGTTATGGGTGGTAACGGTTGGCTGTCAGTGTTTGAACCCAAGTATGGAGCTCGAAAACAGGTCACCAATTTAAGAAGCATTCAACGTTCCTTTGGTTCAAATTCTCTAATATCCCGTGACACAATAATCAGGAGAAACTCAATGGAAACATAAAAATATTATAGAATTCCCCAACCAAGGCCCCCCCTTAAGACAAGAATACAAAAAGAATCAACTTAAATGCAAGGTGAAGGGAATTCAAAGCATGAACTGGAATAAAAGAACATGACACCAGCATGGAGACATTGTGTATTTTTTTTTTTGTATGTGAATTTTAGCCACCAATTGGAGAAATTATTTGCTCCTCCTAGGTGGAGGAGTGACGTGGTCCTCCTGGTGATATGGACCAATAAACAGTAGCCATGCATTAAAAGAAAAGCTGAGTCAGCAACACACCTGTTGCATTACTACTTCAACCTTTTAAAATAATAAAACTTGAAATACACTTTCACTTCTCTAATCCTGCTTCACCACCCAGCTTATTTGCCGCTTCACCAAAAATTCTAAAACCCAAATTATTTGCTCACCGCCCAGCTCTCTTCTCTCCACCTCCCTACATCATTGAAGAACAAGCTCTATGAGATTTTGAACTATCTTTGTTCTTGGGTCTAACTTTTTCTAGCTTGTTTCCCTCTTTTCCCCTATGACTGAAGTGGTTGCTGGAATTCAATTCTCACCATCGCAACTAACCATGGCTGATCAAGGTATGTTACAAATTCTCATTTCACTCTTCAAAGTCTTATTTTCTTGCTTTGTTCAGTCTCTGTGTAGTTTATAATGTAGTGCCTTCTACATATTTGATAAAAAGCCCAAGATAAAAAAGTTTTAAAAGAATGAAATTTTTATTTTTATTTTCTTTCTATTTAGTTTTCTTGACTATGAGTGACCAAAATTGGGAATTAACTCCATTTTCCCAACTATATAGTTAGTAGGCACTGTTTTCAAACTATATTTCTTACTAACATCTCGAGTCTAAAAGACTCGATTTTGGGCTTATAAACCGAGTCTTTGAGACTCGGTTTTCATGATCTGATTAGGTTTGATGTGGCATTTTCTCCACGTGGCGTCCACCTGGAAATCGAGTCTCTAATACTCGATTTATAAGCCGACCCTTTAAGCATCGATTTGTATGTGATGTGGCGATTTGGGTGTGACGTGGTTGATCCACGTGGAAGTCCTGGAAACTGAGTCTCTAAGACTCGATTTCAAATAGGGCTTTTCTCAAAATTAACGCCTCTCACTCTAACTCTCCACTCTCACTCTAACTCTCCACTCTCACTCACCCTCACCCTCTCTCTCACACAAACCAAACTCTCACGCTCTCACTCACCCTCTCACTCTCACACAGATCCTCTGAGCGGCTCTCTCACTCACCGAGCCACTCTCACTCAATCTCCACTCTCAAGCACCCTCTCCACTCTCACTCAATCTCCACTCTCAAGCACCCTCTCCACTCTCACTCAATCTCCACTCTCACGCACGTCCACTCTCACAATCTCAAGTGTGATTTTCAACCAAAACCCACTTTTGAAGTAATTTTTCTGTTGTTTTTCTTATTGTGTGATTTTTTCATGTGGGTTTGTGGTTTTTGTTCCAAAATTATGATTGATTTGATTTTTGACTATACTATTTTAGAACTTGTTTCGTATTACTCTGTTTGGTTCCCAAGAAAATGCGAGAAAAATTTTCCATTTTGTGCTGAGATTGTAGTCATTAATTTGGTCATTAATTTTTCCCATGTTATTTAATTAACCCTACACACTCAAAACCGTATTAAAAAAAAAAATTCAATTTAGTTTTGTTCATTTGCTGTTGTATTGATTATTAATTCACAAAACAAATGGAAGTATGACCAAATGATGTTCAAATCTAATTTACCGAAGCAAAATATTGTTGTATACAATTCATGTTAATTTACCTTTTTTTTTTAAAAAAAATTTAGTTTGTTGTCCTTTGTAATTATAGGTGTATAGTGTCTGACTTCTACGCAATATTTTCATTGTTGGGGGTGAAGCACTGGGTTAATGTAGTAATAAAGCCTGCTGATGCTTTTGTATATATGGGGTCAGGAATCAGGAATCGGGATCAAGTGTAACTATTTGTCGATGTTACATGTCATCATTTAATTATGTTTCATTGGGTTAATTTTTTGAAAGATGAAAACCCCAGTAACTCTCTTTATTCCTAAGTCGTGTTCCGGATTTCATATTAATCAGACATTGTTTACAATTCAATTCATTAACACATATTATGAATATAATGTATGCAATAGAGCATACGGTAGGTCCTCTTAAGCAATGATCAGTCAATACTTTTGGGAGTAATACTGTCTCCTCTCATATACTAGGGCTCACAAGCCAAATTCATGTTGCAGTCCATGATTCAAGCGAGAGAAGGGTGTGTTGCTCCAAGAGTTTTGAATAACTTTTGCCTCATTTTGCAATCAATTGTCTCTACTCTAATAACCATTGGATACACCAGTGGTTTTTGTTTTTTGAGAATCTTTGTTAAATTGTTTTTGTTTTTGTTTTCAATAATGTCTATTACATGCTAATTGCTTCTTATTCTTGTGTAGAATGGCTGTTGCAAATGCTCGACAGTTTGACCATGCACAGCCTAGACCCATTGACGGGTCGATATTGACACAACAACCCAACTATCAGCCCGAAGCTATTTTGGAATGGGCAGGTAAAACACAACACTAAAGATTTAACCAATGTACACGCATTTAATTCATACAATGTACATGCACTTGTTGTCATATATTAATCCATAGTTCTGTTCTGCGCAGGATCCAGGGTCCCTTACCTGCCATAACCGTAGTGAAGAGTTCTCCAATTGAGAGCCAATGGTGGATGACCGAGTCATTGACATCATTAAGACACTTGGTTTGGAGGGACTCTTCAGGATCTCGGGTAGAGAGATTGACCATGGCCTGATAACGGCCTTAGTGGAGCGATGGCGGCCCGAGACTCACACCTTCCATATGCCACATGGTGAGGTCACTATCACATTGCAGGATGTGGAAGTTCTTCTTGGGCTTCCTGTTGATGGCTAGGCTATAACAAGGAGCACGCAGAAAGAATGGGAGAATATGTGCTGGGACTTCCATGGCTTTCTACCTATAAATAATAAGAGAAAGCAACTTAATGGCTAGAGGATTCTCATCAAACGGCTATTAGAGCAAGTTGCCGATCCATTTCCGCCTAATGCTGAAGAGGATCAGTTGCATAAGTACACACGATGCTACATCCTAGCGCTACTGGGGGACACAATCTTCATGGACAAATCCGGCAATAAGGTGCATCTAATGTGGGTGCAATAGTTGGAAGACCTTCGCAACCCACGAAGGTACAGTTGGGGAAGTGCTTGCCTTGCATGGTTGTACCGAGAGTGATGCAAGGCAAGCGATAAGAAAGCCAATCAGATTGGTGGGTGCTTACAGTCCTCCAATGCGTGGTCCACTGTCCCTGAAGTAAGTCTCTACCTCATACACGTCATATACATTAGTGATCATTACCTAAGTCCACAATCATGTAACTTGATTCTATTTATTTATTTTAAAGGCTTGTAGGAATTATTTATGTCAACATTAAAAAATTTTAAACAGAGGTTCAATATATATGATTACGTTAATTGACTGTCATGTGTCTTGTATGTGCTCTGTTTTTTAATAAAGATTGTTTCTTATTCTAGTGATATTATTAATTGAGTAAATATCTATAAGATCATCTTAGTAGTTATATGTGATTACATTATAGTTTTAATCATAACATTATCTTAATAGGAAAGTTCTAGATATTGATCCTTTGTTCTTGATTGTAGGTGGTTGTGGGTCCCAAACAAGAAAACAGGCCCGCCCACATCTTCTGGGACAGGTATTGCGAGTAAATAGCTTCAATGTTGCCAGACCAGGTATGAAAATGCCTTGTTTTACATTTTTAGGAATAGGATATAGGTTTTGTGAACTTTGAAGTATTATTGCCTAATGTGTTGCTACTTGTTTTTTGGCTATTGTAAGTGGTGTGGCAGCTGTATGAAGCTGATTTAGATGACCTTTCGATGTGGTGCGTTGCAGGGAGGGCAGTATGGATGGCAACGGTGCTACTTGTATGTTTCCACCTAGTAGAGAAACATACCTCAAATCGTGTTGTTTGTCAATTTAGGATGATCCAAGAAATTCCCCGTGCTGCTAACACTAATACAGTGCTTCACCAAGTTGATTTGAGGGGTAAGGTCGGTGTCAATTGGTTGCGGAGACATGTTGGGTATATTGTCAAGTGGGGTAATCGCCTTCAACGGCGTTGTGAAGCAGTGCTTGGTGATATGCCTCCACAGCATGAGTACTTCGACTGGTTCCATAGGGTGACTCAGAGGTTCATCGATCCCCTCAGTGTGAAATTGATTCTAATGGTAAAAACTTTATTTCAGCAAGTCATATATTGTAGTTGTTGTGGATTGCTACTGGATGTTAGATTATAATTGCTGTGATGGATTTGGAAATTTGTTGCTTTTACTTTAGATCATAAATTAGAGGATGGTTGCATCAATTTAATCCTAGGATAAGTTTTTTAAGAAACTTAAGATAGCTTGAGTATAGTTTGTTCAAAATTGGTAGGTATGTTTGCTAAGAGTACACTGAAGGGAAGCATTTCATCAGCTGATTTGTTCTGGATAAATATTTTAGAATACCCACTTTTTGTGTAGGCTTGACCATTTATACAAATACATAGTTTGTGGCTATTGGATATTGTAAGACAGAGAATCATTTCATTTTGATTTATAGCACTTAGAAGTTGGATAGAATAAAAGATTACTTCAAATTCAACACTATACTCCAACTATATGAAACAAGTTGACTTCCAAACCCAATTGTAATTTCACATTTTTCATTTGTTGATTTGGTATTGCATTACTAATACGATCGTTTTTCCATGTGCAGATTGAAGGGTACATCCGTTTGTTGAGGCGTCACCCAGTGGGCACGGAGGACTATAAGGACATCATTGATGTCCTGAAGGCAGTTCAGGAGATTGGCCATGTACAACCTCCTATCCCTGAGGCCCTGAATGAAGAGGTAGCTACTCTTGCGGCAGTTGCTACTCAGAGCCCAAGCATTACTGAGAGGCCAAGCACGAGCACAGCTCCTGTCGGACGTGGCTCTCGTTCGCTCATTGCTACCCCTCTGGTTGTCCCTACCCCCAATCCCTCTCCATCCACCTTACATCCATCCCCTAGCCCCACCATCCCTTTACCCACCCCAAATCCACCCCTTAGGCCCACCATCCCTTCACTCACCCCACATCCATCTCCTTGCCCTACCATCCCTCCACCCACCCCACATCCATGTCCAGGGACTGACATCCGTCCACCCACCACCCCACGGTCATTTCCTGAGCCATCACCCAATCCATCCTTTGACCTGGGTATTGATCCAACCCCTCTTGACATGCAGCAGGAGCCACCCTCCCACAGTACGTCTACTGGCCTTTTTTCGGGCATTGACCCATCCCATGTTCAGGCTGAGCAAGCTATTGGGTTACCTGCAGTGGCAGAAGGTCGGCCAAAACGGATATCAAAGGCACCTCCTTTTGGGACAGGGGGGCACAAACATGGACATAAAGTTGCGCCCGAGGCATCTGGCGAAGGACATGCAAGACCTCCTTCTTATTATACGAGACAGCGTAAGGTTCAAAAAAGGTAACTCAAATGATACCTTATTCCTTTGTAAGAGTGAAGTGGAGGATAAGGTTGTGGGTTTAACTAATTGTTGTATGATGTATACTTGTTCAATTCTAATGACCAACACTATACTTTGCCAGGACCAACCAATGAAAATCTGGTCACAAATTGGTTTGTGCACTTTCGATGGGACTCGAGGTGTAAGGTAAGAGTCAACTGGTTTCAAATGTATTGAATCTGATAGTTTGTTGTTAATTGAGTCTCAAATGTAATAATGTTTTTTGTTCACTGGAGATTGGTGGGATCAATCAGATGAGTTGGATTTTGATTTTTCATTGTTGGTTTCTAGTTGACAAGTGTAATTATTTTAATCTTTGTCATGTGGTGTCACTTATGCTCACGTCTGCTGACTTGATATTCTCAAAGGTTTCTGACAAAGGTGCAAATGCTTGCTTTTGCTTCATTTTTTTTTTAAATTTTTCTAGAGAAGTTTCGTTTTGATTGAAAATAGTGTAAAGCACTGCGACACTTAGTGAATGATACGTGGTAATGAATTTGTGTTATGTTAACTGCGTCACTCATGGATGTTTGTACAATTTGATGGCTTGTAATTTGCATGGGGATAAGGGTTGGGATTGGTCTTTTTGGTGGTAGATAGTACCCGGTTGTCGGTATTGGACAGGCTGCAGAAGTTTGACATGAAGTCAAATATATGGATATGAGGAAGGATTTTTAAATTTAGAACATTATCAGGAAGCAAGTAGCTTGAATACCTACCTATTTGTTTAAGTCATGGCTAGTTTGGGTGATTGATTTCAGATGTGCTTGTTGTTAAGTTGTTGGTCAATGGAGGAGCTTATTTATGATACGAATCCAGGACTGTTTAGAGTAATGTGCTTGTATATTTCACTGGTAATCACATGAGAAAAAAAAAAAAAAAAAAAAAAAAGAACTTGTGTAAGAATTGGAAGGTAGAAAGCTTGAGGTCAAGTGCAGCATCCATTTCTTTAGTTAATTTGTGTACTAAAATTAAATATTATTTTTGCCTATTCTTTTACTATAATATGTTTCAAATTATATGGTGGCCATTGTAGACTTTGTCAATCATGTAATCCGATATTTGGTGATTAATTTACTAACAATGCATATGTTTATTTTTATGGACACTCATCAATGTCATCATTCAATATGAACAAGAATTACTGTGTTTTGTTTTCTACCACAGATCTTGAGTGCATCTTTACTGTTATCTGCAATCTTGTTACGAAGTCTGAAAGTCCAGATGAAGAGCTTGAGATGGCAAAGCTTATATCAGCAAAAATTACTCATCAACCAAATGATAAACCTGCATTGCGCTTAAATAGCCATAAAGTCACATGAATATTGTAGTTTTAATTTTAAGGTTTCGATGACACTGTCTAATTAATATATATGTGTTCTCTATAATGTATTCAACCTGTATAATCTACTGGGGAATCCATACAGCCAGTTCCATGTTTACATGAATGCCCTAAATTTGGCACTTGATGGGAAAGCCATTGAACATATTGTACCTTCACTCAGAAAGATTGATAGCTTCCTCAAAGAGTGCGGTATTGGGATCTCAGATCAGCGGGACCTTTTTCTGACCATATCTAATGTTTTGAAAGAAAATAAAAGGTATGATGGGAAGGGTTTCTCTTACACAAAACTGAAATTACTTATCTTTGTCTTCCTTGGATGGGAAACGTTCTTGTGGTTTCAAGTTATCACTAAGTACCAACCTAAGAAAAAGGATTCTTATTGTCTATGCATGTCATTATTAACTTTTTTTTCGTTACAAAATTTCAGCTTTGGAGAGGAGTCCTTCAATTTCCTGACCAAATACTTTGCAACTTTTTCTGGTGAAGATGCACATACAATGAGTGAAGCCAAGGAGGAAGCTGTGTGCACAATTGTGGAATTTGTGAAGGCACCTGACATGTTTCAGGTATCATCTTATGGAACTAAATGGCTTTATTGGCTACCATGACTAAGTATGCTGGTTAACATTTCTGGCTTCTCTGTATTAGTACTATTTTGTTCTACTAACATTGTAATAGTGCATCAATATATGCATGCCTTTAGTATTTTTTATTTCTTTAGCCTAGATTTTGCTCTGGTTTTTAGAAATGTGGAAATGATTTTTTATCTATGTTGCAGTGTGATTTGCTAGATATGCCTGCTGTGGGGCAGTTGGAGAAGGATGCTAAATATGCATCGGTGTATCTTGTTCTGAAGATCTTTCTGACTCAGAGACTTGATGCCTATTTGGAGTTTCAGGCTGCAAATTCTACTTCACTTAAAAGCTATGGTAAATTTTTTGTATTATGTGATTTTAAATGAGCCAAGCCTTCTTCACCTTTAATAACTTATGCGCCTTGCAGTGGTCTAGGCCAATGGAAACAGTTTCCAGTGTTCCTGGATTGCTCGTATTCAAAAGATAGGGATATCATATCATAGAAAGCAAGTGATAAGTCCCTCCAAACTTGAAGTCTAACTCTCTTCTGTTTTCTTTTTTCTTTAAAATCAAATACCAAATATATACGTTTATTATAACTTATCTTGAATGTCTTTGCTAATATAATCATTGTCATTAAGTCATTAATGTTTGGGCATAATGTCTTTGTAGGGCTATTCTATATTTACATTTCAATTGGGAGAAGAGTTGAAATTCATTGGCATGGGCAACATGTTCAGGTAATTCTTTTTGCTGAGATTTTTTTCTCTTCAACTAGGCATAATGCATGAGATACTCAGTTTTTTTGATGATTCTTTACACTTATCTTTTCTTCACTATCCTAAAATAAATAATAATAATGCAAGGATATGACTGGAATTTTATAAATCTTATACTGTTATACAATTAAGGTTTTTGTCCTTCTCAATAGTTTTCCTAATAACTGTTTTTTTTTTTTATTTTTTTTTTTTTTATTTTTTTTATCATAGATCTACCATTAGAATTGTTGTCCAAGGTCCTCGTATTAGGGTAATCATGTGCAAGCTTGTACGCAATTTTACGTGTATGTGTGTTACTGTCTTTCTTTATTGATTGCTTCAGGCTGTCAAATAAGACTTCACAATATAAAGTAGTTAACTTGAATACATGATAATTAAATTTATAGCTTTCTCTTGCTGACTATAATTGTTGTTATGTTTGTAGATTAATTATATGGGTAGAAATTCTAAGTATATTTTGGGAAATACCAATGGTAATATCTTATTTATAGTCATGGAGGTTTTATTTTCTCTCCTTTTTCTGACAAAGGGAATGATAAAAATTGTTGCAGAGGTGTTGAAGGAACTTTTGCATGTATTCCCCAACTTGGCCATGACTGCAGATCTAACCAATTCAACTGCCTTACACACAGCTGCTACTCAGGACCACATTGACATAGTCAACCTTCTTTTAGAAAGAGACTCCAACCTTGTTAAGATAGCCATATCTAATGGTAAGACTGTTCTTCATTCAGCAGCTAGGATCCTGGGACAGATTTGTTATCATTTGAGCAATTCTTGATTCTGTATGGTAATGGTGAAGTGCATATTGGAATGTAAAGAATACAAGCCTAGGCACAATGGTCGAGTGATGGATGAAAATCAGATTACACAAGAGCAGATAAAGAAAAACATTTCAAATGCTTTTGGTGGTGTATTGACTTCGCTTCTGCCCAATGGACGAATAGAACTCTTATGTAATGTATTGATATTCGAGCCCGATTGTACACCTGCGAGAGATTGTGATTCTATTAGCAAATATTTTTCATCGTGAGATTGCATTTTTGGACTTTCATATTCAAATGCAATTTTACATTTGCAATTATTTACCTGTTAGTGACTAAACATATAACAACTTTTCTATTTTAGTAAGATCCATTCATGAAAAGTTATTAAATTTTATATTGGCTGCCAACTTATTGGAACCTTCATGTTACTCCTGCTAGGTTCTATTTTCGTGTTTTTACAGTTAGGTTGTATTTTCATAGTCTGGTTTATTGCTGCAGGAAAAAAAAAAACTCTCACTGAAACTCGAGTCTTTTACACTCAAGTTCCATAAAAAAAAAAAAAAGAATAAATCGAGCATTAGAAGCTCGAGTTCCATTTACTACTCGAGTTCACTAGCAATGAGTACGCCAGGTAGAGAGTTCAAAATTATTTATGGACAAATGCCATTAGAAAAATTCCCAGTGAAAATCGAGTCTCTGAAACTCGATTTCCCATTTCAGTGGCTTTTTGGTAAATAAGACCACTACAAAATCGAGCCTTTGAAACTCGATTTGTACTGGCAGGTTTTATATATATATATATATATATATATATATATTTTTATTAAAATACTGGCAATTATTTACAAATATGCCACCCGAATGGAAATTGAGTTTCGAAGACTCGATTTCCCCTTAGATTTTTTTTCCCCTTCCCCCACCTACAGGAGTAAACCAGAATTTTTTTTTTCTTCCCCTGCAACAGTAAACCAGATCCAGAACACATCACATGGGTAGTAGTAAACAACTAGATACAAACATAACATATATATATATATATATATATATATATATTATGATACCAATCAAAGGGAGAGTACATCAGATGCAAACCCAACCCTCTAAATAGGAATCCATCAATCTATTCAGGATTGACAAGGGGTCCACCGTAGTATACATTTATATCAATATTCTTCAGAGATTGTGAACTTATTAGAGTCAAGTGTAATATGTTAGTAACATATTTTATCTCTTTCATTTAACATCAATTGCAAAACCTTTTCTATCTACTCAAAGTACAAAAATTACAACTTGTCATCCCACATTTGCATATACTCACCCCACATTACATACAAATACACTCAATCATTATCATTTCATACTTAAACAAATAAAAAAAAACTAAAGACAAAACTCACTCCCATTACAAAATTTCAAATCATTCTAACAAAAATATAAAGGAAAATATCAAACCAAACAACAACAAAAATAGTCATGATAAAAAGCCTAACAATACAAATATATCTACAATAATTTTTACTTTTTATAAAAGCATATGCATATTACAAAGCCCACATTTGCATATACTCACCTATCACATGCAAACACACTCAATCATTATCATTTGTTTCTAAAAAAAAAAAAAATCATTAATCATACTCAAAAAAAAAAAAAAAAAAAACTAAACACACAACTCACCCCATTACAAGCCTTCAAATCATTCTATCAAAAATATAAAGAAAAATATTAAACCAATCAAAAAAAATATTCATGATATACCCAAAAAAAAACCTAAAAAAAAAAAAAGTCACTAGAGAGAGTGTTATAAAAACCTTACCTAACATGAGAATGTGTAAATGAGGGGTGAGTTTGATTTGAAGTTTTTGTAATGGGGTGAGTTTTGTATGAGAGTGAGAGTGAGTGAGAGAGGAAGAGAGAGCTGCTGGATTTTTTGGAGGAGGAAACAGAGAGAGCTGCTGAGTGAGGATGTGTACTCAATTTTCCTTTAAAAACCGAGTCTCTAAAGCTGCGTTTGGTTCAATGTAAATAGAATTCCGAGTGTAAAATGAATGCAGGGGAAAATAAATTCCCGTAATGAAATTAAAATTCGGGTGTTTGGGTGTGCAATGGAAAATAATCCGAAAAACGATTTCCTATGTTTGGTAATATTCTGAAAAATGCTATTTTCTTACAAAATTTTCACATTTTCTCAATCATTTTCTTGGCTTCCAAACAAATTTTATATCAGAAAATTCGCCACCACCCACACACCAACACCCACAGAAAATCCATCACTATCTACAAAAAACCCACCACCACACAACACAAAAACCACCAAAACACCACCACCCACGCCACCACAGTAACAAAAAAAAAAAAAAAAATAGAAATCAAAGAGAGAAAGCAGTCGGCGAGTGGTGGACGACGAGATCGGCAGGACGATCTGACCCAAAGGGCGGTGGCGATGAGATAGAGAGGCGATCTAGAGGGTGGTGGCGACGGACTGCGGTTCAAAAATCAAAACGAGAGAGGGAGTATTTTTGATGGCGGTCGAGAACGAGAATGGCGGTGAGCTTTGGGTCGCGATCTCGACGGTACCAATGAGTTTTGGGTCGAGAACTAGAACGGCGGTGAGCTTTGGGTCGCGATCTCAACGGTGCTGATAAGCTTTGGGTCGAGAACGAGAACGGCGGTGAGCTTTGGGTCGCAATCTCGGCGGTGCTTTAGGCGGCGCGATCTCGCCGGTGCTAGGGTGTGACGAGACCGATGCTCTGGGGTTTGGGGCGGTGGTGCGATTGACGCTTCAGCCTCTGGTGCGATCTGTTCTTGCTATTTCTCTCTCTCTTCTATTTTCCTGGGGTGGAAATCATTTGAAGGTAAAATGGAAACTGAAATGCATTTCCGTTTGGGGAGGGGTATTTTACAGTCAACGCGAAAATTGATTTCCATTTGACTCAATTTTCTGTGCTTACCAAACAGACACGCAGGTGTATAAGCATTTCCAGAAATAGTTTGAAGCCAAAACAAACACAGCCTAAGGCTTGATATCTAGTTGGAATTCACGTGTATAAATTGAGTCTTAGAGATTCGATTTCCAGGTGGACCAACAGCCAAGTCAGACTTGATCAGAACATGAAAATAGAGTCTTTAAGACTCGATTTATAAGCCCTAAATCGAGTTTTAGAAACTCGAAATGTTATTAAAAAATATAGTTTCAAAACTGTGCCTACTAACTATATAGTTGGGAAAATGGGGTTAATTCCCAATTTTGGCCATTATGAGCCATTGTTTTTAACTCTAGATTGCAGATCTTTTATTTTAGAATGAGTCTTTAATTGAGACCTTAAGTTCAATATTATAACGTTGCTGGGTTCCTTTTTTTTTTTTTTTTTTGCATTTGATTGTTGTTGTTGCTGATGCATTTGAATGTTGTGGTGTTTTTAATCATAGATATTAGAGTCAATGAGGAAGGTGTTGAAGATATTGAAACTTTGCTTGGAATGGTGGTGCATAGTGAGGATGAAGCATATAAATTGAAACTTTGCTTGAAATGAGACTTTGCTTGTGTGGTTTTTTGGAATAGTTGTTTTGATTTAGAGTTGTAAATGCTTTAGAAGCTCTGTGGTACTTGCATTAGTTTGTTTGTTTGAGAGAGTGTGTTAGCTGTTAGTTATTGTATTTGTTTGTCTGAGAGAGTGTGTTAGCTATGATCTATCATTGTTGGTCAATGGACAATACTCTTCTTGAATCTAGCATTGTTTTAGCTGATGTAACGATCTTATGTGCATTGAATTTGGGTAGAATGAGGCAGGTTTTTGAAGTGCATGTTGGAATAATGCTTTGCGTGAGCTACTGCAGAACATATGCAAAGTGCTGGATTGGTGTTGTTGGATACGTGACTGGTGCATTGATTGCTTTGTGCTATAACTCCCCCCTTCAAATTGACAAAGGGAGGAGGGTATCACTCCCAACTCGTGTCAAAGGGATGAAAAAGGAGTCTTAGAGAAATTGCTTTGTAAACATACCTGCCAGTTTAGTGTTGCAGACGAACTTAGCCTTTTCACACGCAAAATGGTAATCAAGTTATGTTTTGCGTTAAGCATGAAATACAGGATTAGTAGATTGTGGCTGGCCATGGCTCAATACTCAACCTTAACACTGCATCGAGCAACAGGGGTTTGTTTCTAATATGTTAGAAAGTTTTGTTATTGTAATATCAAGGTATTACTAATTGGAAGAATGTGTTGGAGTAATATTGTGCTTCTACATTTTGTTCTTTAGTGTTTTATTTTTGTTTTTTTCTTGAAACTTTAATGTGTTTCTAAAAGAGGCTTTATTGTATTTGATTACTAACATTTGAAATTGTATTTAGGAGCATAAAAATTGGACCAATGAGGATACACTAAATGACAATCTTGGAGATGGGACATTTGTTGCTAGTGTTATCGTTGGTAGAGATGCAGAGTGTCTTGGTTTACTGCTTTGTTTGAGAGAGTATGTTATTCGGGTTCAAGCTTGCACGTTTTTGGGCTACTGTTTATATGTGATGAAGTAGAGATGTTTGTATCAGATGTGTGAACTGTCAAGATGCTGAATCAGTGAATGCACTGACAAATGGAAAAAACTACTTTACTGAGGCAGGATAAATTTTGGTTGATATTAGGTGACTCATGTTAAACTTTGAATCAATTTCCTTTCATGTAGTGTAAAAAAACTTGTAACTATGTAGCTTGTGAGTTGTAAAATTTTCTCAGGAAAAGGAAGAACCTTTGGTGGGAATTAGAGGAATGTTCTTTCTTTTTGTTAGCCATTGTATTGAAAGATATTTCTCAATAAATCAAGTCTTTTGTTTTACAATGGTAATATTCTAATTGTCCACACCACAAGTTCAAAAATTGCTTACAAACAACATTTGAATTGAAAATACTTTTCATTGCTATTGGTTATATTCAATTGGATAAATAACAAGTTGAACTATACAATTTTTTACTAGAGGATGAGAAGGCATAACAAATGAAAATATACAAAAAGGAATGTAATCTAACATTTCCTATAAATAGGCCTATTTTCATTGCCTTCGAAATACAAAAATAACTACTGCAGCTTTCACTCCTCTAATCGTTAGTTACTTGATTAATCTTCAAACTTGAGAACTTGTCAAAAATCTTCCAAGTTGAATACTCATATGATAACTTCTGAGTCAAATCATTTTTGTCTAGGATTTAGTTGTGTAAAACCATTTGAGAAAGAATTCTGCACAAATAGAGATGGACATTTTTCAGTTATTAGTAACAAGGTGATAACTATTGATACAAATAAATAAACATAACTAATGAAGAATAAAAAATAGAAACAGCAAGTATTTTACCTGACTTAAATGATTCAAGAAATCATTACTTTGAAGCATACTCGTGAGGCTGAAATTTGGAGAAGCACTGCTCCAATAGGAAAAGGGGTTCTACATTCAAATTAACTCAAGCTTAAATGTTAGATTTTTTTAAAATGAACATTCAATTACTCAAATCAATTATTTATTTATTTATTTTTATTTACTTTTACCTAATTTGGATGTTGAAAATGACTTAGACTAATGGTTGTTGGCATGGCTGGAGAAAGGAATACCTATCAAATATTATAAGAGATTAATATGGCATCATTAAAAAAATAAAAATAAAGAAGAGGATGCAAGGGGCTTAGATCATACTTGATTATTATTACTCTCATCCATGGATACACTAGATGGGTGCTTTGGCTGGCAAAGCTATACATTGTGGAGCATAGGTTGAGTTTTGTGAATTAATGACAACTGTTCTAAAGGCATATAGTTTCATAGGACAATTATTATTGATAAAGTTAGTAATATTGTTATTTTCATAGGTTTTGTGTGCTGCATATGGTACATGAATGACAAATATTCCAAAGGCAATATAGATAAGGTAACATAAAAAAGAAAACTTGATAAATGCATACAATATACTCTCAAAACATCCAGAAGTTGCTGAAAATAAATATGTTTTCCTCCATCTCATTAAAATTTGAAAATCAAAGAAACCTCCAAAACACATCTCTGCTTCAGCTATTCATCTCCTCATTTTCTTAGTCTCTACCCAATGAGAATTTTAACAAAACACTGGAAAGAGATATTTGTAAAGTAACTATCTATCTTCAATTCATTATTCTCATCAGCAGCCCCACCTTGATTCATGTTCCTACTAATGTAGCATTGTCCTAAGTCTTTTGGGTTCAATTTATAGTGAGAACTTTGATGTCACTGCTACAAGACCTCATCTTGAATAGACTAACTACAAGACCAAGATGTGATGAATTGCCAGGTTTCCTGTAAGTTATCATCTTTCTACCATTTTTCCAAATGAAATGGTATCTGTGTTAAAAGTACTAATGAGTTGAAATGGCAGGTGTCCCACAAGTTATTGTCTTCAAAAATTTCATCAAAGTGGATTAAAAAAAAAAAAAACACCCTACTTAAGTACATTCCTTCCCTTACTCGGTTTCTAACATCCTCCAAATGTGTCAATTGAAGTCTAGGATGTTAGTCTTCAAGTAAAAGTGTAAAAATAATTTATCAAATGATGAGTTACAGAAAAGATGGAATGCCATTTATTGACCTTCAAACTGGTTTTATTCAAGCTGATCAGTAACAAACACAGAACTACATAAATCTCCTATACTAACAAAAAAAAAAAATTATATTCCTGTAGCATTGCACAGTGAAGATTTACATGATAATGTGTATCATATAGTGCATCATTTATAAAGAGTAAGCACGTTTTTAAATCAAAATACTTGAAAGTCCTCCATATAAAATTGTTTAGAAAAGAATCAATACCTTTAGGGGCATGGCTAGAGCTTGTTGGAAGTCCTCTTGTTGACAATTGTTCTAAAAAAAGGAGAGGAAATCATGGGCATTATTCACAAAAAACCAATATTTGAACCACACTACTAACATATTTTTTTTCAATATAAAATTTAAATAAAAGAACAAAGATTTACTTGATCTTGTAACATCTTTTAATGGCTTCCTTTTACGCTTCTCCTAGTTGCTTTTGAGCCTTGCATTTGTGACTCCTTTCGGTCACACACAGGGGGGATCTAATATTGGCAAACTATTGAGAGAGCAATCTGTCTTCTCAACATCATCAAAGACATTATTAGCAACAATCCTGTTTTCTTTTTCATCACCATCTCTAGCCACATTTAACTGCTCCATATCGTTTTCAACTAATTCTATCATCTCTCTTACTTTTCTTTTGCACATTTCAATATGTCGAGTTATTGCACTTTTTGTGAAAATTTCATAAACCGAGCGCATTAATTCATTACGGCATGAAGTCACCGACAACTCATCATTTGCACTTGCTGGTTTTACATGATCACATAAAACACTATCTTTCTTTGCATCTTTTGTCCATCTTTTCAAAATATACTGAACAGGCAACTCTGTGACATTTTTCACAATAAGTATTCACAAAGCATGTCAACATAGTAACCCTAATGTTTCAAACATTTTACAACTACATGTCACAACATTATTCGAGGAGTTAAATTGGACAACACGAACCCTCCGACCACCTCCTTCGATAACTTCATAGGTAAAAGATACTCCATCAGAATACACATCTTAGTGTGTGACCCCCAAGGTAGAAGCAATTTCTAACTCAAATCTTTTGAATAATGTACGAGTATAAACAGATAATGCAAGTTCCAAAAGTCCACAATTCTTGACTATTTGAGAAGTTGTACCATGTTTGCAATGAAAATCTTCTTCTAACTCTTCCACCCACATATTTTTTGAAGTTTTCTCGTACTCGTGTACAAATTCTGTTAGCCTCATTGCTTTGCACGCCATATGTTGAAAAACATTATTTACACTCTCACTCCTTGATGAAGCTTTCATTCTTGTAGAGAAAATGTTATGAGTAAAAACTAAACACCACCTTTCCCGATTTTCATATAAAGTGTTAAGCCATTTATTGCCCACCAAATTGTAATCTCTAAGTAAGGCATCCCAAGAAGACTCAAACTCTAATTCAGTCTCACAATTATAAAGAATCTTATTGAATTTACTCTTGAATTCAGGAATCCCATAATGCCTTGGTAAATTTTCTGCAGCATTTTTTGAGATTTGCCATAAGCATAAGCGATGACATGTATCAGGAAACACAACTCTTGTAGCATTCTTCATTGCTTGACATTGGTTAGTAAAAATTGTCTTTAGTTTTTTATTTCCCATTGATTCTAAGAATGTTTCAAACAACCAAGTAAAAAAAAAAAAACAGTTGTTTCATCCAATAAAAATGCACAGCCAAAAAGTACATTCTTCCAATGATGGTTGACACCTACAAATGGGGCACAAATCATATTATACTTGTTAGTTCGATATGTAGTGTCAAAACATATAACATCCCCAAAAGAGTTATAATCAATCCTTGATTTGCCATCTCTCCAAAAAAAATTTGTCATTCGATTTTCTTGATCAACTTGAATTTCATAAAAAAACATAGGATCTTCTGCTTGCTTCTATTTAAAGTGGTTTACTAAACTTTGAGCATCTCCAGCCTCAACATTGATTAACTTCTGCTTGTTCACCACATTATAGCAATCTCGTTTTATAAATTCAACATTTTCAAACCCTCCAGCTTCCTCAACTAAATAGGAATATACGCTTATTGTTCTTATACCCGCTTCCTTGAAAGTTTTTATAACACCTAACTGAGCATTAGCTATTTTTCGATTCAACCTTAGAAATGACCTTTCTTCTAGCTTTGCAAGCTCATGATTATGAGTAGGATTGAAGTGAGTAACCTTCCACTCACCATTTGTCACTGTAAACCGGATACTAGCTTCACAACTGGTCCTAGTTTGTAATTTTTTGAACTTCTTATCATCCAAATTGTCACTATCTCATGGGAATCCTTCTTTTGAACACACATAATCTCGTTGTCTTACAACATTTTTTGCATATCTGATTTTTTCTTTTCAAACACTGAACCTAATTCGAATGGCATAGTCATTGTACAATTTATATCTCACCATGTACCACCATTCCAAGCAAAGTTTCAATATCTTCAACACCTTCCTCATTGACTCTAATATCAATGATTAAAAACACCACAACATTCAAATGCATCAGCAACAACAACAATCAAATGCAAAAAAAGAAAAAGAAAAAAGAGGAACCTAGCAACGTTATAATACTGAACTTAAGGTCTCAATTAAAGACTTATTCTAAAATAAAAGACCTGCAATCTAGAGTTAAAAACAATGGCTCATAGTCAGGAAAACTAAATAGAAAGAAAATAAAAATAAAATTTCATTCTTTTAAAACTTTTTTATCTTGGGCTTTTTATCAAACATGTAGAAGGCACTGCATTATAAACTACATAGAGATAGAACAGAGCAAGAAAATAAGACTTTGAAGAGTGAAATGAGACTTTGTAACATACCTCGATCATTAATGGTTATTTGCGATGGTGAGCATTGGATTCCAGCAACCACTTCAGTCATAGGGGAAAAAGGGAAACAAGCGAGAAAAAGTTAGACCCAAGAAAAAAGACAGTTCAAAATCTCATAGAGCTTGCTCTTCAATGATGTAGGGAGGTGGAGAGAAGAGAGCTGGGCGGTGAGCAAATAATTTGGGTTTTAGAATTTTTGGCGAAGGGGCAAATAAGCTGGGTGGTGAAGCAGGATTAGAGAAGTGAAAGTGTATTTCAAGTTTTGTTATTTTAAAAGGATGAAGTAGTAATGCAGCAGGTGTGTTGCTGACTCAGCTTTTCTTTTAATACATGGTTGCTGTTTATTGGTCCATATCAACAGGAGGACCACGTCACTCCTCCACCCGGGAGGAGCAAATAATATCTCCAAGTATGGAGCTCGAAAACGGGTCAGAAATTTAAGAAGCATTCAATGTTCCTTTGGTTCAAATTCTCTAATATCCTGTGACACGATAATCAGGAGAAACTCAATGGAAAGATAAAAAATATTATAGAATTCCCCAACTAAGGTCCCCCTTAAGACAAGAATACAAAAAAACTTAAATGCAAGGTGAAGGGAATTCAAAGCATGAACTGGAATAAAAGAACATGACACCAGCATGGAGACATTGTGTTTTTTTTTTTTTTTTTTTTTGTATGTGAATTTCAGCCACCAATTGGTTTTTGGTGTAGGTAGAGATCGAACTCTAAATCTCTTATTCAACTATAATATAATTTGTAAGATCGTTTAGACCCCTTAAACCCAACAGATTAACCTAGAGAATTAGCCAAGTGATTAACTTAGGTAATTTAAACAAATCTAGGTTAACACAAATATATCAAATCATGTATAAATGCGGAAAAATAAAGAACACATGATATGATGACCCAGGAAAACCAAACCGGTAAAAAACCTGGGGAGGATTTAACCTAGCTATCCTCAAGGTAAAACAAATTCACTATGAAAGAATCGAAGTTTACACAATAAGACTTAGACCACTAACATCCTATTGCTACCTGCTTGTAGGAAACTTACTACCACGACCACGTGATAGCTCCAAGATCCACGGACTCCTTCTTTCCTTGAATTCTTCAGCAAAGCACAAGCAACACCTGCTTGTATATCTTGAAACTCTTTTGATTCTGCAACTGTATGATTTACCAATCTCTTGACATGAATCTTGAGTTTGGAAACCCTAAGTGTATGTGAAGGTAAACACTTCTAGATTTAACAAATAGATTCACAAACACAGCATTCAGAACTCTAAAAACGTGGCTAGAGTTTTCTCTTATATACTTAGGGCAAAACATAAAACCCTATACATTAAATGGGCTAGGGCTAAGTTCGAAAAATTCTGCAAAAAAATGTTCTGCACGATTTTCGATCGGTTGAGTCTAATTCTCGATCGATCGAGTCAGGCAGAAGTGCACAGTAAATTCTGTAGTTAACTCGATTCCAACTTTACATAAAAAGCCATATTTTGAGCAAGTCTAACATAAGACTTAAAGAATGTTTTTATCATGGTTTGCCAACATTACAAATTGAAGTTCTAATACATTAGTTCCTAATTCTTAGAACCTAACAAACTCCCTCTTTGGCAATCCGTGACAAAACACATACTAAACAAAAAGCTCAAAGTTTATAAATTGAAACAGCCCATTCAAAATTAAAAAGCCACTAAACAATTCAACTTAACTACTATCTAACAGTTGCAAAGTAGGCAGCAGCACGACTGAATTAACCTGTATATTCCTATAACACTTAACAAACACATAAACGCATGTGTGGAAAATACAAGGAATACAAAAAAACTTCTTGATTTCACATGACACAAAATAAAGACATATATCATGAATAACATCATAAATATAAATCAATAAGCAAAGTAGCATAGTAAAACAAGAAACAAATACATCTCCTAACAAGAGCCAAAAATGTAAATACACAGTGAAGCATCTAGATACAATCTAATAACTCCATAAGCTCAACAGTGTCATAGTAAGGTACAAAACTCAAAACTCCCCCTAAGACAAAAATCTCCTCTACAAGACATGAACTCCTCAATAGAATGCACTCCTCCTTTTTGTGACGAATTGCCAAAGGGCACTCGCTCATCATCAAAAGGAGGTGGCAGAGGAGAACGACGAAAACTCGCTAAATCCGCTCTCAAAGCTCGAAGCTCATCAAGGACATCCACCAGGAGCTGACCATGAGCTGCCTGAACGGTCATGACAGTGTCCAGAGTCCGACAAATATCAGAAACATCCGAAGGAGAAGGTGAAGGAGCATCATCAGCAGCAGCAGCAGCAACAGACGTCTCAGCTGCAGGAACATCTGTAGAAGAAGAAGGAGGTGGAGTGACACTAGAAGGCTTTACCCTAGGACGCTTAGAGCTAGCTCGAAGTTGAGCAGCCCTTTGCCTCAAAAAGGTAGCACCTATAGGAGTAATAACGTGTACAGGCTCAGAAGCAGGAAAATCACCTAAACCTAGGTGAAGTAGAATCCTATGAATAAAAACAGGAAAGAATAAAGCATGAGCCGTAGAAGTAGACTGATGTACCTCGTTTAAAGAACGAAGGAACAGATGAGGAAAACTGATAGGGGAATTAGTAACAAGTGCATACAAAAAGACACACCGCTTAATAGGAATAGTATGAAGATGAGAAATAGGCTACAAGGAATGACACGCTATCCTAAAGAAAAGGTAATGAAGCTCGGAAAGCTTAGCAGATGTGATCCGAGGATCAGAACCCCACTGGATAGAAGACCCAGTGATGTATGACATAACATCATCAAGAGGTGGAGACTCCTCATAAGGAAAGACAGGATGATCAACAATAGGCACCCTAAGAGCATCAGACACTGCCGAAGGGGTAATGCGATACTCTACACCTCGTAACCAAACCTTAACCAAGGTGTTGGTATCATAGATGTGAATAGAGAGGTTCGAATAGAACTCTCTAATCAAGGTAGCAGGAGGAGGATGCTCAAAATCTAGCAAAGATAACCAACCCCGACGCTCAAAGTTACGTCTCACCTCAAGATCAACCTCATCTAGAATGACCCTACGCTTAGCCCAAATATGACGCCTAAGATTAAGGGTCTCATAGGTCTCTTGGTTCTTCTCACTAGGAAACCGATCACTATCAAATGAAGGTGAAGGGTCAGAAGTCCTATGGGCTCTAGTTTTTCTAGGCATGGTGCTAAGAACAGAAAAGAGAGACACAGAAAGAGAATAGCAAAAACAAAAATCAAGGGTAGACTGCAAGTTAGCACAGCATAAAAACAATCTATATGATGCATGAACAAAATATGCACATGATGCATGAACTAATGCAGTGACAGAGGTCAATTATGATCCAAATTAACAAAATTGGCTTGAGTATAGAATTTAAATAAAAAATACCCAATTTAGGAAAAACCCAATTTTCAAAACACAAAAAATTGAGAAATTGATCATCACAACAGTTAAATAACACAATATAATGATCAAATTAATCAATCTAACAAGCCAATTTCATCAATTTATATCAAATTGAACAAAAACCCCAATTTCATCAATTTCAAGCCCTAAATTTCAAATTTTCCATAAAGCACCAAATTAATCAAATTAAACCACTTGTAGTACTTGAATAAGGTGTCTCCACAAAAACCCATGATTAATTTGAAAGAAAAGCACCCAAAATCATTACCAAAAATACCAAAACACTAAAATGCTGAAAATAACCTAAAATGCATGAAAATAATGCATGAAACATGAAAATAAAAACAAAAGGAGGGGCAAAAGAGTCTTACCGGCCTTGGGAGAGAGGATTGATCCAAAAAGAACGGAGGAAAACGACAAAAACAGCAACAAATGCCTTGACCGGTTGGTAGAGTGAAAAAGGAGTTGAAAAGTTTTTGAAAAAATGAAGAATCACGTGAGGAAAATCCTTTTTTAAAAACATTCAGCCCGATTTTCGATCGATTGAAAATTACATTCGATCGGTCGAAAATCCTTCGATTGATCCAATACCAATCGAGGACCGATCGAAACACACAGAGACTTCTTTGAGATTTTAACAACAATTTCGACCGATCGAAAAACAGACTCGATCGATTGAAATTCTGGAAAAATTGAATTTTTGAAAAACGAAACATATTAGTTCAAAAACTCCTCAAAGCATTAGATTTTATGAATAGAATGCATGAGTATGAGATGAAATGTTTTCCAAAAACCCATGTTTTTAACCTAGATCTCTCAAAGCAAGATTTTCTCTTAATATCCCTCAACCATTTAAACAAGCAAACATGTTCTGCATCAATTTCCAGAAATATTCAAACTTGGTTGGTCAGACCAAAAAACACACAATAACATGTACACAGTTTAGCAAAGAATAACTTGTGTAGTGTGTGCAGCTAGCATAAGTTTGAGAGACATGTGAGGTGATATGCACATAGTAATCAATCACAATTTCTACAAAATCCATCACATGAATTTGAAAGAGACTATCACCTAAAGAGTTACATCATATAACTCTCACATCTCCTAGAATAAAAGCTTGCAATCATGTAAGTTTCTTGATTTGCCTCAAAATTAATATTCAATTTAATTGGTTAGAAATTTAATAATATAGCCAGGATAATGTACACACCAATTTTATGAATTGTGAAATTATTATAGCCCAATAATGTATACACCAATTTTATTTAGAGGCTACACCTTAAGTTCTTTTTGTGCATGTGCTACACTTTTTCGAGCACAAAATCTTACAATATGCACTAAGATGTTCATGATTGGCTAGTAAACAGTGGTGAGATGATTATTTATGCCTTTCTCAATAAGTTCAAGTCCGACAATTAAAGACATAAGACTTCAAGATCAAGATCATGTGATTAACAAATATAGCATCTTCCCACACAACATGCACACCAGAAACTTCAGTTAGTAAAGTGCAATAAAATAAGCTCATCCAAGCTAAATAGGATACATAAACATGTTATGCAAAATTTGATTGACCAACTTTGTCTTCAAGTTCAAGAAAAAAAATAGCAAAAACACAATTTGCAAATTTTTTTTTGTATATATAAAAGAAATAAACATCCTAGAATGAAATGCATGAATGTTATGCAATGCAAATCCTAGAAACAAAGGTCACAAAAGATAGAGCAATGAAACACAAGGACCATGTCAGACAGACTCAATTAGGTCGAGCCTTTTGCATCCAAAACTTTTTAGATGCAATTCTTGCATTGGAGTTATGATTTACATTAGAATTCTGAGCAACTCCAGGATTGGAATAAAGGTTTAACGCCTTTACCAATTCACCAATAAGTACAATAGGATCTTGTGCTTGAGGCACAGGTACTTTAAGTTTATTTGCTCGCTTTGCAGCTTGCAACTTAAAATAATTTGGACGAATGTGTCCAGACTTTCCACAAAAATGCAAACCCATGCAGGCTTATCATGCAACTTGCCCTTAGAAGAAGTAGAAGCTCTAGAATGAGAAGTTTAAAGATCAACCCTAATCTTCCTAGGTGGAGTAACATCTATAAATTTGATAGGTTCACTCACCAAAGGTTTGACAATCTCACTCTTAGGAGGTTCAGAAGAGGGAACAAAGTTTGTGGAATGAGATTCAAGCACAGAGATGCTTTCCACGAAACCTAAGCCAGTCTTGTTAGAGGGAGACTTTTGAACACTCAACATGTGATCAAGTTTGGAGCTTGCAGACCTATTAGTTTGTTCTTTAGCAACAGATAATTCAAGTTCCAAACATTTAACTTTATCAAGTAAAAGCATGTTCTCAGTTTTTCACATTATTCAAAAGCTCATTTGCATCAAACAATTTCACAAGTAAATCTTTCTTATCAAGTTTAAGGGATGCAATTTTCTTTAAGCCTAAATCAACATTGATGGCATCCTTTGCAGCAACTTTGCAAAGTTTATTATAGGCTTCCTGTAAATCTGCATCTTCAGAGAATTCCCCATCAGAAGGGTTCTCTTCAACAGACACGCTTTCATTAACTACAGTAGTAGCAGTGAAAGCAATGAAGTTTCCATCCTCATCACTAGCGGATTCATTGTCAGAAACTTCATCATCACTAAGGGTTACAGCCATAGTCTTACCCTTAGATTTCAAGTATGTAGGACATTCAGATTTCATATGACCATACCCTTGACATCCATAACATTGTTGTCCCAAAGAATTATTAGAAGGTTGACCTACTTTTTCTTTAGGTTTTTCAGTGTTATTAACCTTAGTGGGATCATTCCTCCTAAAATTTCTAGGTTCAGCAGTGTTCTTGCCTCTTGCCCTTCTGTTATTGTTCCTAAGAAAGTTTCTAAAGTTCTTGGCAAGATAGGCAATCTCTGTAGCAGAGAGTTCATCATCAAATCCATCATCCTCAACATCATCAACAGACTTAAGAGCCATTGATTTGGATTTGTTTGTCTTGGGTAGGTCCAACTCATAGGACTGAAGAGATCCTACAAGTTCATCAACAGGGATGGAGTCCACATCCTTGCTTTCAGTGATGGCAGTCACTTTGGGTCTAAAATCCTCAGTTAAAGATCTAAGAATCTTCCTAACAATTTTGGGTTGATCATAGATTTCACCCAAATTATATGTAGAATTAACAATATCATTCAGTTTAGCATAGTTAATGCTTTCAAATCTAGTAGTTAATTGCTGCAATTTATTTATTTTAACTGCCTTTGTGCCTTCATGCACAGTCTGGAGGATATTTCAAGCAGTATGAGCAACCTCAATATTAGAGATTCTCTTAAATTCCTCCATAGAGACAGCATTGAAAATAGCATTCATAGCTTTGCTATTGAAAGCAGCTGCCTCCTTTTGAGAAGTTTGCCGCTCACTTACAGGAGTAGTGGGCTTCTTCCATCCGTACTCAACGGAGTTCCAGACTCTCTCATCAATAGATTTCAGGATTGCTTTCATCCTTACTTTCCAATAAGTATAATTGTTCCCATCAAAATGAGGTGGAACAACAAGAGAGTGTCCGTGTTCCATGACAACAGGGGTCAATGATCAGCTTAAAGATCAAAGGATTAAAAACAAAAGTTACCCACTCTGATACCACTTGTAAGATTGTTTAGACCCCTTAAACCCAACAGATTAACCTAGAGAATTAGCCAAGTGATTAACTTAGGTAATTTAAACAAATCTAGGTTAACACAAATATATCAAATCATGTATAAATGTGAAAAAATAAAGAACACATGATATGATGACCTAGGAAAACCAAACCGGTAAAAAATTTGGGGAAGATTTAACCTAGCTATCCTCAAGGTAAAACGAATTCACTATGAAAGAATCGAAGTTTACACAATAAGACTTAGACCACTAACATCCTATTGCTACCTGCCTGTAGGAAACTTACTACCACGACCACGTGATAGCTCCGGGATCCACGGACTCCTTCTTTCCTTGAATTCTTCAGCAAAGCACAAGCAACACCTGCTTGTATATCTTGAAGCTCTTTTGATTCTGCAACTGTATGATTTACCAATCTCTTGACATGAATCTTGAGTTTGGAAACCCTAAGTGTATGTGAAGGTAAACACCTCTAGATCTAACAAATAGATTCACAAACACAGCATTCAGAACTCTAAAAACGTGACTAGGGTTTTCCCTTATATACTTAGGGCAAAACATAAAATCCTATACATTAAATGAGCTAGGGCTGAGTTGGAAAAATTCTGCAGAAAAATGTTCTGCACGATTTTCGATTGGTCGAGTCTAATTCTCGATCGATCAAGTCAGGCAGAAGTGCACAATAAATTCTGCAGTTAACTCGATTCCAATTTTACATAAAAAGCCATACTTTGAGCAAGTCTAACACAAGACTTAAAGAATGTTTTGATCATGGTTTGCCAACATTACAAATTGAAGTTCTAATACATTAGTTCCTAATTCTTAGAACCTAACATAATTTATCAATTGAATTAACTGGAACCCACTATTTCATAAATTAGAAGTTTAAATAAATGAGAAAATTTTGAATTCAAAAAAGACGAATATCTAAAAATCCAATAATTGAATCATACCATGGAAAATTCCAGCCTGATTACGCGGACAATAATTTTTTTTTAACGCAAAAAATAACTAATCATACATTTTTACAAGTTTTATAGAGAGGCATAAGTTTTCCAATATAGGTGAGTGTCAATATTGTATTTTGTCCAACCGTGATTCACGTCTCAAAACAAATGCCAAAATCCAAAAAAATTGAAAAAGGTGCAAATTACAAGTTTCAAAGCCAAAAAGGGTAAAAAAAAAAAAACAACATGATCAAATAATGGATCAAAATGTCACAACATTTAAAAACCCTTTTTGATAGCAATTGAGGCCAAAACCCTAACTGGGAATGGCAAAAAAAAGTTGACTTTTTGATCCAACCATTAAATTGCGTTGAATTTTGGACCCTCTTGTAGAGCATATTTTACCTTCGAAACAATAGTTTACGGGCCAAAATTGGGGTTAAAATGGATGAGATATCACCAAAATACCAAAAACCATAATAAAATCTTTACTTTTTTCAAGAAAAATAGGTAGTTTTTAGGTCAATTTTGCGTAATAAACTTTACCGATTTGCCAAGGACTAGAGTGATTTGGTTGAACCAACTTAAAGAACAAGGTCTTAACTGCATCTCATAAAAGGGCTCAATTATATTTTCCTTGGTTTGGAAGATGCAATTTTTTCAAGGAAAACGTCACAGAATTTTCAACACTGCAACACCTTCCTTCAGAGCGCAATATCTCTACAACTGTAACTCCAAATCTTGTAAGATTATGACCATTGGAAATTAGACATCCAAAGCTTTCCAGGAATATAAAGTTTGAAGAAAATGGAGCTCGGAAAGGCCTCCAAATAGCTGCACGAAGATTGGATCATAAATCGGGAAAAAGACAAAATAGCCTTGATGGGGTGGCAAAATTGGGAGGCTAGGGGTAGTATCAGGGTACACTACACTTAGTCTCCCATTTTCCACCACCTCTATAAATAATCCCCCCCTCTTCCCATTTTTGTAAAAAAAATAGGAACTTTTAATGAGAAAAAAAAAAAAAGAGAGAACATAGGAAGAAAGAATGGAAAAAATCCCTAGAAAATTCTGAAAAATTCTTTTTCCCCCCTCTTTAGGAAACCCATAACCAAAAAAAAAGCCTCTTTCATTTTATTTGTAATTTTTTGGGTAAACTTGTAGGGATGAGGTAGTTTTTCTATATCTATTCCCATCCCATCTTCTTTACTTCATAATGTAAACATCATCCATTTCCTAGCTTTATATTGTTGTGTATCTATCTCTTTATCTTTATATCTCTATTATTGTTTGTTGTTGGTTGTGATGTTGTATGTATATTCCTAGATGTGTACTAAACCATCACCTAGACCTAACATGGGAAGTAGCCTTAGGGGGAAGAAATCACTCTCTCTTCTAGGCATCTAGGAATTTTTATGTTCTTATATTTATTTTCATCCATTTTAATTTCAAGCAATCCTCTCCCCTTTACTTTTATTGTCATCCATTATAATTTCAAGCAATCCCTTCCCCGTTTACTTTTATGTCATCCCTTTTAATTTCTTGCTCAATATATATATATATATATATATATATATTCACACACCACCACCACCACCACCACCACTACTACTACTATCTAGACGCACAAATTATAAAAAAAATAAATAAAAAAAATTATACTCATCTATTTTAAATGGGTCTTAAACCTCAAGTAGGGCACATTACAAGTATGTTACCTCAAGGATGGTTGATAGCTTATAACTCCCCTCTTTTTTTGGTGAAGCACCTGTTAGGTTCTAAGAAATTAGGAACTAATGTATTAGAACTTCAATTTGTAATGTTGGCAAACCATGATCAAAACAATCTTTAGTCTTGTTTTTAGACTTGCTCAAAGTATGTCTTATTATGTAAAGTTGGAATCGAGTTACTGCAGAATTCGCTGTGTAGATCTGTCAGGCTTGATCGATCGAGAATTAGACTCGATCGATCGAAAGTCGTGCATATCGTTTTTCTGCAGAATTTTTCAACTCAGCCCTAGCCCATTTAACGTGTAGGGTTTTATGTTTTGCCCTAAGTATATAAGGGAAAACCCTAGCCATGTTTTTAGAGTTCTGATTGCTATGTTTGTGAATCTAATTGTTAGATCTAGAGGTGTTTACCTTCACACACACTTAGGGTTTCCAAACTCTAGATTCATGTCAAGAGATTGATAAATCATACAGTTGTAGAATCAAAGAGTTTCAAGATATACAAGCAGGTGTGCTTGTGCTTTGCTGAGAATTTAAGGAAAGAAGGAGTCCGTGGTCTCGGAGCTGTCACGTGGTCGTGGTAGTAAGTTTCCTACAGGCAGGTAGCAATGGGATGTTAGTGGTCTAAGTCTCTATTGTGTAAACTTCAATTCTTTTATAGTGAATTCGTTTTACCTTGAGGATAGCTAGGTTAAATCCTCCCTAGGTTTTTACCGGTTTGGTTTCCTGGGTCATCATATCATGTGTTCTTTATTATTACCGCACTTTTGCATGATATGATATATTTGTGTTAACCTAGATTTGTTTAATTTACCTAAGTTAATCACTTGGCTAATTATCTAGGTTAATCTGTTTGGGTTTAAGGGGTCTAAACAGCTTACAGCACCCATTGGGCTTGAAAGAGATTAAGGTTTATTTAAGAGAGATTTCTAAAAAGAAACCATTTTTTTAATGAATTTTTATAATATTTCAACATTTTAAATTTCAAGCTCTTTACTTTAATTTCATTTATTTTTCCAACACTCTATTTTATTGTCATTTAAATTCCAACTCTTTCTTTTAATTTAAATTTCATCCCTTTGCTGTCCTTTCTATTTAAATTCCAACACTTTACTTTCCTTGACTTTAAATACATAGCACTATTTTTATTACTCTTTACTTTTCCCATCAATAATTTTGCCATAAATTAAAGTTGTTTTGGTAAAACAAAATTCTTTTCATGCTTTTTCTAAGGAAACGGTTTTCAAAAAAAAAAAAAAAAAAACTTTCTTTCTCCAAAAGAGGCTTCTTTTAAAACAAAATCTATCAAAAAAAAAAAAAAAGGGTAAACTACATATTTGGTCCCTAAACTTTATACTATATGTCAATTTGGTCCTTGACCTTTTAAATGTCTCAATTTGGTCCCTAACCTTTTGGTATTGTGTCAAAATGGTCCCTGTTGTTAAGTGCTGGATGAAAAATGTTGGCGTGGCTAACAGTAAAATTAATATATTATTTTTATGCCACCTAGATTTCCACATAAGCTACCACGTGGAATTAATTTAAAAAATCAAAATTTTTCTATCTCAGTCTAACTCTCTCTTTCTTTGATATATCCCTCTCTCTATGCTTACTGCTCAGCCTCCATGACCAAAGCTTACTCAAGGCTAAGCAAACACAAAAATGCCCATTCCAAGTCCAAATCTATTTTGATGGAGCTCCTTTTTGAATAATTAAAAAAAAAACCCTTCATTTCTATTTCGTCAAATGGAAAAATAAAAGAAGGGATAGTATTGGGAAACTTAATTTTAGAAGATGGAAATAGAATAGAAGTTAAAATACCCAGACCTTTGCAAAAATAATTTGTTTTTGATTTTGCAAAGCTAAGTTGAAAATTCTCAAACCTTTATACCAAAACAAAAAATTTTAGTCAGATCACCTATTTACAAATCAACTTAGAATCGGAAACATCCAAACCCATGAATCCATTTTGAAAAACAAACCAAAATCTAAATCAAATCATACCATCTATATGGCTTGCAAAAATGAACAATATCCACAAATGCAAAGGGCTTCATCCATTCAAAACATACCCATCTGAAATCACCAAACCCTTCTTCTTTAGATTCCCCTCATGCACAGTTCAAAGACATATTGAGGCTTAGAGCTTTGATCTTGGTAGATTGATGAGAGAAATCGAGTAAGAGTGTGAGAGCAAGAGGTTGCAAAAGAGGGTTTGGATTTAGCAACCACTGGTATGATGGCGGTGGCAAGCGGCGGAGATTAGCAGTGGTGTTGAAGGAACCTAGAGAGTGAGCTTCAGTCATGCCGTCATGGAGGCTAAGCATAGAAGAGAGAGAGTGAGTCTGAGTTAGATCAAAGAGACAGAGAGAGTAACAGGGACTGAGTTAGAAAATTGTTGATTTTTTTTTAATAATGCCACATGGAAGCTTATGTGGAAATTGTCGTGGCATAAATGATAATATATTAATTTTACTGTTAGCCACATCAATATTTTCCATCTAGTACTTAATGGTAGGGATTGTTATGATACAATACCAAAAGATTATGGACCAAATTGATACATTTGAAAGGTTAAGGATCAAATTGACATTTAGTGTAAAGATTAGGGATCAAATATGTAGTTTACAAAAAAAAAACGAGAATTTTCTTTCAAAACTTTCCTTTAAAAAATGCTTTTTCTCAAAAATGTCTTTTTTAATAATGCTTTCAAAGAAAATTTTTTTTTTTTCCTTTTTCTCTTTAATCTGAAAAACCAAGTTCTTTAAAAAAAGTTTTCTTTTACCACGTTGAAATTTCTTAAAAGAAAAAAAAAAGTATTTTGAACAAGCAAAGTTTGTAAAAGAAATTTGCCTTTTCATAAAAAAAATCATGAGATTTTCCTGGGAACTTAAACTTTTTCTTTCAAAAATAAAAACCCATGAAGACTTTTTTAAGAGAATTCCTTTCTACTTTTTCAAACATTTTTTTTTTCACAAAAATCAAGGGATTTTTAATTCAAATCTTTTTAAAAAGAAAAACTCATAATATTTTTCAAAGAAATTTTCTAGAACCTTTTTTTAGCTATCTGTTCTTTTACAAAAAGATTTTCTAAGAAAATAATACTCTTTTCTTCAAGCCTTTTTTTTAAAAAAAATCATGAGACTTTTCAAAGTTAAATCTTTCCTTTTAAAAATTAAACCCATGAAAATTTGTCTTTTTAAAAGTTAAATTTCTCTTTTCCTTTTAAAATGAATGGCATTTTTCAAAAACCATTTTTGAAAAATACTACTAAACGGTGTACATTGACTCACTTGACTAAACCAAAAATACTTTTTCTAAGCCTCTTCACTCTTTCAATATAGTTGTTCGTTTGAGAATAACTTATTTAACATTTTGCAGAATTTTTTTTTTTTTTTTTTGTAGAAAGTGTGCTATACTTATAATTAAAAAACAAAAGTTAAAATAACTATTCTTATACTTAAAGTGAGGTTATAAAGAGCCGTATATAAAAACTAAAAAGAAAATGAAAGGTCATGTAATGGTTTTTAAAACTGGATTGGATAGTTCAATTGGTCAACTGAATGGCAATTCGGTCTAGTTATTAGATAAAAATAAAAAAAATAACTAGTAACAATAGCTTCAACTGAAAAAAAACTAAGAACCATAATGATTGAATCGATTTTGCAACAGTTTTGCAAAATAGGTAGAACAAATCTACCAGTGATGATCAAAGGCTTGGGTGAACATGGTATCAAAGCTAGCCTCATGGAGTTGGAAAAATTCCTAACCACAGATTTTCACAAAGAGAGAGAGACAAAGAGAAAACATAGATCTTCAGAGAGGGAGAGAGTGACAGAGGATGGTTGAAAATCTTTGTTTGAATTTGAGAGATGAGGGACACAATATACAAAATTAAATCGATCCATTTTCTTTACAAGAGCTTCTTATTTGTTTGTAAGAGGGAGATTGGGTTACACAAATGGTAATACTGTGTGCTGTGCTTTGCTACTTGTGAAGCATGCACACTGTACACAATAGTTAATAACACAACGAAAACTAGACACATTCTTTGATTTTCCTTATTAAGCCTAAAGTTGTAGTTTTAGGGTAAATTGCAAATTACACCTCAAAAGTTTAGGGATATTTGAATTTTACAGAAGTTTCAGAATTTGGTATCCCTAAAGTTTGGGAATGTTTTGATTTTATACGCTAATTTTTTAGAATTTAGATTTTAACTCCTAAAAAAGGGGAGTTTGGATTTTCCTCCTTAAAGTTTTGGAATGTTTGGATTTTACACCCAAAAGTTTCAGAATTTTGGGTGTAAAATCCAAATGCTTTCAAACTTTAGGGAGTAAAATGCAAATTTTGAAACGTCAGAGTATAAAATCTAAACACTCAAAAACTTTAAGGGTAAATTTTAAATTCTGAAACTTTAGGGTTTAAAATCCAAACACCCTTAAATTTTAGAGGTGTAATTTGCAATTTACCCTTAATTTTATCTTTAATACTTATAGGGACAACGTGGGCAAGTCACTTGGATTTTGTTTTTCATTAAGATAATTATGATTAGAAATAAATTATGGTTTTATTAATTAATTAAGTGAAAAATCTTAAAATTCACTTAATTTTTCTTTAATATGAAAAGTAAATATTATTCTGAGGAAAAAAAAAAACCTAAAAATAGGGTTTCACTAAATTGAATATAATTTGTTAGGTTCTAAGAATTAGGAACTAATATATTAGAACTTCATTTTGTAATGTTGGCAAACCATGATCAAAACGGTTTTAGTCTTGTTTAGACTTGCTCAAAGTATGGGATTTTCATGTAAAGTTGGAATCGAGTTAATGCAAAATTTACTGTGCATTTCTACCTGGCTCGATTGATCGAGAATTAGACTCGACCGATCAAAAGTCGTGCAGAATGTTTTTTCTGTAGAATTTCCAACTCAAGCCTAGTCCATTTAATGTGTAGGTTTTTATGTTTTACCCTAAGTATAAAAGGGAAAACCATAGCCACATTTTTAGTGTTCTGAATATTGTGTTTGTGAATCTTATTTGTGAGATCTAGAGGTGTTTACCTTCACATACACTTAGGGTTTCCAATCTCAAGATTGATGTCAAGAGCTTGGTAATCTTTCAATTGCAGAATCAAGAGCTTCAAGATATACAAGCAGGTGTGCTTGTGGTTTGCTGAGAATTCAAGGAAAGAAGTAGTCCGTGGACTCGGAGCTGTCACGTGGTCGTGGTAGTAAGTTTCCTACTCGAGGTAGCAATAGGATGTTAGTGGTCTAAGTCGCTATTATGTAAACTTCAATTCTTTCATAGTGAATTCCTTTTTACCTTGAGGATAGCTAGGTTAAATCCTCCCTAGGTTTTTACTGGTTTGGTTTCTTGGGTTATCATATCGTGTGTTATTTATTTTTCGCATATTTGCATAATATGATATATTTGTGTTAACCTAGAATTGCTTAATTTACCTAAGTTAATCACTTGGCTAAATATCTAGGTTAATCTATATGGGTTTAAGGGGTCTAAATTTCTAACATAATTTTTTATTGTTTATTTACATTTAGTTATTTTTATTTTCTGAATGTTAGAAGTCTAAAATCTCCATATTTTTTTAACATAATATTATAAGTAATAAACTTATTATATTTTTTTATTAACTATCTTTATAATTCTAGAATTATTATAATATCTATGTATATTAAAAGGATTCAGAAAGTTTGTTATTGTTTTTTTCCCTGTCAAAAATACCTCTAAAGTAATTAACCAATAACTTAAAAATGGGGTTAAAATAGTAAATTGGCAAAAGAAAGTTAGTTATTGTTTTTTTACTGTCAAAAAAACCTCTACCTAAAACTTAAAAATGGGGTTAAAATAGTAAATTGAAAAAAATAATAAATTCCTACTTCTACGTTGAAATGTTTTCATGCTTCTAATAAACTCCTACTTTTATGTTGATTTAAATTCCTACTTCTACTCACTAACTCCCTACAAAATAAGATCACCCTTTTATTAGTTTTAAAACTCCTACAATCTACAAAACTCACCCACGTATATATATATATATATATATATATATTTTTTTTTTGTGATTGAAAAAAATAGAAATCTTAAATTATAATAAATGCAAATTATAATAATAACTAGTTAAAGGCCAGTGCATTGCACGGTTTTATCATAAACTTATATAATATATATTTTATTTGATAAACAATAACCAAATAAATAATTATTATAATAGCAAAAGGAATATATTTATGCTTATTTAGACTTGCATATTTGCAAATTATATTAAGTTTCCAATTTGTATGTATCTAAAATATTATTTTTCCATTTATATCAATTAATATTTATATATATTCAAGTTAACCAATAGTAAATATATATTCAAAGTTAACCAAGGTAAATGTTAACATAAATTATTAGCTTATAACTTACAAATTGTGCTCTAATGAGACTTGTAGTTACATGTATCAAATTGTTTTTATATGAATTTTGTATATAGTGAATCTGTAATATTATTAGCTACAATAATATTAATGAGAAAAAAATTTCGAAGTCGTTTTACATTTTGAAGATTGTTGAATGCCTCTCTCTACACTATATTTTTAAGTGTCCAAACTTTTATAAGACAATTGACCTTCGCACGTGTTAACATCACCCATCTTAATAAATTTTCAGTCCTTTTAGGACACTTCAATCGGTGTAGTAATCTTAAAGGTTTTTGATCCGAGGCGTTGGGTTCGAACTGCTGCAATGGCGCCTGTGAGAACCTAAGGTGCTGTTGTCACTGCTGCTGCTATATCCATGGCAGTACTTTCCTACTTGTTCAGCTCCAAAAAACCCAACTTGGCCTTGTTAAAGAAGAAAAAGAAGAGTCCTAGAAATGGGCCTATTGATGCCATTGGAAACACTCCCTTGATTCGCATCAACAGCCTCTTTGATGCCACTGATTGCGAGGTTAACAAAAAGCAATCCACTTTTTCAATTTTCCTTTCATTTTATCATCTGGGTTTTCTTTAGTTTAGTTTTTAATATATATATATATATATATATATATTTTTTTTTTTTGGTGTTCAGTTCATTTAATTTTCATTTTGAGAGAAGTTTCAATTTTCATGCCAAAGATTAGTTTTTTTCTTTTTTCCTTGGATGATGTTTCTGTTTTGTTTAGTTTGTGGGGTTGTTCAGATTTTTGGGAAGTGTGAGTTTTTGAATCCTGGAGGGAGTGAGGAAGATAGAGTTGCGGTCAAAATCATTGAAGAGGTAAATATCTGTTATCTAAACTACTTTGTTTGGTGTTGTTGGAATGATTAGGGGGGAAAAGAAAGAAATTTTAATGTCGGTTTTTTATTTAACTTTTTTTGGGTATTGAAGAAGTTGTAGTAAACTGAGATTAATACATGTATCTAGCTTAGTTGAGAATTTTCTGGAAACTGAATTTTACCAAACCATGAAGCACAAATTATGATATTCTTAGTAGGTATTTTGAAGAATTGGTAATAGTAAGAAATAACGAAACAACTAACTATTATAATAAAAAAAGTAATAAAATGTATTGGCATAATAACTATCAATTATAAAATGATAACCACTAAAAAATATTATTATTTTGTAACATACCAATTGTGTTCTAATGAGTATTTTGTATTTTTGGGAGATTGTTGAACACCTCTTTGTACACTATATTTTTAGCGTATCCTTGTTCTTGTTTGTCATTATTCTTTATTAAAATCTTTAGTCCTTCGGGTCTCGTTACTCGAGACAAAGCAACATACAGCTGGCCATGGCTAAACACTAGACTTGGCAAGTAGAGGCCAACATTGTTTAGAGTTTGTCCTTGACTTTTGTTGATTGTCATAGCATAACAAATCTTTAAAGGAAACTGTCTTCTTTTTAGGATGAATGGCCATTTTGATTCAGTAGGAGATAGAACTATTCGAGGAATAAGAACTTTTGTTCCAATGTTTGAACCGGTAATAATTTTTGCTTCTATAATTTAAGTTCCTAAATGTGTCACAATCAGCCTTGTTCCATTGCACATGCCAAGCTTTTGATTTACATTTCTTAAAAGCATTATAGGTACTCCCTCTTTTAGTTCTATCTTATGATTGTTATTCCTGAAAACTTAAGTGTATTCAAGAATTCAACTGGATAGAGATTATCTTGATTAGGGATATTTGATGATGCTTTGCAAATAGAGTCTGAGCTAAGATACTGATTCTTCTTACCTGGCACAAATTGCAGCATGTATTGATTTATTTCATTGACAGTTTCATTTTTTGGTGTGAGAATTGCCCTTTCCTTCAAATATTCAGTATTTCCTTGCATTTCTTCAAATAATGGGTAAGTGTTGGTAACTATTTTTTCTATAGGATCTTGTTCAGGTTCAATTACAAACTCATCTGGAATTTTGATCCATGTCTCCTCAATTTCTCCATCTTTGGCAATTTCTGGTACAGTCCCATCTCCAATATCAAGCACCCATTTTTTAAATTCTGAGATTTTATTTCTTGATGCAGTGGTAGTCAAATCTTCATTTACTCTCATGTTTTTTGTAAGGAGAAAAACTTGGACAATTATCCCATAAATGTGATCTATTGATGGATCCCAATACATATCTTGTCTTTTTCCCCTTGGAACAACAGGCAATATTTGTTTGAAATCTACTCCAAGAAGTATAGTCTTTCCACCAAATGGAGTATTAGTTAAGCTCAAATCGTTGATCGATAAAATGTCTTTTAGTGACCTATCGACCACTTCAAATGCGTATCTATGATCCATAGGTGCTTCATCCCATATTATTAAGCTTGTCAAAGATATGAGCTCTGCAAGTTGTGTGCCATGTTTGATGTCACATGTTGCATTCTCTAGAGGGTTTATGGGTATTCAAAATCTTGAGTGAGCTGTACGTCCTCCGGGTAGTAAGAGTGCGGATATTCCTGAAGATGCAACAACCAAAACTATATGTTTCTTTGATCGTAGACTGGCAATTATTGTTTTGTAGAGATAGATCTTTCCAGTTCCTTCATGTCCATAAACAAAAAATATTCCCTCCCTTTTTTTTAATACTGAATCCATTACAGCATTGTAATTAGCCTGTTGATCTGAGTTAAGTCCTGCAAATAATTTTTCATGCTCTTTGCATAACTCTTCTTCGTTATATCCAGTTTCTTCTCTAATCAAGCTATTGGTTAACTGATTTAACAGTTCCATGTTTGGCAATGGTAGACTGTCGAAATCTCTCAAAGATTTTCCATTTTGTATTAGGAGCTTTTTAATTTCAAGTAATGCATAATTTTGAATCTGTTCTTGTGTTAGTTGTAGATCTGGATGTTGAAATAAAAGCCTTTGTCGATGAAGGATATCATCTGACAAAGCTTGCCAGTTGTTTGTCCATAGCTGTAATGGATTTGAGACTTCACAAAATAGCAGAAGAGTGATGAATAATTGTCCAAGTTGAGCTGCTGTTGCCCATTTTTCTGCCTCTTTTATTGCATCGTTCCACTCTTTATCTCCATCTAATAGACCAAGAGCATAGCATACCGATTTGAATGTAGGGTGCATTACGTTTTCTATTGTCCGTATCTGTTCGCAATTTTGAGGTCCTCTAACAATGTTCAGCAGCATTCTCAAGTAATATCTTTCTCCAGAAGTTGGAGGTGCATAAGTAATTCGTCCTATAGTTTTACCTGATTTTCTTGGCCTCCATTGATTTTGCTACTTGCTCCATACAAATTTTGTTGGGAATTCAGCATAAGTCAGTGATCGTGCTTCTTCATTTACTGAATTCATTTGCTACTCAGTAAACATTGTTCTGTCTATACCTTCCTTGTGTAAAAGAAAGATATTATTAAATGGAATCATAAATTTGTATGATCTCAAAAATGTAACGAATATAGATTTAACTAAAGTTTTTTGTTTTATAAATATCTCAAAAATTTATGGCCTTGTTTTATATTAAATTATATATAATATAAAAGTTGAGCAATCATAGCTTTTCCAATGTCATACCTGTTTATAACGTTTCTAGCTCGTTGATTTTCTGTAAAAGTGACAGTATGTTCATTTAGGAGATGAAATGATAATCGTTCAATTGTTGGAGTTCGATAATGTATGTCAAATAGGTAAATTCTCCAGCATGCTTCACATGCAGAAATATATCGACAATCTAAGTAACTCTTGATTTCATCAACATCACTGATTTGTTTCTTTCAGGATATTTCATTTCTTCTTACATTTTCTTGTACCAACATTGTGGCCCTATCAGGGCCTTTGTTAATATACTTGAAGAGATGTTTAATTGCTTTAGATTGATTGCACCACTCAACATTTATATGAGCTTGGTATTTTACCAATAGATTGATATTGTGAGGAACAAGATAACTGTTGTCTAGCTTGACATCTCCTTTTTGTATAAATCTTCCATCATCTCTTCTTCTATAAATTGGATAACCATTATCATCAATTGTTGTCTTGTTGTAAAAATTCGTTGGAAATTTTTTAGTGCAAGAGCCATTTACCATACAGGATGAGTTTTTATTTGCTTGGCCACATGGTCCGTGCTTCATGAATTGAGCCACTGCTTCATATGCATCTGGGTTTGAGTCTTTGTCTGGAATTTCTACTGATATGACTCTATCTATGTCAGCTGGTGCAGGGTATTTGTTGTCATGGTGAAGCCAAATCAAAATATGTGCATAGGGCAATCCTCTTTTTTGGAATTCAATAGTGTACAAAACTATATAGAAAAGAAAGCATTTTTAATTTATAGTAAATAAGAATATTAATTGTGACAATTTTTTTTGACTGATTTTTATTTGATAATAGTTTAATTTTCATCATACCTGCAATGATTCTCCTAAACTGTTGACCTTGTACGACGTCTTTCATCAACTGATCCAATTTTATTTTGAAGACTCTTGTCTCAATATCAGGTCTGTCTTGAGGATTTTGGCCGGGTATTTCATCTAGGAAGCTTTGAATCTCTTGCCATTTTGGATTTGCAGTGAATGTGCTGAATAGATCAGGATTACTTGCCCATCTGTATATTGCCATGGCATCTTGATAGTTTTATATCATATATCTTCCACCTGTAAATGTTGCAGGGGGAACTATTCTTTTACCTAGTGATTTATGACTTGTGTCACCTCTAACAAGTAACAACAGCATCACACACATTCTTGTACAAATCTGCTCTTAATTGTGGCTATTTTTTGCGTATAAACCTTAGTCTTTCTTCTTTAATAGTTGTATATGCATCAACTATGAATTGTTGGAAGAGTCGACAACCATAGAGAATTATTTGTCCATTTCTTCGGTGTTGAATCCTATATGCGTAATACTCCCTCATTGTTACAGTTTCTCTCTTTGTTTTTCTTCTTCCTTCATTATTGAAATAAGGAATACCAATGTAGAAACCATCTTCTCCAAAAGGAAACAGTATTGGATACTGCATAGCCATAAATGACGGATGTAGATCAGTAATTCTTTGCAGTCCATCACTTTGAGTTTCTACTACAATATCTCTTTCTCCGTTTGTGTCTGTAAGGTCACCTACAATTAGTGCAGCTACTTCTAAAGAAGTTAGGGCATCGTACTGCCTTGCATTCATTTCTCTCCTGCCAATTAGTCTTAAACGAATAGGAACTAAATCTGAATCTTGAAATCTGTCTCTTGCCATGCGAAAAACCTCTGTAAGCTTGTTGTGCTCATCAAACATTTTCATTAGTCCTTCAATAATTTTTGGATCAAGATTATTACCAGATGTTCCTTTTTTTTTAAATTTCTTTCATCCTATTTGAAACCTCATTCTCTGTACCATAAATGTATAGCTGAACAAATTTAGGAGTTTGTCCAGGTGTTGGCATTAAAGATCCGATCTTATGATGGTTTTGCCCATTTATTCGAAAGATGTATGGCCCAGGCTTGTCATTGACACTGTCATCTACATTTTCCCCCATCGATGCAAATGCAAAAATGGAGTTATAAGTTCTAATGTTTTCTTGAAATTTTGATGATCTAGGCCCCCCTTCATGGCTAAGTAATTCTCTCAAAAACTCTAGTGGTGGATGTATTGGTGGCAATCTAACCTTTCCTTCTTCACAGCATATAGAAAAAGTTGGACAACTTTGTCTTTGAGATTTTTTGATTCGTTCTTCATACCATAGAAGTGAACCACAATATAGGCATTCAAATGTTGGTTTTCCAAAGTTCCATTCTTGAAGAGACATTCCTGTTTATAATTTTTTAGATTATTAAAAATGAAATGTTCTTTGTTTATATAGGAAAATTTTAATTACAGAAAATATATACTTTAGTATTTGATTCTTACTTCTTGTTGAACTATTGATGTCATTAGTGTCACAGTTTCTAGAGATTTGTGGATCTTCATTAACACATTGTTGACCTGCTAAAAAAGTGTACAAAAAATATTAGTATAAAATGAGTTAATAAATAAAGAAAGAAAGGGTGATTAAAAAAAAATATGATGAAATTTGAGTTGAGTAACCTTTGTCATTTGATGGCATTGTTTGTGGATTGGCAGTCTCTTTATGCATTTGAGCTGGAGTCTATATAGAATTATGACAAATTTTTTAAAAATGAAAATAAGTTTTGGAAAGATAAATAATATTTAAATAAAAAACACATGATTAACTTCATATGAAAATAAAAATTATTATGAAATAAATGTATGACCATATTCATTACCTTCATATGGTTTTTGGTGGCTAAATTTGTAGCTTTTTGTTGCCGTTCATCCATAATGGATCTTCGTCTTAATCTTGAAGATCTTGTCATTTCAACGTTGTTTAAGTTCTTATAAAAAAAAAAACAAAAATTTTGTTTAACTATTTAAAGCAAAGTAAAAAGTTTATGTGTTGCAAATAAAGACTTTATTATTCAATAATTTTACGTAAAAAAAGAAGAAGAAGAAAAATACTTAATAAATGTAAACAATTCAAGCAGATGAGTTTGTAATTTGATAAAAATTTATTATGTAAAATTAATGTATGACCATATTGGTTACCTTCGATTGTTCATTGCTTATATGGTTTGTTGCAAGAATAGCTGATGATTCTTGAATAGTGATTCTTTGTCTCTTGTTCGCTGAATCTATAGATCTTGATTGTCGTAAATTCATAATTGATCTTCATCTTAATCTTGCAATTCTTGTTATTTCAATATTGTTCAACTATTTATAAAAATAAGAAAAGGACTTACTTAGTAGCCTTGTTCATTGGAATATTCATAATCTACGTGGATAGGTTTTACTTGAAATCAAAAAATTAGTGTATAATTATGTTGGTTACCTTCAATTGTTCATTGCTGGTATGGTGTGTTGCAAGAATAGTTGATGATTTTTGAATAGTGATTCTTTGTCTTTTGTTGGTTGAATCTACAGATCTTGATCTTCGTAAATTCATAATAGATCTTTGTTTTAATCTTGCAAGTCTTGTTATTTCAGCATTCTTCAACTATTTAACCAAAAATAAATAAATAAACAACTATAGTATACACAACCAAACTAACAATTTGTATCAAGTCAATGTAAACTGAAAAGTGAAAAAAAATACTTGCTTGTAGGTTAGTAGTGGTGGTGATTTCTTCCATCTGAGTAATCTTCTGTTGTAATTTAGAGACAACTTTGGATCGTCTTTTTCTTTTGAGAGAGAGAGAGAGAGAGAGAGAGAGAGAAACGTTTTGAGAGTTTTTTTTTTTTTTTGATAAACAGAATGAGAGATCTCGTTTGAAGAATACATAGTAGTTTTTTGTTTTTTTTTTTGTTTTGATGTATTTGATGCGAATTATAATATTCCAATTGTGATCAAATTCTTATTTATTTATTTATTTATTTCGTTGTCTTAGTATTTATCAAAATTGCATTATGTGTGTGCTGGTCTCCTAATACTACTGGGTTTAGTATTCCAATTGTGACCAAATTCTTATTCTTATTTCATTATTATTATTTTTTTAATCTTAGGATTGTCTATTAGTTTTATTCATTTATTTATGTGTCTTTGATAATTTAGTTTTTGGAATATCAGTAAAGTCAATGAAAATCACTGTTAACGGTTATCTAGACTCAAAGAAGCTTCGAGTTTGCAAGGAATTGAGGAAATTTCAAAGGAGCTCTCAGAATTGTGAAATGGCATTTGACGAAGGACGTTTCACATGATGTGGCATTTTATCTCATTTCTCTTTCATATTGCATGTGACCTGCTTTGCTTTTATATCTTTGTGTAATTCATTTGCTGCCTTTGCTATGTCAGAGTTTATTCCTATGGTACAGTGCAAAATGCTTGAAGATTTAATTTGTATTTGCCATCTCGAGAATACTAAATATATATATATATATATATATATTATATAATACTATTTATGTTTTCTCTTTGATGATAACATCGATTTTAAGAAGGTGTACGATCTACTCTTGGAATTTTCTGTGGTCGAAAAGTTAAGCCCAAATAGGATGATGAAGACAGTTTTTGTCCTTAGCTATTACTTTAGGGGTAAGGGGTTTAGTGATAAGTTGAAATTTTTTAAGCAAGGTAGAAATTATTACTTTGTTTTGTTATTAAGATGAAAAACTTTCGTAATTGTTATTTTAGCATTTCTCTACACATGAATGGAAATATTTTTATGAAAGAAAATTAGCACATTAACACATTTGTCAAAAAAATAATGCAACACCGAAAACGTGTACAATAATCTAAGTCAACCTATCCGAAATAAAACTCTAAACTGAATTAACTTGTATACAATAGCTTAAAAGTATATTTTTCCAAACTCAAATCATTCTAAAATGAAAACAATCTAAAACTCTAAATATGAAAATAGTTTTTGACTTAAATATTTTATATGTTCTCTAATCATCTAACACTTCTATTTGATCTTCCACTTTCTCTTTTTTTATTTCTTTGCAAAACAGAAACAATACAGAAGTTATTTTCTTGTTAAGGATATAATATTTATGTGTTTATGGAATTGCTACCATCTCTATATATTTTTCTTAAAATCTAAAAATTTAATAAAATTTTTGCAATATTGTGAAGTCATGAGGCGCAACTACGGCGTCTAAGCCTAATTTTTATTATATATAATTAGGGGTGTCAGTGTTTGACCTAACCCGCGAACACGACACGGGTTTTTTCGAGTTAGGGTTGGGCCTTAATGGGTTTGGGTCATAAACGGGTTGACCCGAAGCGACACGATAAGAAACAGGTCATAAGCGGGTCAACCCGCGTAACCCGCAATAGACACGTTTGACACGCCAATTTATTTGTGTCAAACTCGAAATGACCCACTTAACACAACCCGTTTAACTCGCATAACATAACATCCATAGATTCTTATTTGTTTCATTAGTTACTATTACTCTTACATTATTATTATTATTATTATTATTATTATTATTATTATTTAGTTCTTATAAAACTGTTGAGGCACGATCATATTTTGTAACACTACTAATACTTATTTATTTTTATTTTTTTGGCATAAAACTTGCACAAATGAAATTGGATGAGCTTGTGAAAGATGTTATGAATTTGGACATCAACAAAGAATCTATGGATGATAATCATGGTCATAGTTAGAATTAGAATACTGTTTGCTCAAATTCTTTTAATATTGATATTTAGCATTTGGCGAGTCCCAAGGATATTATATTTTTGTTGAACTATGTTATTTTATTTTTGTTAAACTATGTTATTTTGAATTTGGGTTAAAGTGTTACACTTTTTTTGGAGTGTAAAGAACTTATTTCTAGATGAATGTTATATTTTTGTTGAACTATATTATTTTGAATGTGGGTTGAAGACATGAAGTGTATGCACTGCTTTTTGGGATGTAAAAAAAAAATTATTTCTAGATGGATGTTATATTTAATATTATGTAGGTTGAAATGGGTTGTGTTACATTCATGTCAACCCAATACGACTTGTTTATTAACCGTGTTAAATAGGTTGGGTCAGGTCAACCCGCTTTATTAACAGGTCGGGTTAGGGTTGAAGAATTCTGACACGAATATTAAATGGGTCAGGTTAGGATTGAGCTATTTAGTCGAATACCCCTACCTCGACATAACACGAACCCAACACGCTAACCCGAATTGACACCCCTAATATAATATAATATAACATGATATAATTTTATAAAAAAAATATTATAATTATAACCCAATTCCGATCCGACTAGAAAACGGGGTACCTCGACACAACACGAACCCAACACGCTAACCCGAATTGACACCCCTAATATAATATAATATAACATGATATAATTTTATAAAAAAAATATTATAATTATAACCCAATTCCGATCCGACTAGAAAACGGGGCTTCCGTTTAGAGATAAAGATAAAAATAAACGGTCTGGGTTACACCGACACAGTCAAGAAAATCGACACCCTTAAGTTTGCCTATAAAAATCCCTGAAGTTTACTACTTTCCCACTTTCTCTTCTCTCTGCTTGCAATGGTGGAGTCAGGTGCAAGTACAACCCATTCTTTTGGTTCGCGTTGCAAAAGAAGAGTAGAAGATCCGTCGGAGGATCCGATGCTGTATCCATGTCGCAAAAGAGAAAAAGATCCGGATGATTCGATCCGGTCAAAACTCGGTTATGTGTTGATCGAGGTCCTTTGTCGACTCCCTTGCCGATCGGCTATCCAATGTATGTCCGTCTCGAAGTCGTGGTTTTCTCTTATTTCCGATCCTTATTTTGTTCGCCGCTTCATTCACCACCGCCACCATTTGAGTAGATCAGACTCAGACTCAGACTCAGACTCAGACTCCGAGCCCTTTACTCTTCTGTTACAGTATACAGAGTCTCAAAAAAATATCATGGTTCTTCCATCCGATAATTCTGAGCTGTTTATCGACTGTGGTGGTGGTGGCGGACTCGATTTTCTCGACTTTCTTCCCTGTATCGAACGAGCAAGAAAAAACTATCCCTTTTGCATCGAAGCATCGTTCAATGACTTATTGCTGGTACGCAGTGAAGTTCCACCGGGTCGTAAGCCATCCTTTTGCGAGTATTGCATCTGCAATCCGCTTACCAAACAATGGCTCACTCTCCCTCATCTTCCCTGTTCACGAAGGAACGACATGGTTGGCTTTATATTCGATTTACGTAGCTGCGATAAAGAGCAGGGATGTGTTACGAATGCCTATTACAGATATGAGGTGGTACGCATTCATTCTCCCACTGAAACCAATACTACACAGTTAAGTATGCAGATATTTTCTTCTGAAACCGGTGAATGGCGCAGCTCGGTTGTTTCTTCACAACGGGGATTGAATCCCTTCAAAATGACGTCTCTGGATGCGGGTGTTGTTGTCTGCAATGGGATGCTGTATTGGGTCGATGCAGATGAACATGATTTGACGATCAAAGGCTTTGTCAAGTTCGATCCTTTCAATGATGCAGAACGATGCCACTATATCGACCCACCCATCGACCTTTTGCCTCGAGATTCAGTGTCCTTTGGAGTGTTCCAAGGGCATCTCCGGATATTCCAAAGCCCTTGTCACCAGTATCCTCACGACGATGGTGCTTACAAATTCTATGTTTGGGAACTCGAGAAGTACGGCACATGGTGTCTGAAACACAAAGTTTACTTCAAGGATACGGTTTCAGATCATTCCGATCTTGTTAAGATAGCTAATGGGATCTCCCCGCCCGGGGACTTGCTAGCACTCCATCCAAATGTCAGCGAAATTGTCTTCTTACAATTGGGCAATTACATCGTCTTGTGCAACATGCAGACAAGGGTATTGAAAGTGGTGAGCGAACTGCGAGATGGAGGGAAAATTTTAGCTGGCAACTCCAGCTATGGGGTGTCTGTATACGCGAAATCTGTCTTCCTACTTACGGAACCACCTTGGCCAACACCAGTTCCTCCTCTTCCATTCCATTGAAGTAACTGAGGTTGGACATTCTGATTTGTCTCAAGAAGAAGTCAACTTAGGATGGAACACATTTAAACTACTGTGTTGTAAGGAACATTATTTAGATTGTAAATTATATTTTTATTCTGAATCCCTATTCCCTAAGTAAAAGCATTCTATTCTTGGATCCACATTTGGATTGTAAATTTTTTAGTTGTTTGCCTTGACGAAGTTGAATGTTGTCATATTTATAAGATTGAAGTCTAGATACTCAAAATCATTGTTCAGTTTGTGGGATGTGGTGCATTGCCATGGAAGGCCACAGATTCAAATGCTTCTATTTTTTCCTTTTGAATTATAGTATATGCTTTAACATAGTGAAATTGTATTTTGGCACAATTATGTTCTGAGAGTTAAATTTCATCAGTTTCGAAGTAATTTCGCTGCTACTCAGAAGCAGGAATTGCTTATGATTTCGGAACTCAAGGATTATAGTTATGCATTTACAAAGTTCATGATACACACACACACACACACACACATATATATATATATATATATATATTTTTTCTTTGAGAAACCAGACCAAAGGCCTGGGACTTTATTCAAAAAACAACCAGGACAAATTAATGGAGATCCCTTTTTTTTTTTTGAGAAACCAGACCAAAGGCCTGGGACTTTATTCAAAAAACAACCACTACAAATTAACGGACATCCCTTAACACAAGAAGGACTATGTCTGTGGGAATATCCTCTAACCATACCTGAAGTCCTACTACTGAGCTCGCTTTCTTAGCTAGAGCATCAGCTACTGCATTACAATTGTGAGGAGCATGCTGAAATTCAACCATCTGGAAGCCCGAAACTAGTACACGAATGTCCTCTAGAACAGCTCCATAGGGGGCCAATTCCCCAGATTCTTTGGTAAGTGCATTGCTGATCACCAATGAATCACCTTCAAAAACAACCCGAGTCAAGCCAATCTCTGCTGCGAATTGCACAGCTCTGCGACAGGCTAGGGACTCCACATCTGCTACGGATTGAGGCAGGGGAATAGGCATTGAAAGAGCTCCTATTGCTTCCCCGGCACAGTCACGTAACATCGCTCCAATGCCTGCTGAATTGGATGAACTGAATATTGCCGCATCAAAATTAACCTTATAGCTGTCATGGTCAGGGGGTTGCCAATGCTGCAAAATAATTGGACCTGTGGGGGCTGGATCCTCATCCTCATTCTGGGCTGCAAGATATTCCTGGAGAAGATTGCCTGCTATACTGCATAAGTTGTGGAGGAGCTGCAACCGCCTGTGGAATTGCTAACCTTCCACCCAAATGATGGCGAAGTTGTCTTCTTACATTTAGCAATTTTATGGTCTTGTGCAACATGGGGAAGAGGGTATTGAAAATGGCCGGCCAACTATGAAATATGGGGCTACAGAAGTTCTAAACTACACAGGTACTGGTTTCGATTAAATTGCCTTTAAAAAAAAAAACTTCCAATTTTCTCGTGCATTTTGGATTGCATGAATCTTACTTTCATGGTAGTTACTAGTTTGTCAGGGTCAGGTAGTTAGCATTGATTGAGACCAAAAGCTAATGTGATGATTGCCATGGAGCAAATGTAACTATCTGCAATTATGAGTTTTACTAATCAAAGTGGATGATTTTACTTTTGAAGTTAAACTTTCCTTCGACCTTTACTCTGTGGTAACCATTTGTTAAAACCTAAGCTGTAGCCTATGCTGCCTCGCTTAAAATTATCTTTCCACATGCCAAATTGCGCGTATAAGTTTCCCAGCAATCCTTATTTTGTGCTTATGATGCACTTCTTTGTTTCAATTTTCTCTTCATGTGTGTCTACACTTTTCAGGTATGACCAATACTATAAGTTTTGCAATAATTCAGAAAACAGACATATGTTAATGATGACAATTTGCTTGTATGATTCTTCTCATATTGGGTGCCTCCAGCATAATTCCTATCTGACACTCTGACCTTTGATGACATAAACCCAGCCTGTAAGACATTTTAATTATGTCTCATTGACATTGTTAAATTGGTATATGTAATTATTTGAGTTGTTGTCCTGATGCTTATATCTTATTACTCTTATAAAATTTTTACCCACTTTGTAATATCTTGTGTGTTTGAGTAGTTTTCCCTGTTATATATCTATAGTGTGTCATTCTAGTGTTTGAGTAATTTTCCCTGTTATGTATTTATATTCTGTCAAGTTCATTTCACCTGACTCTATTTTCAGTGCAAGTTCTTCTTTCTTTTTCCTAGGGTTAGGGCCATGACTACAAAGAGGGTTTGACTGTGATTCCATTTCCACTAGAGAAGGTAAAATGAAAAATCCAGTTCAATTTGGAGGAGAAAAGGTTGAAAGAGCCAAAGAAATTGAAGGTGTTGCTGACCCCAAAGGAAAAGGCTTTGGCATCTAAACTTTTTGTCTCTATTATTTCTTTCCTTTTTCTCAATTTGGGTTTTTATTCTCACAACAAAAGACCAATTCTTTTACTCTTGATATAAGCCCTAAACCCCTTCAATTAATTTCTAGGTTTAATGGATTTGTGGGTTCAAATTTTCTAGGTTGTGGTTTGAATTTTCTTTTGGTTTGATGGTTTTTGGATTTGCCTTGATGGGGTCAAGATCTTGTCATTGATAAGGTAGGGACTTAATGAGGTCGAAATCTTGTCATTGGTAAAGCCACTGCTAAACTAGAAATAGAACAGGAAGCTTAACCCAAAAAATTTGAATCATCCCAGAATATTGGATCTTCTTGCTCTCCTTCTACTGTATTCAATGCCTTGGGATCTCATCCACCACCTTTTTTTTTTATTTAATTTTTATACAAGATAGAAATTCTACTTTATCCAAATCTAAGTGTATGTGTGTGTGAAACTTTCTTCTGGAGACTTAAACCTTGACCTTTGCCCCCCCCCCCCACCACCCCACAAATACTTATATTTATGGAGTGACTATCGCACAAAGGGTGTGCGGTGATGATCTCATCCACCACTTGAATGCTCTTAGAGTCTTAAGTCGTCTGTGTTTGTGTGTTTTTATGTTTACAGGTTTTGTCTTTAGAGTTTTCTTGCTGATAAGTAGTCATAGGAAAAGATTTGAGGGAGTGGATCTGCAGGTTTGTGCCTGTGTTGGCGAGAGGTTTTTCTTGTGGTGGTCTTACACTCTTACTAATTGTTTGTTCGTGAGTCCTTGGAAAGCAAGTGTTTGTTTTCAGTGTTCTTCAATCAAAATAATATATAAAAACACTCACAATTTTTACAAATATCACTTTTAGATCTTGATTGGTTTGTCCTTGCTATATTTTTTATGTTTTTAACGATTGAAAGGAGAGGTGAGTTACAACTGTCTAACGGAGGCTATCTTAAGTGGGTTAAGTGACACTTTTCAAATCATGGGTAAGTACTATTAAAACCGAACTAGTCACATGTGAGTAAACTGCAATTATCCCCAATAATTTTTGAAGGCGCATGATTTTAAAAAATGTTGCAATTGTGGACTTGTAAAATATATTTAATTTTTCTGGTGTGGTATAGCAATACAATTTAAAGTAAAATGAGCAGGATAACATTAAATTTTCAATATTTTGTTCTTGATTGATTTTTTAATACTAACTACTAGTGCAATCATGGAGGACGTGTTTCTTACCCGTTCTATTGACTAGCAATTCCTTCTATGTTTCTAGGGTTTTTTAATCAGATAGTATGTTCACATGTTTAGAATTAGGGTTTCTCCTCCTTATAAATATGTTTTCATGTTTTTGATGTATAATTCTAGAGTCACATGTTCTTGCATCCTAGATCTATAATTATTTTGTTGATTAAAGTTTGGTTCATAGATCCACTTAGCTAATAAGGATTTTTTTTTTCTCAAAATATTATTTTTCTGCACTATATACAAAAATCTGCATTGTTTTTGCATCTAAAGATCTGCACTGTTTTACAACTGATATATGCACTGTTTTTCCATTAAAAAAAAAATATGCATTGTCTTTAAATATATTTTTCTGCATCAAAATAATTTTATGCACTCATGATAAAACAATTTTCTATTTTAGTTTCAATAACATCCTTTTGATCTAAAATCCTCAAACTTGTTTTTAAGAATGAAATATATTTCAAAATCAAATCTTCTTTTCTAAATAGAATCTCTTAGCAAAGTCTTAAGATTCTTTTCAAAAATTAAAAATGTTTTTCAAATCAATTTGGATCTATGAACTAATCGTAGTCTCTAATTTAATGCTAGGTCTAAGAACTCAATAACATGTTCACATGTTCTAGATTTATCACACATCACACACATATTCACCATGTCATTCAATTTCAATTATTTGCATGCCTAGAATAGAATTTCATCATGCTTACCGATGTATGTTTCACTCTTTAATCACTTGTTCTTAGATGATATAAATTGTTTGAAAACTGTGATATGATCATTGGCCAACATAGTCTAGAAGACTGGTTTTACTAAACTGGTTGGGTACTTACCACCTTTCTAATCTTATAACATAGCTTCCGAACTTAGATCAAGGGTTAGTGGATTAGACTTATCCTTGTAATTTTCCTATTTCTAGATTGTAACTAGGAATCAAAGTATTGTATTTTTGTTCTAGATTGTATCTAAGACCAAAGCGATGTAATTTTTGGTTATTTATCAAAGAGATGTATCCTTTTCAATTCATCAATAAAAATAATGCACTTTTTAATTTGGTTTTCTTATTTTTCCAATTAAATAAATAATGACTCTATTGTAAAACCTTTGACCTAGAAGGTAAAATAACAACAATAGGATCCTCTATACTGTCTCTTGAGAGGTAATAACATGACTTCACCCAATTTGCGTAAGACATAGCCAAATCCTATTGTTTTTAAATTTGTGTTGGGGCCGCAATCTCTCACACATTTAAGAATCCTCAAAAACATAAAAGGATCATCTTCTTTCTTTTGAATGCTTTGGATTTTGTTTTTATTCTTGGAAAAGATAATTTATTGGCTCATAATGCTACTAATTGCTAATTGGACTACATTTTCCAAAATTGATGGTTCTATGATTTTTTTATTTTATTTATACTTGTATTTCTTTTCGATTTCCTATATTTTTATTAGGTTGTAATATGGGTTTACAAATAAAAATATCTTATCTTATTTAAGTGAGTGAATACTTGCCCTTGCAAAACTCTTATATAAAGTCCCATTTACATCAACACATATCGATCTAAAGTCACATTTTCCAATGTCAACGCGCAATTGGATGCTACCTCGTTTTCCAGATAACTATAGGAGGGAGAGAGATTCCGATGAGAGGGAATACTATGCCAGACTGCGGTAGGAGTGGGAGTTTTGCGTAAATGAGTCCAACGCTCTGCACGATGATCTCATGTGACTTGAAGTGCCTCTTGTCAACTGTATCTCGCTCACACTTTCACGGCAAAACATGCACCAATATAAGCTTGCAATGGCTAAAATAAAAAGAGAGAGCAATATTATGATACTCCATAGGTGCAGGTATCACATGCTACAACTTGCAAAAGAGCTGGCCACCGCAACCAACAGGTAAGTCACTCTAGCAGAACGTAACAATGTCCTCAACTACGAGGACTACCTGTCAGAATGAATGCCTATGTGGTGTGTGTATTATGTCTACGGGTTAAGTTAATAATGCTAGTAGCGTTAGTGTTCAATATGCAATGCATGCATATTGGTGGCATTGTGTAAGAATATTTAAGTTTTCTATGTTATGCAATAGGCTAGCCGCCACAACTAGCAGGCAACTCACTCTGGCGGAACGTAATAATGTCCTCAACTACGATGACTACCTATCAGAATGAATGTCTATGTGGTGTGTGTATTATGTCTACGGATTAAGTTAATAATGTTAGTAGCGTTAGTGTTCGATATGCAATACATGCATATTGGTGGCATCGTGTGAGAATGTTTAAGTTTTTTGTGTTATGCTGTAGGTGCTTATTGTAAAACATCATGTGTGGGAATATTTAACTTTTATGCGTTATATAGGAATAATCAAGATCACAAATAACGTGCATGCTCATCACAATCAATAATAAGGTTTACATAGTACAAATGCAACAACAGTGACACACATACATCTAAAACATAGTTAAGGAAAATAATTCTCCAACAAAGTCCCATTACACCACGACATAATTACTCTTCATCTGACATCTCCACGTCTGATTGATAAATGGGATCAGCAAGAAGTGCTTGCATGTATTGTGCGTGCTTGCATGTATTGTGCGTGCTTGTACAACTTACACTCCACTGACTCTCGAATCTCGACTTAGGTCCGATATAAATTAAGACGTATCTTCATTCGATTATTTTCTTCTCTTATGCAGTTCAATGTTTTACGAAGTTCGTTGATCGTGTCTCTTGGCATCTACGATGCGAGTCATCGAGGCATTGGCAACTTATAACCAACCAACTCATTATAAAACATTTCCTGTTCACGGAGTAACTAAGCCCACTTCTGTCTCATGGTATTGTTAACCCTTGCACTATTTTGCAGATTCAGATCGATTGGATAGCTGAACTCATCTTCCAATATCCAGTAAATTTATAGCAATAAACACATCAGAAGGCTTATAGATGAAACGGTTGCCAGAACCAGACATTGACGTTGAATACAAAATATCAAATGATCAAGTTAACAGTGTGCATCAACTGTTGGTAAATAATGTAATACTGCATAAGATGGTACACGAACAGAGACATTCATAAATTTGTGTACTATTACATGCTAAAAATGAAATACTAATACTCACATTTGACCATAAACATTAGACATTGTTGTTAATGTCTACACGTTGTGTGCAATACAAAATGTTGTTGTTAATGTCTGACCAATGATGATTATGTACATTCAACTTTTGCAAATCTAAAGATTTTCATTTTTTGTTAATAAAATTTACACCACCAAAGACCCAATATAACCCAATGTACACACATAACACTCATCAACCAAATTAGACTATTGTACATTTCTTATAGCACCAAACAACACCAAACAACTAATATAACCCTAATGTACTCACATAACACTCATTCAAGAAAATACCAAAGCACAAGTAATACAATCTATCAAATGAAAATTCTTCTCTAAAAAAAACATGCATTATGGTTGATAAACTTTTGTAATATCTACAACTACGTTTTACCTACACAGTAAAATTCTCTATGTACTTCAAAGAAGAAAATGAGTTTCTCACCTGAGATGATAGAGAGATAACACCAACTTTTGGGAGAAATTCTAAAAATGAGGAGAAGCTGATCTGAAAATGAGGAGATTGGTATTGATGAGGAGAATCCAATGTAATGCTGCATGAGAAGCTGATTTGTGTCTTGGTGAAGTAAATAGTAGAACAACTCGATTATCCCTAAGTCGAGTATAGGTTACTAAACTCGATTTTCCATTTATCGGGTTGAGCACGCGACAAGAACACTTCACGTGCAAATAGGTAATTTGAATTCCGTCAGTAACTCGATTTCAAACTAATCGAGTTTTACTTAGTAACTTGGTTTCCCTATTGCCGAGTTATGAACAGTGCACCTGTAATATTTTATTGTCCAACAGCCACGCTGGATTGCCACCATGGCAAGAACCTGCGCAGAACTCGGCTTTGTAATAGTCGAGTTACTTAAGTAACTTGATTTTGCGGAGATCGAGTATTCAAATAGGGACACACCCTTATATAGTTTGGAAACATGGACATATTGCCAAATATTTTGCTCAATAGGGGCAAAAGGCTAGAATCTCCCTAATTTCGATTAACAGCCTTTTTGTTTTTTTTTTGTTTTCCTAAAAACACAACGTCAAATTTTCTCATGCGTTTTGGATTGCATGAATTTTACTTTTGATATATATATATATAATTTTACTTTTGAAATTAAACTATGTAATTCAATAGATAAAACATAAAATTGGTATAAATTTACAACTATATTCCTATTACATTTAAAAAAAAATCCTTGAAAACTTCAGTTTTTATTTCTTTTTAAAAATAGTATAATTCAAAGGAAGATGAGCGCGCGCACCCAAAAAAAAAAAAAAAAAAAACTACCTGAGAAGTGAGAAGTACAAAAAAAGCCAAAATAACAACAACAAAAAAAGAATAAAGAAAGTAAGGCAAAAGAAAAAATCGGGAACTTGAGAAGTAACACGGAAAGGCAGAGCAAAAATCAAAGGAAAAAGAAGAAGAAAAACCTCTCTCTAGTCTCTTCAACAAAGACTCTCTCTTTGATTCTCACATCAAATTTTCTTTCCGTTTCCGGTTTAAAGATTGTCTATTTCACTACGTCGCAATTCAACACACTCTTTCTCTTCGTTTCACCTCTCGGTTCACATATAATTATATCCATCTTTTTTCACGTCTCTCCCTTCAAGGTTCAATCTTTCTCTTCGATTCAGTTTATTCCACAGTATTTCTCTCCTGTTCTTCAATTACGGTCCTACATTGTTGGTCACTCATAGTCTCTCTTTCAGCTTTTGTACCGAGGTATATCCTTTTCAAATATTCCCTCTTGGATGCTAAGAAAGTTTGATCCTTGAAAGTTGAAAGTGTTTGTTTGCATTTTTTTTTTAATCTCATTCTTTCATATAAAAAAAAAAGAAAAGAAGAAGACTGGTTTATGTGTCTGTTTGTGTTTTGTTTTTGAATACTTTTGTTGGTGGTTGTTCTTTAGCAGTTTGTTTATATTTTGTAAGATTTAGTTTGACTGTTAACTGTTGGTAAAAGGTACTCTCGCAATTAAAAGCTATTATTCATAAAACTAAATGTAATGTTGTTTTCATTTCATACCAATATCTCATGTTCTTGTCTTGTCTATTAACTTGTTATAGGTTAAGAAATGCAGGGGGACAATGAATCCATTGCTTCTTTTAGTGTAAGGTCGCTACATGCAAATGTGGAAAATGAGGATATAATTAGGAAGATTCCAATTGAAGAGGATCTTGGTAGTGATGAGGATCTTTTCCTTAGAGGTTATATATACCTTAAAAGAAATGAGGGGTTTCAAAGTATGGTTACTGAGATTAACGAAGTGATTGAAAATGTAGTCATGGATGATCGTGCCACTATACTAAATCCCTTACCTGGTTTTGTGGTCAACTATAGAGACCATAATGATATAATCCTAACCCCATTTGTGCCCTGGATTTACTTTTTTAAAGAGCTGGATTCTATAATTATTAAAGAGCAATATGAACGACCAGGTAAGGAGATCCGAATTGAGGGGATAAGAGAGGATATCAAGATTGATATAGGATCAATTGAAAGTTTTGGCAATTTCATCCGGACGTTGCAGCTACTATGGTCGTCATACACAAATAAGAACCCCGAAGATTACTTCTGCTCGTCAATGCCTTGGGAAGGTTATGATATGTACCTTTTAGAAGGGCATACTCGCATTGTTACCCATTCTTGGAGTTGGGAACCAGATGGATCTGGACGGAGATTTGTTGAAGTAGTGCCAGGGGATGACACAAGGGCTGAAAGAGTGGTAGGGGCTGGAGCTGAGATTTCTAATCCGGAGGATTTCACCGATTCCACTACTTCTGATGCAAATAGCAGAATGGTGGACGTTGACCATGAAGACTTTAGTCAATGGGCTGTTAAATTTATTGATCGCTGGACAGAGGTTAAAAGTAGCATAGAGAGAATTGTAATGGTTCAGTTCTAGTAAACAATTACTCTTTTTTTTTTTTTTTTTGGGTTTCCCACTGTATTGAACCTTGTTTTGCATATTTGTAACTAGCTCAGGAACTTGAAATTTTTGTTTACTTCTATGTCTGTAAATATGTTTGAAATAAGATGTGACTGTTTGTATAGTTTGTGTTTGGCTAACGAGCATTTTGGGTATGAAATCAGTTTGAGATGAAAAGTTTGTGTTTGTGCCTTTGTGGTTATAGGGATATATGCATATATATGGATGGCTTTATTTTCGTTTTGTATGAATATTAATCTCATGTTTTTATAGTTTCCAATGAACATGATTGAACTTTTAACTTACACACGACCCTGCCACCCCATTAGCGCACACAGTTATTCTCAGGTAAACTTAAAGGGCTTAGGTTTCTGGTGTAAACAATCTTGAATATGCATTTACCCAAAACACTGAAAATAATGTGAAAAGTAAGCCAAATGCAATCTTGAGCACCTGAAGACTTAAAAAGGGTACACAGTACACAGAGGCCCAATTACATTCATTGCAGATACCAAAGAGGAATGGGGTGACAATCATTTAGAAAAAAATAAATTTGTAAAATTTTATGAAGAAGATGAATGATCAGTATTATACCTTATGGGTAGTAACGGTTGGCTGGTAGCGTTTGAACCCAAGTATGGAGCTCGAGAACAGGTCACAAATTTAAGAAGCATTCAACATTCCTTTGGTTCAAATTTTCTAATAACCTGTGACACGATAATCAGGAGAAACTCAATGGAAACATAAAAAATATTATAGAATTCCCCAACCAACGCCCCCCTTAAGACAAGAATACAAAAAGAATCAACTTAAATGCAAGAAGAAGGGAATTTAAAGCATGAATTGGAATAAAAGAACATGACTCCAGCGTGGAGACATTATGCATTTTTTTTTTTTTTTTTTTTTTTGTGTATGTGAATTTCAGCCATCAATTGGTTTTTGGTGTAGGTAGAGATCGAACTTCAGATCTCTTATTTAATTATAATATATTTTATCATTTGAATTAACTGGAACCCACCATTTTGTAAATTAGAAATTTAGATAAATGAGAAAATTTGGAATTCAAAAATGACAGATAACGCAGACAATATATATATATATATATATATATTTTTTTTTTTTTTTGAGTTTACACACTGATAATAACTAATCATACATCATTACAAGTTTTATAGAGAGGCATAAGTTTTCCAATATAGGTGAGTGTCAGTACTGTATTTTGTCGGACCTTGATTCACATCTCAAAACAAATGCCAAAATCCAAAAAAAAATTGAAAAAGGTGCAAATTACAAGTTTCAAAGCCAAAAAGGGTATAAAAAAAAAATTACAACATGATCAAATAGTGGATCAAAAGGTCACAACATTTAAAAACCCTTTTTGATAGCAATTTAGGCCAAAACCTTAACCGGGTATGGTAAAAAATGTTGACTTTTTGATCCAACCATTAGATCGCATTGAATTTTCGACCCTCTTGTAGGGCATATTTTTCCCTTCGAAACAATAGTTTACGGGACAAAATCGGAGTTAAAACGGATGACATATCACCAAAATACCAAAAACCATAATAAAATCTTCACTTTTTTAGGACAAACAAGCAGTTTTTGGGTCAATTTCGCGCAATAAATTGTACCTATTTGCCAAGGACTAGAGTGATCCGGCTAAACAAACTTAAAGAACAAGTTCTTAACCACATCTCATAAAAAGGGCTCAATTATATCTGCCCTAGTTTGGAAGGTGCAATTTTTTCAACGAAACATATCACGGAATTTTCAACCCTGCATCTCCTTCCTTTTGAGCGCAATATCTTGACAACCATAGCTCCAAATCTTGTAAGATTATGACCATTGGAAGTTAGACATCCAAAGCTTTCCAGGAATATAAAGTTTGAAGAAACGGAGCTCAAAAAGGCCTTCAAACAGCTGCACAAAGATCGGATCATAAATTGGGAAAAAGACAAAATAGCCGGATGGGGTGGCAAAATTGGGAGGCTAGGGGTAGTATCAGGGTACACTACACTTAGCCCCCCATTATCCACCACCTCTATAAATACCCCCCCCCCCCCCCCCCTCCCATTTTTGTAAAAAAAAAAATAGGAACTTTTTATGAGAAAAAAAGAGAGAAAATAGAAAGAAAGAATGAAAAAAATTCCCTAGAAAATTCTGAAAAACTATTTTTCCCCCCTCTTTAGGAAACCCATGGCCAAAAAAAAAAAGGCCTCTTTCATTTAATTTGTAATTTTTTGGGTAAACTTGTAGGGATGAGGTAGTTTTTCTATAACAAGACCCATCCCATCTTCTTAACTTCGTCATGTAAACATCATCCATTTCATATATATAAATCTCTCTTTACTTTTCTTGTCTTTTTATTTTCCTTGCTTTAAATTTATAGCTTTATATTGTTGTGTATCTATCTCTTTATCTTTGTATCTCTATTATTGTTTGTTGTTGGTTGTGATGTTGTATGTATATTCCTAAATGGGTACTGAACCATCACCTAGACCTAACATGGGAAGTACCCTTAGGGGAAGAAATCACATTTTCTTCTAGGCATCTAGGAATTTTTATGTTCTTATATTTATTTTCATCCATTTTAATTTCAAGCAATCCTCTCCCCTTTACTTTTATTTTCATCCATTTTAATTTCAAGCAATCCCCTCCCCTTTACTTTTATGTCATCCATTTTATTTCAAGCAATCCCTTCCCCATTTACTTTTATGTCATCCCTTTTAATTTCTTGCTCAATATATATATATATATATATATATATATATATATATTCACACACACCACCACCACTACTGCTACTATCTAGACACACAAATTATTTAAAAAAAAAAATCTACTCATCTCTTTTAAATGGATCTTAAACCTCAAGTAGGGCACAATACAATTATGTTACCTTAAGGATGATTGATAGCTTATAACTCCTGTCTCTTTTTGGTGAAGCACCCATTGGGCTTGAAAGAGATTAAGGTTTATTTAAGAGAGATTTCTTTAAAAAAAAAAAACCATTTTTTTAATGAACTTTTATAATATTTCAGCATTTTAAATTTCAAGCTCTTTACTTTAATGTCATTTATATTTCTAGCACTCTATATTATTGTCCTTTAAATTTCAGCTCTCTATTTTATCGTTTAATTCAAATTTCATCCCTTTACTTTCTTTTCTATTTAAAGGGCAAAACTTAGATACAGTACCTTAGGTACCCCTTTTAAAATTAAAACACCTGTCCACTTACTTAACAGTAAACCTACCGTTTTCTTTCCGTTTATTTCTTTTCCTTCTTTTATTTTTCCCCTGTTCCAGAAGACTTCCCACGAGAAAACCCCAAAACTGTTTTCATCTCTTTCTCTCTCTTTTCCCTTCTCTCTTGCTTAAATTGGATGAAATAGACGAATCTAGCTCTCTGAATTCTCTATCTTGCTCTGTTTTCGCGGATTGGTTGGCTAGCACTACAAAAACTCGTTGGTATGTATTAGCTGAATCTCATTATGGGTTTTCAATTCTAGTTGCTGGGTTTGTGTTATTTTGAGGTTTTGTAGAGTTTTTCTTTGTTGATTATGATTTGGGTATCAATTTTTGTTATTGGGTCTGTGTTTTATTGCTTTGGTTTGTTTTGATTTGGGTTTTCAATTCTAGCTGCTAGGTTTATGTTATTTTGAGGTTTGGTAGAGTTTTCCTTTGGCTATTTCTAATAAAGGTTTCAATTTTGGTTAATGGGTCTGTCTTAGTATTGCTTTGGTTAATTTTGATTTGGGTTTTCAATTGTAGTTGCTGAGTTTGTGTTATTTTGAGGTTTAGAAGAGTTTTCCTTTTGCTATTTCCGATGAAGGTTTCAATTTTGGATAATGGGTCTGTCTTAGTATTGCTTTGATTAATTTTAATTTGGGGTTTCAATTCTAATTGCTGGGTTTGTGTTATTTTGAGGTTTGGAAGAGGTTTTCAATGGCTGAGTTCACCTTGATGAAGCTGAGTTCTAATATTTTTTTTAATGTCTAATGTTTGTTTTTAGTGTTTGATTGATAGTTCAAATCAATATTTTGAAATTGGAAAGGCAAAAGATTCTAAGAACAGCAATCATATACTAATCTTAGAGAATTAAATACAAATATCTTGATTTGCATATTTTGGAAGTTGCTGGGTTGATATTAGCAATACCTGGAGATGTTTTAATGGCTAGTGAATTTTTTTTGGTTTATTTGCCATATCTTTAAAGACTGCTATGGTGACTGGTTATTAACATTGTAGCTTGATTTTTAAATGTGGTGCTGCATTGGTTGGTAACTTTACGTCTTGAGGCATAAAGTGAATTTTGTTTTTACTTTAGTGAATTCTCTTTTGCAATATGCCATGTAATATTTGTATTGTGAGTTCACAATTTAATAAAACACCGTTTACTTCATTTTAACAAAACATGATGATTTTGAATTTTTTATGGGATTTTGCAGATGATCAAGGAAGCTTTGTTGGCTTTGAATGAAAGAAGTGGGTCGAGTCCATATGCTATAGCGAAGTACATGGAAGAGAAGCACAAGGATCTGCTTCCTTTGAATCACAAGAAGATTTTGGGCCTTCAGTTGAAGAACTCTGCTATGAGAGGAAAGCTTATCAAAATCAAGGCTTCGTATAAGCTATTTGAAATGGCTAAAGAGGAGAAGGTTACAACTACAACATTTAAGGCTGTGAAGAAACTTAATGCTACTAAAAAGGCTGTGAATCTGAAATGGCTAAAGAGGAGAAGGTTACAACTACTACAACATTTAAGGCTGTGAAGAAACCTAATGCTACTAAAAAGGCTGTGAAGAAGGTCATGAAGAAAGCTGGGCCTAAAAAGACGAAGAAATCGACTCCTGCTAAGCCTAAACAACCCAAATTGATTAAGTCTCCAGCTGCTAAGAGAGCCAAGAGGACCGTTGCTTGAGTCTGTAGAAATTAGATAAAAATAAGTGGTGTCTGTTTTTTTGAAAAAAGTTTAGGTCTCTGTGTATATGAAGTCTATGGCTTTAATGAAGGAAGTGTTTGGGTTTGCTTAGTCTTTTTTTTTTTTTTTTTTTTTTTTTTTTGTTTAGACATCAATGCTGAATGGAACTAACTTTTCTTTGCTTCCTCTGTGAAATGGGTTGCTTATTTTTCGAACTTTTATCTTATTCAATCATTCATTGGCTTAATCAATTGTTGGTTACTACTGCTAAGTTTTGTTTTGTTTTTTTTGTTTTTTTTGTTTTTGAGTTATAAGTGGGGCATTTACACCATTTCATTTGAATTTATTGTGAATCTTGGCTCTATGTTCACCACAGGTTGCCTCATCCTTTATAAAAAGAGCCCACCAGATTTGCCTGCACTTAAAGATAAAAGTGGGACTAAGAGCTATGTGTATAGATGTCTAGTACAGTTGTGTGGAAGTGCATATTTGTGTATATGAGAATAATTTTCTGTGGTGTGAAATGATATTGTTAGTTTAGTATTGGCTGGACATGTTGTTAAGCTGAGAAATATATCATTTTTTAATTTAGTTCATAAACACACTTCCAAGCTGGGTTTCTGACATCCAAAATACCAAAGTAGGTACTATTTTTCCAAGTGGGTCTTGCATGAAGTGGAGATATGATCTTGAAGGAAAAGCATATAACTAGTACAGCAATTGGCTACATTCATTTATGATCCCATCATGTACAGCCCTCATCCAAAAGGGACAAAACTAAGAAGACCCTAAGATTTTCAAGTACACTAATTAAATAATCTACACACAAAAATTGTACACGTACAACAATTGGCAATATTCAACTCAAAAGAAATGAATGATGTAATCTATAATATTATGACCACATGTATTTATTACCACTTTCACCATCAGACACATAAGCAAGCCTGGCAATTGCATCAATGAGTGAAATTGATGCAATTGCATCAAGCAAAACAGCAGCCCACACACTGCAGGCAGCAGCTATCCAGTGCAGAAATCCAGCAGCTACCCAGTGCATAGAAACCAATGCAAAGGGGAAAAATAGCAGTACCCCACTACCATGCAGCAGTAAGACCTGACATTGTGTATCAAGAAAAATATGGTAGTGCTTGAAGTGTGGGCAAAAACAGTTCAAGTTTGAGATGATTGTAATAAATAAAGTAAGGCAAAAACAATTCAAATAATAAAAGGCCAGTAGTGAATTTGGACCATAAACAGTATCCAATATTAAAGAAGTTACACTTGATAAGTTATAACAATAAAAGTACCCAAAACACGCATTAGTAAATAAATTGATACGCGACAACAAAACAAAGTAATGTCACTTGTAGCAATTAGTAAACAAATTATTTATCACATGCTATAGAACACAATGGTCTGCCAAGAAAACTCCTTGTCCATGCTACAAAACACAGTGGTCTGCCACACTAAACTCCTTGCTCATGCCAAAAAATGATTGATTCCTCCAAAGCCACACTAAACCTCTTGCATGCTAAACTCCTTGCCCATGCTACAAAACACAATGGTTTGCCAAAAAAAAAAAAAAAAAAAAAAACTCATGATTTATTAATCACATCAATAGATAGTCTATAGCCTAATTCTTGAAATTTTCATTTATACTAAAAAATATATATATGCACAAAATACCTTGTTAATGGTAAGCTGTAGATACTACCACCACACTAAGTACACATCCATGGAATCTAATGAATACCAATACTGCCATCCCTTGCAGAATAATTAGACGCAATGCTTGATGCCTACCATTTCCAAGTAAAATTGAAATAGAATAAGCACTAAGTGGAAACAAAATAAGAGCAACTTCCAAAAGAAATAAGCACCACTTAGATTCTTTCCTTCAACAAAACAAAATATAAGACACATCCAAGTATGAAAATAACATTTAAAGGTCTAAAACAGAATATATATATATATATATACATATATATATATATATATGCAAGAAAATTACTGTGTTACTTGTGTATAGTCAACAGATAAAGAAGCTAGGATGTTGACAGTAGTACTTGTCACAGGAGTTTCTCCACAAGGATGCTTCCTTTTCCTTGATCCTTTTTCAATAAAACTTTTAGGCCGGCCTTTAACACGAGATGTGCCTATTTTTTTCTTAATCCCAGTTGCTTTATAAGCTGTTATGACGGACGCAACATCTACATGTTCATTATGAGAAGGAACCATCCCAATTTTATTAGAAGGTAAATCTGGTTTTTTTTTTTCAAAATCCTTTCCACATCAAGATTTAATTCAACCATCTTCTTAGCTAAAAACATAGATGCTTCTTTAGTTTTGGCAGTCTTACTTGCAATGTTAATTGCATTACGACACAAATCTTTGTACCGATTTGGTATATCCAACTTAGGATCTTCTTTCACAATGCAACCATAGCTATCTAGTACACATCCAACTCTCGCTTGCTTAGTCCACCGCTTCAAAATGTATCGAGAAGGAAGTAGTTTTATATTTTGAATATCTAGCACCTTTAATGCATGACAACATAAAAACCCAGCAAACTCAAATTTGTTACAACTGCAAACAACTGTTTGGTCTGTAGAATTGAAGATAACCTTATGTTCTCGAGTACTCCCATACATGCAAACCTTGTACTCAAACAATGGTGAAACATCATAGCATGTATTAACAACCATGTCCAAAGACTTCTTATACTCTTCTTGAAAGAAATTAAAGATTTTGGGTGTGTAAACATCCCTTGAGTTCTTCAATAAAAGCACTTCCACTCTCAAAACTGGTAAACGCTAGCTCATGTCGTAATTGGAATCCAACTCATTGTGACGTAGGTATTCAAGTAACCTTTCAAAATGATTAAAAAATTCCAGCACATTATTGGTTGACTTTAGATAATGTCTCAAGCGACTATTGAAGCTTTCACTCAATTGTGTGGTCGTTATATTTGCGCAAAAAATGATTTCTACCATATACCATCGCCCATTTTTCTCTAACTTCAAAAATGAATTTCAGCCAGCTATTTTCTTAAAGACCATGTTTATCTAACATTGATTCCATGCTTGAAAAAAATCATCCTCATACCCATGATCACACATACAACTTTTAAATTCTGCAGCAAATGAATTTGAACTCTGAAAATACCTATTGAGTTTTTTGAGAGCATTTTGATATATATGCCATCGGCATAAACGATGATAAGATTTTGGAAACACTTCTGCAATTGCTTTAGCCATTGCTGGATCTTGATCAGTAAAAATTGTAATCGGCTTCTTTCCACAAGTTGCTTTTAAGAGGGTTCGAAATAACCACGAAAAAGTTTTAGCTGTTTCATCATACAACAATGCAGCACCAAAAACCACAGTTTGTCTATGATTATTCACTCCAATTATAGGTGCCAATGGACGATGGTTTTTATTGGTTCGATACGTAGTATCAAAACAAACTATATCACCAAATAAATCATAATCCACAACCATTTTAGGATCTACCCAAAATATATTAGTTATTTGATCATCAACATCCAACTGTATCTCATAGAAAAATGAAGCATTTTCAGACTTTCTCATCTTAAAATAATGAATAAGGGTAAATGCTTCTCCCTCTTTCATTTCCCTCATCCGTTTAGATTGTAAATGATTACTAATATCTTTAAGAGTAAAACCAAGATTTTCCCTACCTCCAGCTTGTTTACTCATGAACTCAAAAACTAATTTTTGCCTAATCCTAGAGCTATTTGCTAATTCAGCTTCAGCTGCTTGGGCAGCTGATATCTTCCTTTGTGATGGCAATTTATGTTTACTCCGTGGAGTTACAACTTCATGATTGTGTTTCGCTTCAAAAAGGGTAATTCGATATTTACCATTTTTTTGACGATTGATAACCATTTGGGCTTCACAACCACATCTTAATTCCATTCTAGATTTCTTTCCATCATATGCAACTTCCTTCTTGTAACCAGCTTTAAAACAACAAAACTTGTGGGAGATGATGGTTGTTTTATCTGTCTTGCTTCTGTTCAGCCAATCTCTACGAATATGGAATCCAACATGATGATGTAGAGAATCAGTAGGCTGAATGCTCCAGTTTCAATGGCGATCGGTGGTTGCGAAGACCTGAAAGGAAGAACACAATCAAAAGGCGACCGGGGTTGACCGGCCAAATCCCCTCCGATGGCGAAGTTAGTTTCTTTAGATAAAACAATGTTCAGACTTCGAGGGAAGTGATGTTATCAATGACTTACTTTAATTCGGTGTAGGTCGGTCTTTATATAATGAACCTTAGAGCGGTTATTCGCTTTGCAACTGCTCCAAGGTTTGTGGAAATTAGTTTCGACATAACTTCCTCAACGGCTATGAAAGGTATAACTGCTGAAGGAAGTTAAGTATTTGAGGCAATTGCGGCGACATCTACGGGTCTGGTGCGCTTGGGATTTTCAAGGTATGTGAATGGAAATCGTATCTCGAAATTTCCTAAGGGTCATATAGTCGTCCGTACACTTCGTCTATGAACGTGTTTTGTCTATGGACGGCTCCCTCGTTCACGGAAGGCGGGCTTGAATTTTCCCAATTGGTTCATGGACGACCCTTATGGACGATCAGGAGATGGTCATGTTTTGCTATTCCCATCACAACATATCCAGCATATATATATATATATATATTATAATATAGATATGCCTCATCCTCTGAATCAAACTCCATTCCAATTTTTGGAGTTATATCTTCTTTAGTGTTTGCATTTTCTCCAATTTTTGGAGTTGTATCTTCCTCTAAATCAATAGACACAACTTCTTCAAGGTTGCTCTTCCCATCTTTATCTTCCTTTGAATCAATAGACACAACTTTTTCAAGGTTGCTCTTCCTATCTTTCTCCATAACCTATAATTTAACAAACATAATTTATTGCTTTTGATGAACTAAGTTCACTAAAAATATAAAAAATTACTACAATATATAATGGAATTTTTGAAAGAAGTATTAAAAAAAAAATGTTTTGCAATGTATAATGTATGCATGTAGAAAGAATCAATAGTATATCAATCCAGCAATGTTTATGTTTAGCAATGTTTTGCTAATATCAATCCAGCTAGGAGTGTGCAAGCTATCACCGGAGCCGACAACACTGACCGGCACCGACCCTCCCGCACCGCCATTGGCACCGACCGACGGAGCCAATGCCGAAGATCGAAACGCGAACGGAGCTCCAATGCCGGTGCGGTAAGTACATCAGAGACGCCACCCCCCTACCGAGTTGAGCCGAACCGAACCGATCCGTATATATTTTAAATTTCTTTGGGTAAAATGTCGTCGTATTGGTTTGGGCTATTAAAAAAAAAAAAAAAACACAAAACAGCACCGTTTTGTGTAGGTTTTCACTTTCAGACACTTACCTCAGTTCCTCAATCCTCACTATAAATTCATACTATTCACACAGCCGGCCCTTAACTCTCTCTCTCGCTCTCGCCCCAGCCGCTCGCCTCTAGCCTCTGTTCCCAGTCTCGCCGACTTGAGTCGCGCCTCGCAGCAGTAGCAGTAGCAGCTACCCGCGGCGGCAAACCACGGTAAGCCATCAGCCTCAACCCCTTTCTTTTAGTTTTAATGGAAACGAAGTGAGAGAGATCAGAGATGTGTGAGTGTTTCAGTGTTTGTGAGTTAGAGTTAGAGTTAGAGATTGGAGTTAGAGTTAGAGATGGAGATTGGAGTTAGAGATGGAGATTTGAGTTAGAGTGTTTCAGTGTTTGTGCGTGTGAGTGTTGTGAAAGGAAAGTGATCTGATCTGACCAAAGTTAGAGTTAGAGTGTTTCAGTGTTTGTGCATGTGAGGTGTGAGTGTTGTGAAAGGAAAGTGATATGATCTGACCAAAGTTAATAACTTATTACTTATTTTGTGCATGTGAGTCGTGTGAGGTGTGATCGTGTGAGTGTTACTGTGTGAGTGTCTTTTTTTTTTTGGTTAATACCGTGTAAGTGTCACTGATGAATCATTATGTTAATTTATGTGCGTGTGGTGTGAGTGTCACTGTGTGAGTGTGAGTTGTTGAGTTGACTGAGTCACTCAGTCAATTTATTTAGTTATTTATTTATTGAGTTGTGAGTGTAGTTATTTATTTATTAAGTTATTTATTTAGTTAGTTTTTAGTTAGTTAGTTATTTATTTAATTTAGTTTTTGGTGTGTTGACTCGATTTAGTTAATTAATTTAATTAATTTTTAGTTATTTATTTATTTAGACAGTTGACTAAGTTTAGTTAATTTATTTAGTTAGTTTTTATTTATTTAGTCAGTTGACTCAGTCTACTAAGTAGCACTAACGTTTTTTTTTTTCAGCATTTTAATTTTTGAGGGAGACGAGATTGAGAAAGTTCACGCTTTCAATCCTTCACTGGGAGGTAATCACTAAACACTCACTATATTCAACATTATGATTTTAAATTTTTTGTACTTAGTAACAACTGCTTTAAGTTTATATATAATTATTTATAAAATTAGCATTTATTTGATTGAGAATGAGCTATTTGATACTACATTTGTTGGAAAATTATAATTTGATATTGTTGTGGAAACTTTGTTTTTTGTTGTTTAGAAATTTTTTTATTAGATGGATGTCGATGCTCCACCTGGATTTGGTGCACCCGGGGACCCTAACCCACCTCCTCCTAGTCCTGGTAGTGCTAACCCTAACCCACTTGAACCTGCAGCACCAATTGGACTTGGTGCATCACTTCTCCCACTATCACCTAAACAAGGTGGTAAGGACCCGTCTATAGTATGGTAACACTTCTTTAAGTTGGCTGGTTTTGATCCCCAAAATCCTAGATCTCAATGCAAGTATTATAAAAATCAATATAAATGTCATGGTAAGAAAAATGGTACTTCGAGCATGTTGCAACACATGAAGGTGTGTAAGAAGTGGCCTTTTCCCCGTGATGATAAGCAAAAAACTTTGTCTTTCTAAGCGAAGAGAGAAGGGGAAAGTGGTTCAAATGTGTTAATGGTTGCAAACTATAGTGAAGAGAGGATAAGGTTGGCGTTGGCAAGGATGATCATCTTTGATGAATTGCCTTTTAAATTTGTGGAACGTCAAGGCTTTCAAGAATTTATGAAAATAGTTGAGCCTAGGTTTCCTATTCCTCATCGCACTACCATTGCAAGGGCTTGTATGAAGATTTATTCTAGTGAGGTGGATATTTTGAGAAGGGCTTTTGTTGGACAACGAGTTTGTGTGACAACGGATACTTTGACATCCATACAAAACTTGAACTACATGGTAGTCACCGCACACTTCATTGATGGGGATTGGACTTACCAAAAGAAAATCTTGAACTTTTGTCCTATAGCTAATCACAAAGGGGACACCATAGGTAGAGCGGTTGAGTCATGTTTGTTGAAGTGGGGTATAGACCGCTTGTTTACAATTACCGCGGACAATGCTAGTTCTAATGATGTGGCAATTGATTATGTGAAGAAGAAAACAAAAGAAAGAGATAGTAGCATATTAGGTGGTGAGTTCATACATATGCGTTGTTGTGCGCATATCTTGAATTTGATAGTGCAAAGTGGGTTGAAGTCCATTCATGAATCAATTGCTAAAGTTAGGAATGCGGTGCGATATGTGAGAGCCTCTCCCGCAAGGTTTGAGAAGTTTCAAGAATGTGTTGAAAATGAGAAAATCAAAGCCAAATGTTTATTGTCCCTTGATGTGCCAACAAGGTGGAATTCCACTTATCTTATGTTAGATTGTGCTTTGAAATTTGTGAGAGCATTTGATAGGTTGGAAGAGGAGGACGGACATTACAAACTTTATTTTTGTGAATCGGATGTGAATGGGAAAAAGCCCATTGGTCCTCCTAACTATCTTGATTGGGAAAATGTCAAGACTTTTGTGAAATTTCTTGGCATATTTTATGAGGCGACACTTAGATTTTCTAGGTCCTTATTTGTCACTTCTAATACATACTTCCATGAGCTAATTAGCATTGAAGATCAATTGCAACAATTGTGTAGTGTTGATGGGGATCCACTTTTGAAGAGTATGGCGGTAGAGATGAAAAAAAAATATGATAAGTATTGGGGAAGTATGGATAATATCAATTTGATGCTTTTGGTTGCTGTTGTTCTTGACCCAAGGTATAGATTGAAGTATGTAAAGTTCTGGTTTAGGGAGTGGTATGGAAAGGACAAGGGGGATGCGATGAGCTCTAAGGTTCGGGATGCATTGAAAAGGTTGTATGTGGAGAGAGTTGATTAAAATGGAGCTTCGAGTTCTAGTGGTAGTGGTGCTTCAAGTTCTAGTGGTAGTGGTTCTTCATTGTCTAGGGACTCCATGCCAAGTGTTGGCAATGCTTCATTGTCTGATCGCATTAAAAGTTATAATAATAGGTTTAAGCAACACTTGGCGGACGAGGACAGTGTGGAAAGCAAATCTGAGTTGGATAGGTATTTGTTGGAATCTTCTGAGGACCCTGATGTGGAAGATTTTGACATCTTGATGTGGTGGAAAATGAATTCTTCTAGATACCGAGTCCTTTCCCAAATTGCCCATGATGTGTTGGCTATTCCTGTCTCTATAGTTGCATCCGAGTCTGCTTTTAGAACCGGGGGGCGTGTTTTGGATTCGTTCCGTAGTTCACTATCTCCTAATACAGTTGAGGCCCTTATTTATACCCAAAATTGGTTGAAAGATGCAAAGAAAAAAAGACCATTAAAGCTTCGGGAGTGCATGGATAATGTGGAGGATATGGATGGTTTTGAGATTGACACTGGTAAATATATGTTTATTTTGTTTGTTGTATATATCAATTGTTTATTTATTTGCTTAATGCTTATGAATCATTTTATTTTGAATGGGATTGTAGAAATTGCATCGGTTTGCCCAATGCCTATGGAGGAGGATCCAAGCACCGTTGTGTTGGATAATGATGAGTGATGTGCTGCTCTTTGCTTGGAGTTAGTTAGTAGTTAGTATTATGTAAGTATACTTGCTATTCTCATTCGTTTGTGTTAATTATAAATATTCTATTGTTCATAAACGTTTTATTGTTATTAACACGTGTTTATTTTGTTTTGTTTAGTATTTTGTAGGAGATAAAAGTTCTAGAATGATGCATAGTGCACAAACTTACTGGACAAAGGACTTACAAGAATTAGCATTCTTTTGTCTATATGCTAATTATATCTGTACATGTTATTGGTAGTGGACTTTTCACTAATGATAGTTATTTTGGTATTCATGGGTGGGATTATTATTGGGGATACAAGTAATTAGCATTCTTTTGCCTAAATGCTAATTTAATTTGTATATCTTTCTTTTGGCATTTGTGGACAGTGACAAATGGTTCTGTAATACGTTATTAAGTAGATACATTAACACTTAATGTTATTGACACTGACACACACAGTGATACTAATGATATTATATGCTACATGATAGTATTTTGGGAGTTGAACTCTTATTGAGGAAGTTTCAAAATATTTTTGCATGGTGAATGAAATGAAAAAATTTGGATCATTATGTGAACATATCTTTTGCACAGGTTTGAAATGAAAAATACAGTTTTGAAATTTTGGATCATTATGGATCATTATGTGAAATTTTGCATAAGTTTAAAATTTTGGATCATTATGTAATCATTATGAAATGAAAAATACATTAACGCTTTTGCTTTTGTTTTATGTTTGACTAGGTTGGCACAGGTTTCATGAATTATTTGGCACAAGTTTTTTGATTAGGTTGATATATTGATATTGGGCTTGAAAGTCCAATTTTTTTATTATTAAAAAAATAGTTTTTTTTTAATATTTCAAACCAACCAAACCGACTAAACCGCACCGCAAAAACCTCACCGCTATAGGTCGGAAAACCGACCCTAGGCGGTGTGCATCGGTTCCAATTATGAAAAAACCAATCTCTATCGGTTCGGTAGTAAATTTGGAAAAAAACCGCCCTTACCGAACCGCGCACACCCCTAAATCCAGCAACTTCCAAAATATGCAAATCAAGATATTTAAATTTAATTATCTAAGATTAGTATATGATTGCTGTTCTAAGAATCTTTTGCCTTTCCAATTTCAAATTTCTGATTTGAACTATCAATCAGATACCAAAGACAAACATCATACATTGAAAAAAAAAAAAAAAAATTAGAACTCAGCTTCATTAAGGTGAACTCAGCCGTTGGAAAACTCTTTCAAACCTCAAAATAACACAAACTCAGCAACTACAATTGAAACCCAAATTAAAATTAACCAAAGCAATACTAAGATAGACCCATTAACCAAAATTGAAACCTTTATTATAAATAGCCAAAGGAAAACTCTACCAAACCTCAAAATAACATAAACCTAGCAGCTAGAATTGAAAATCCAAATCAAAACAAACCAAAGCAATAAAACACAGACCCAATAACAAAAATTGATACCCAAATCATAATCAACAAAGAAAAACTCTACAAAACCTCAAAATAACACAAACCTAGCAACTAGAATTGAAAACCCATAATGAGATTCAGCTAATACATACCAACAAGTTTTTGTAGTGCTAGCCAACCAATCCGCGAAAACAGAGCGAGATAGAAAATTCAGAGAGCTAGATTCGTCTATTTTATCCAATTTAAGCAAGAGAGAAGGGAATTTAAGCAAGAGAGAAGGGAAAAGAGAGAGAAAGACAGGGGAAATATAACAGAAGGAAAAGAAATAAATGGAAAGAAAACAGTAGGTTTACTGTTAAGTAAGTGGACATGTGTTTTAATTTTAAAATGGGTATCTAAGGTACCGTATTTAAGTTTTGCCCCAATTTAAATTTCAACACTTCACTTTCTTTGACTTTAAATACATAGCACTCTTATTATTGCTCTTTACTTTTCTCATCAATAATGATGCCATAAATTCAGCCATAAATTAAAGTTATTTGGGTAAAACAAAATTTTTTACATGCTTTTTCTAAGGAAACGGTTTAAAAAAAAAAACACTTTCTTTCTCCAAAAGAGGTTCATATTAAAACAAAATCTTTCAAAAAAAAAAAATGAGAGTTTTCTTTCAAAACTTTCCTTAAAAAAATGCTTTTTCTCAAAAATGTCTTTTTTGAAAATGCTTTCAAAGAAAAAGATGTTTTCTTCTTCTCTTTAATCTGAAAAACCAAGTTCTTTAAAAAAATATTTTCTTTTACCACGTTGAAATTTCTTTTAAAAAAAATAATATTTTGAAAAAGTAAAATTTGTAAAAAGAAATTTGTTTTTTCATAAAAAAAAAACCATGAGATTTTTCTTGGAACCCAAACTTTTTCTTTCAAAAATAAAAACCCATGAATACTTTTTTAAGAGAAATCCTTTCTACTTTTTCAAACATGCTTTTTTCACAAAAATTGTGGAATTTTTAATTGAAATCTTTTCAAAAAGAAAAACCCATGAAATTTTTCAAAGAAATTGTCCAGAACCATTTTTTAGCTATCATTTCTTTTACAAAAAGATTTTCTAAGAAAATAATACTCTATTCTTCAACCCTTTAAAAAAAAATCATGGGACTTTTCATAGTTAGATCTTTCCTTTCAAAAATTAAACCTATGAAAATTTGTCTTTTTAAAAGTTAACTTTCTCTTTTTCCTTTTAAAGTGAATGGCATTTTTAAAAAACTATTTTTGAAAAATACTACTAAACAGCGCAGATTGACTCACTTGACTAAACCAAAAATACTTTTCCTAAGCCTCTTCACTCTTTCAATATAGTTGTTCGTTTGGGAATAATTTATCTAACATTTAGCTGAATTTTTTTTTTTGTTAGAAGTGTGCTATACTTATAATTAAAAAACAAAAGTTTAAAAAACTATACTTGTACTTAAAGTAAGGTTGTAAAGAGCTGTATATAAAAGTTGTAAGGACGCAATTTGGGTCCTTAGCCCAAATGGTGAATGAACTTAGGCCCTAAAAGCTCAATACAATGAATTTGTAGAGAGTGGGTTGGAAAATTGGGTTTTAATGAATCGTACAACCAGTAAAGTGGACTCAGATGACTAGAAAATGAAGAAAAACCAATAAAGTCTAAGGAAAATCGTCCTCAGCATGATTCGAAGAGACCAGTTCTTATAAATTTCTCTTAAGTTTGATTACAAGTTCAACTCTTGATTGCTACAGTGTTTTTCTCTTTTTTCTCCATCCCTTTCTCTCAGTGTCTCTCCTCTATTTTATACTATTTTCCCTTCATCTCTACCCTCCACGTGCAAATCAGATTGCTAGTGTGGATCCTTGTTAGGCTGAAAACTACTGTTCATGTATCACTTCCTCATTAATGCAGCCAGAGAGTTAGCTGCATAGCATTTAATGCGGTGGTAGCAACTTTTCCTTCAGATATTTCATAGCCTCCCTACATCTTGTTCCTTCTTGATACTTATCCTCATCAGTGGAATGGTCAGGAACATGACTTTTGATGTCAGACCATACTGTTCGTCCTCGGCTTTGCATAGCGGAGGAGGCATTCCTCCTCAAACCTCCTTTTTGGATGATCATGATCACACCTTACTTCGTCACTTACTAACACATATTCTCATGAAAGTGTTTACTTGTCCTCGGACCACTTAACGTCCTCGGATTGGGTGCCTGGCCCAATATGTACATAGACATGTTCTATTGGGCCTAATATTCCTACAAAAGCTAAAAAGAAAATGAGAGGTCATGTAATAGTTTTTAAAATCGGATCAAACGATTCAATTGGTCAACCGAATGGCAATTCGGTTTGGTTATTAAACAAAAATAAAAAATAACCAGTAACAATAGCTTCAACTGAAAAAATCGAGAACCAAGATAATTGAACCGATTTTGCAACAGTTTTGCAAAATAGGTAGAACAAATCTACCAGAGATGATCAAAGGATTTGGTGAACATGGCATCAAAGCTAGCCTCTTGGAGTAGGCAAAATTCCTAACCATAGATCTTCACAAAGAGAAAACATAGATCTTCAAAGAGGGAGAGAGAGAGAGAGAGATAGAGAGGATGGTTGAAAATCATTGTTTGAATTTGAGAGATGAGGGACACAATATACAAAATTAAATAGATCTATTTTCCTTACAAGAGTTTCTTATTTGTTTGTAAGAGGGAGATTGGGTTACACAAATGGTAATACCATTTGCTGTGCTCTGCTACTTGTGTAGTATGCACACTACACATGATAGTCAATAACACAATGAAAACTAGACACATTCTTTGATTTTCCTTATTAAGCCTAAAGCTGTAGTTAATGGATTCATGCTTGTATATTTTCCTTATTAAGCCTAAACTAGACACATCTGGGGTTCAATGAAACATTCACCAACTGGATTCATACTTGTATATCTTCTGTCACATTTGAGATCATTGTTAATAGGGGCAAATCCGAGAGCTTCAAGCCTACCAGAGGGTTGAGACAAGGTGACCCTCTCTCTTCTTACCTTTTCATACTGGGGCAAGAGGTTCTTTCAAGGCTGCTAGAGTGCGAACTAAGGAACAAGAACATTAGTGGCATCAAGGCCAGTTCCAATGGCCCTCCCATTACTCATGTCATGTACGCGGATGACATCATTCTCTTCTCTAAAGCCAGTGCCAAAGATGCCCGCTGTTTAGTGAATGTCTGGCCAATGTGTCAACAAAGGCAAATCAGGGGTCTTTTTCTCTAAGCACACCCAACTTCAACACCAAAGAACCATCAAGAACATCCTACAGTTCAAAAGCCTTAAAAAGGACGTCATTTACTTAGGAGCCCCTCTCTTCCTTTCGAGAGCCCCATCCAAGGATTTTGCCTATCTTCAAGAGAGACTAGAAGCTAAGCTTATGGGATGGAGGAGTGAGTGTTTGTCGTGGGCTGGAAGGAGAACCCTCATCACCTCAATCGCTCAATCTTTGCCTACGTATACTATGTCTACCTTCAAGGTGCCCAATAAAATCTGTGATAAATTGGATTCCCTTACAAGGAGATTTTGGTGGAACCCCAAAGAGCAACAAGGAAGATTTATCGCTTGGAAATCTTGGGAAAAGCTTTGCCTCCCAAAAATTTCAAGTGGCCTTGGTTTTAAAAAAACCAAAGACATAAACAATGCTCTCCTTGCTAGGCTAGCATGGATGGTTGCTACTAAAAGAGATAGCCTATGCATGTAGATCCTTAGAGCAAAGTATAAAATCAAGCATGATTGGCTAAGGTCTAACCCCCCTAGATCAGCCCCCCCCATATGGAAAGCGATTGAGCAAGCAAAATCCATCATTGTTAAAGGAGCATGCTACCTCATTGGCAATGGCTCTTCAATTGATGTATGGCAGGACCCATGGGTACCTTGGTATCATGGTTTTATTCCTAAGCCTAGAGATGAAAATTCAACTCAGCTCTCTATCAAGGTTTCCCATCTTATAGACCATGACTTACACTGTTGGAAAGCATCGATCATAAACAATCTGTTCGACTTTGCCTCAGCCAAGGCTGTATTTTCAATCTCTATTCCCAGTAGGCACACTCCAGAAAAATTAATTTGGGTTTTGGACTCAAAGGGCTTGTTCTCGGTCAAATTGGCGCATCAAGTTTTGAACGCTCTAACAGAAGCCTTATATCAGTGGTAAACTGGAAAAAACTTTGGAATCTCAAAGCTCCCGAAAGAACCAAGATGTTCCTCTGCAGGTGAGGTGTTAATGCCCTTCCAACAAGAGAAAACATAGCGAAGTGACTTGATATGCCAGAGGTAAATTGTCTTTTCTGTACAAGCTCTATTGAAACATCGATGCACCTGTTTCTCACATGCCCCATGGCGAAAGCTCTATGGTTCGCTACTTGCTGGGGTTTCAAATCGGAGGAAGCTCAAGCCTCCACACAAGAGGAGATTGTTAACCTTGTCCTAGACCCCCCCACGGCTCTAAGTCAATCCTTGGACCAATGGAAAGTTTCCCTCACTATGGCTTCTACCTTAGAGGAAATATAGAGACTCAAAAACTCCAAGCTTCACTCCAATAGCTCTGCCACTTTAATGAACTCCATCTAGCTTGTTTGGAGATACGTCCACGATTTCATTGAGGTATCCTCACCCACCTCCCAACCCTTTTTCCCTCATGTCTCCCCTCGATGGTCCCCACCTCCTCCTAGATGGATCAAGATTAATGTGGATGCGGCCTTGTCAAGCTCCAAGGTTGCTATTGCTGTGGTGGCAAGGGATTTTTGCGGCTTTCTATGCAATGTTTGGGCCAAACTTATCTCTCACCGCTCCCACCTTCAAGCCGAAGCAGAAACGCTCCTTTGGGCCGTGCATATTGCAAAGAGAGAGGGATAGCAGCAAGTTCTGTTCGAAGGTGATTCCAAAATCTGCTTCAATGCCGTTTCTTCCACCAATTCTCCACCCAACTGGGCCATCCAAACCACCATCTCCAATGTCCTCGACTGTGCCCATTTTTTTAGTTCTGTTTCTTTTGTTTGGATTAAGAGATGTTGCAATTCTGCAACACACATCTCTGCTAAGTTTGCTTTAAATTCTCGCATGTCCTGCTTTTTCAATAAGGATAATCTTCCCCCAGCGTTAGCTGCTGTTTGTAAGGATGATTATCTTGTATGTTCTTTTTCTATTTTCTAATGGACTGAAGGTTATAAAAAAAAAAAAAAAAAAGCCTTAAGCTGTAGTTTTAGGGTAAATTGCAAATTACACCTCAAAAGTTTAGAGATGTTTGAATTTTACAGAAGTTTCAGAATTTGGTATCCCTGAAATTTGGGATTGTTTAGATTCTACATCCTAATTTTTTAGAATTTAGATTTTAACTCCTAAAGTTTAGGGGAGTTTGGATTTTACTCCCTAAAATTTTGAGATGTTTGGATTTTACACCCAAAAGTTTCAAAATTTGGGGTATAAAATTCAAATGGTTCCAAACTTTAAGGGGTAAAATACAAATTCTGAAACGTCAGAATATAAAATCTAAACACTCTAAAACTTTAAGGTGCAAATTTCAAATTCTAAAACGTTAGAGTTTAAAATCCAAACACCCTTAAAGTTTAGAGGTGTAATTTGCAATTTACCCTTAATTTTTATTATTATTTATTTTTATCTTTAATACTTATAGGGACAATGTGGGCAAGTCACTTGGATTTTGTTTTTCATTCAGATAATTATGATTAGAAAGAAATTATGGTTTTATTAATTAATTAAGTGAAAAATCTTAAAATTCACTTAAATTTTCTTTAACATGAAAAAGTAAATACCATTTTGAGAAAAAAAAAAACCCTAAAAATAGGGTTTCACTAAATTGAATATAATTTTTAATTATTTATTTACATTTAGTTATTTGGGTAAATTTTGCTAACTAGCCCTGAGGTTTGGAGTAATGCCAAGTAGGTCCACAACTTCTCAAAACTAACCAATTTGGTCTCAAGTACCACTTAATCTCTAAACAGACTTAACAGACGTTATTTTTTAACTCTCCATTCTCTCTCTTCTCCTTTTTGACCTAAACTTCTCTTCTCTCTTCTCAGCTGTGTTGAAGGTACCGAGTCAGAGCCGAGTTCGGTTCTTTGGGAGCCGAATCTCAGTGACCCATTTGCCCTAATGTCACTGCCTGACCCCTCTATAAAGCTTCGTTGGTTTTGGAGGGGAACCTGCTTGCTTCATTGGGATAGGTTTAGGACTCAAAAAGCTGAGGGTATTTGAAGAACAAGAACCATGTTGTGACTATTGATTTTGTGGGTAAAAATGTTGGTTTTGGAGGTGGATCTGGGTTTGGATCTAGTGGATTTGAGATGGGGTTAGTTGGATTAGCCTAATCGAACTCGGTTGCTCGAAACCTATAAGGTTTTGAGTCGAGAACCCGTTTGAAAACATGTGGGTCATCGACGTGGAGCAACCATCTGGGTATGAAGAAGTGGGCTGGGTTTGGGTTGGGATTGAAGGAGAGAAAGAAAGATTGTTGTAAGAAGGAGAAGAGAGAGAAGGTGTTGAAGAAGAAGAAAGAAATGGAGATTGGGTTTCAGAGGGAGAGCTTGTTGTCGATGTTGAGGAAGTACTTTTCATAAAAGGTTCAAGTGCTTCCATTAGCTCACCCCCAAAGGGTACTGATGACTGAAGAGGTCTGCTACTATAGAAATCCATTGTAGCTGCCATGCCTTCAAAACACTCAAAATATTTAATTAGACCAAACAAAGAAAAAATAACACCAATCGGGTTCTTATCAAAATTAAAGAACAGGTTTTTGGTTTCAAACACAAAACAGAAAATCAAAATCAAAATAGAAATGTTAGAGATATAGTGAGAAGAGAGAAGAGAAGTTTGGGTCAAAGAGGAGAAGTGAGAGAATGGATAGTTAAAAAATAACGTATGTTAAGTCTGTTTAGAGATTAAGTGGTACTTGAGACCAAATTAGTTAGTTTTGAGAAGTTGTAGACCTGCTTGCCTCAGTTAGTAAAATTTACTCTAGTTATTTTTATTTTTATTTTTATTTTTATTTTTATTTTTATTTTCTGAGTGTTAGAAGTCTAAAAACTCCTTATTTTTGAACATAATATTATAAGTAATAAACTTATTATATTTTTTTTTATTAACTAACTTTATAATTTTAGAATTATTATAATATTATAATTATAATCTTATAAAAAAAATATTATAATTACAACCCAATTCCGATCGGACTAGAAAACGGGGCTTACGTTTAGAGATAAAGATAAAAATAAACGGTCTGGATTACACCGCCACGGTCAAGAAAATCGACACCCTTAAGTTTGCCTATAAAAGTCCCTAAAGTTACTACTTCGCTAGTTTTTCTTCTTTTCCAATTTACCCTATCTCTCTCTGTTTTCGCTTGCCATGGAGTCGGGTACAAGTACAACCCATTCTTTTGGTTCGCGTTGCAAAAGAAGAGTAGAGGATCCGATGCTGTATCCATGTCGCAAAAGAGGAAAAGAACCGGATGATTCGATCCGGTCAAAACTCGGTTATGTGTTGATCGAGGTCCTTTATCGACTCCCTTGCCGGTCGGCTATCCAATGTATGTCGGTCTCGAAGTCGTGGTTTTCTCTTATTTCCGATCCTTATTTTGTTCGCCGCTTCATTCACCACCGCCACCAATTGAGTAGATTAGAATCAGACTCAGACTCAAAGCCCTTTACTCTTCTGTTACAGTATACAGAGTCTCAAAAAAATATCATGGTTCTTCCATCCGATAATTCTGAGCTGTTTATCGACTGTGGTGGTGGTGGTGGTGGACTCGATTTTCTGGACTTTCTTCCCTGTATCGAACGAGCAAGAAAAAACTATCCCTTTTGCATCGAAGCATCGTTCAATGACTTATTGCTGGTACGCAGTGAAGTTCCACCGGTTCGTAAGCCATCCTTTTGCGAGTATTGCATCTGCAATCCGCTTACCAAACAATGGCTCACTCTCCCTCATCTTCCCTGTTCACGAAGGAACGACATGGTTGGCTTTATATTCGATTTACGTAGCTGTGATAAAGAGCAGGGATGTGTTACGAATGCCTATTACAGATATAAGGTGGTACGCATTCATTCTCCCACTGAAACCAATACTACACAGTTAAGTATGCAGATATTTTCTTCTGAAACCGGTGAATGGCGCGGCTCGGTTGTTTCTTCACAACGGGGATTGAATCCCTTCAAAATGACGTCTCTGGATGCTGGTGTTGTTGTCTGCAATGGGATGCTGTATTGGGTCGATGCAGATGAACATGATTTGACGATCAAAGGCTTTGTCAAGTTCGATCCTTTCAATGATGCAGAACGATGCCACTATATCGACCCACCCATCGACCTTTTGCCTCGAGATTCAGTGTCCTTTGGAGTGTTCCAAGGGCATCTCCGGATATTCCAAAGCCCTTGTCACCAGTATCCTCACGACGATGGTGCTTACAAATTCTATGTTTGGGAACTCGAGAAGTACGGCACATGGTGTCTGAAACACAAAGTTTACTTCAAGGATACGGTTTCAGATCATTCCGATCTTGTTAAGATAGCTAATGGGATCTCCCCGCCGGGGGCCTTGCTAGCATTCCATCCAAATGTCAGCGAAATTGTCTTCTTACAATTGGGCAATTACATTGTCTTGTGCAACATGCAGACAAGGGTATTGAAAGTGGTGAGCGAACTGCGAGATGGAGGGAAAATTTTAGCTGGCAACTCCAGCTATGGGGTGTCTGTATACGCGAAATCTGTCTTCCTACTTACGCAACCACCTTGGCCAACACCAGTTCCTCCTCTTCCATTCCATTGAGGTAACTGAGGTTGGACATTCTGATTTGTCTCAAGAAGAAGTCAACTTAGGATAGAACACATTTAAACTACTGTGTTATAAGGAACATTATTTAGATTGTAAATTTTTTTTTTTTTTTCTGAATCCCCATTCCCTAAGTAAAAGCATTCTATTGTAAACTCTTGGATCCACATTTGGATTGTAAATTTTTTAGTTGTTTGCCTTGACGAAGATGAATGTTGTCATATTTATAAGATTGAAGTCTAGATACTCAAAATCATTGTTCAGTTTGTGGGATGTGGTGCATTGCCATGGAAGGCCACAGATTCAAATGCTTTTGTTTTTTTCCATTCGAATTATAGTATATGCTTTAACATAGTGAAATTATATTTTGGCACAATTATGTTCTGAGAGTTAAATTTCGTCAGTTTCGAAGTAATTTCCTGCTACTCAGAAGCAGAAATTGCTTATGATTTTGGAACTCGAGGATTATAGTTATGCATTTACATGGTTCATGATACACATACATTGCTTCATGGACATGTATTTAGAATATTCTAGGCTTGTTTAAATGGTGGAGGAGCTGCAACCACCTGTGGAATTGCTAACCTTCCACCCAAATGATGGCAAAGTTGTCTTCTTACATTTTGCAGTTCCATGGTCTTGTGCAACATGCGGAAGAGGGTATTGAAAATGGCCGGCCAACTATGAAATATGGGGCTACAGAAGTTCTGAACTACACAGGTACTGGTTTCGATTAACAGCCTTTTTATTAAAAAAAACTTACAATTTTCTCGTGCATTTTGGATTGCATGAATCTTACTTTCATTGTAGTTACCAGTTTGTCAGGGTCTGGTAGAAAGCATTGATTGAGACCAAAAGCTAATGTGATGATTGCCATGGAGCAAATGTAACTATCTGCAATTATGAGTTTTACTCATCAAAGTGGATGATTTTACTTTTGAAGTTAAACTTTCCTTCGACCTTTACTCTGTGGTAACCATTTGTTAAAAACCTAAGCTGTAGCCTATTCTGCCTCGCTTAAAATTATTTTTCCACATGCCAAATTGCGCGTATTAGTTTCCCAGCAATCCTTATTTTGTGCTTATGATGCACTTCTTTGTGTGCCTACACTTTTCAGGTATGTTTTGTAATAATTCAGGAAACAGACATATGTTAATGATGACAATTTGCTTGTATGATTCTTCTCATATTGGGTGCCTCCAGCATAATTCCTATCTGACACTCTGACCATTGATGACATAAACCCAGCCTGAAAGACATTTTAATTATGTCTCATTGACATTGTAAATTTGTATATGTAATTATTTGAGTTGTTGTCCTGATGCTCTCATCTTATTACTCTTATAAAATTTTTACCCACTTTGTAATATCTCTTATTGCTTATTTTTTGGTTGTACTACTTCTTTCTTGTGTGCTTTATATTTTGCCAGTGTCCAGATTCTTGTGTTTGAGTAATTTTCCCTGCTATGTATCTATATTGTGTCATTCTAGTGTTTGAGTAATTTTCCCTGTTATGTATTTATATTCTGTCAAGTTCATTTCACCTGACTCTATTTTCAGTGCAAGTTCTTCTTTCTTTTTCCTAGGGTTAGGGCCATGACTACAAAGAGGGTTTGAGTGTGATTCCATTTCCACTAAAGAAGGTAAAATGAAAAATCCAATTCAATTTGGAGGAGAAAAGGTTGAAGGAGCCAAAGAAATTGAAGGTGTTGCTGACCCCAAAGAAAAAGGCTTTGGCATCTAAACTTTTTGTCTCTATTATTTCTTTCCTTTTTCTCAATTTGGGTTTTTTTTTTCCCAGAACAAAAGACCAATTCTTTTACTCTTGATATAAGCCCCAAACCCCTTCAATTAATTTATAGGTTTAATGGATTTGTGGGTTCAAATTTTCTGGGTTGCGGTTTGAATTTTCTTTTGTTTGATGGTTTTTGGATTTGCCTTGATGGGGTCAAAATCTTGTCATTGATAAGGCAGGGACATAATGAGGTCGAAATCTTGTCATTGGTAAAGCCACTGCTAAACTAGAAATAGAACAACAAGCTTAACCCAAAAAATTTGAATCGTCCCAGAAAATTGGACCTTCTTGCTCTCTTTTTACTGTATTCAATGCCTTGGGATCTCGTCCACTGTATTCTTTTGAAGTTTTTGAAAAAAAAATCTGAAAAATATGTTTCAATCATTAATTGAATTTTTTTAATTTAAAAAATTTGAAGAAAAATTTATAAAATTGAAAAATTAACCACAACATATAACAAAAAGTTGGACAAGCCTTAATTGAATAAACTTAAAAATTAGAGGACTGAAATGAACAAAAGTAAAGTTAGAGATCTAAAATGAAATTTAAAAAAAAAAAAGTTAAAGGGTCAATTTTATATTTTACCTTTAATATATATATTATATATAGTTCATAATTAATGAAAAAAAAAGAAAAAAGGAAGAGTTGCTCCTCAAAATAGACCAATTGCCTTTTTGATAAACTCAAAAGCTTCACCTATATTTTCATTAAAAATAATAATAAAAAACCTCTATAATACATAAATAAAAAGCCCAATAAAATGTAAAAAGGGGGCTTGGGTTCGAACTCTAGAGGTGCTTGTTTGATAGAAAAGTTTGAGTAATGTTGTTTATAATTTTTTAAAATACGTGGATGAAAAAAATGTACGTGACAATGTTTAAAAATTGAAGAGAAATGTTTGAAATATCCTACCAAACTGCCAATGTCCCTTCAACTTTGTGGCTCAACTAAAGAAGACATAAAAGAAAAGCCCAACTCAGTCACAGCCTCATATACAGTGGAAGATATTTATACGAGAGCGCGAAATCTGACCGTTAAATTCGTTGGTAGATAAAGGTTCAATAAAATATATGGTTGCTTCTTCAAGCTCTCACTTCACTCTGAGTTTCAACTTTAAAAATGGCGAGTACTCTCACGCGCCATCACCTTCTCTGCCTATACTCACCGAAGCCCAATCCATCGTCGTTTAAATCCCAATCCCCAATCAGAAACCCTAATTTCTCGTTTCGCCTTCGAACCACCATGCTCAAATCTTCGCCGCGGAAACGCGCTTCCACCTCAATAGAAACCCCGCCGCAAGACCCCAAACCCGCCGAAACTCCTCCGCCTCGGGTCGACCCGGTCCCTCCGTCGTTTTCTTCTCGTCTTCGTCGTTTAAGGTACGCTCCATTTTTTAGCTATAAGTTCTCAATTCCATGTCGTTTAGGGCTTTATATGTTTGTGATTTTTTTTTTTTTTTTTTTTTTTTTTTTTTGCAGAGATGGGATTAAGTTCGATGAATTGGCACTGGAGATTTTGTCGATTGCATTGCCGGCGGCGTTGGCTTTGGCCGCCGATCCGATTGCGTCTTTGGTTGATTCTGCCTTTGTTGGCCACTTAGGTATTCATTTTGTTGTTGATTTTGAAGTGTTTGATTAATTTTCTGAATGAATTGTTGGTACTATTGGAAATTTTGAATGTTCAGGTTACTGATTTGGGCAGTCTTTGCATATTATTTGGTATTAGTGTGTGTGCATCTATTAATCTTGCTTATTAACTCTGTCATGAAGTTCATAAAATCCTATCCATCCATTGTGAAACGAGCGGAATTGATGATGTGGCAAAATCCGATACACTCAGGCTATAAAAGTGATAACTAGTTTTCATTTTGTTTTTGTTTTATGACTGTTAATAGTTTTTTGCTTTGTTAAATTTCTCCTTTAGGATCGGTTGAATTGGCTGCGGTTGGGGTATCGGTTTCGGTTTTCAATCTGGTGTCCAAATTGTTTAATGTTCCATTGCTCAACATCACAACGTCATTTGTTGCTGAGGAGCAGGCATTGATTAGTAAAGCCACTAAAGATTCTGAAAGGGACAAAGGTAAGTAACTGTGGCATATTTGTATGTAAATTTTTTTTTTTTTTAGTTTTGGATTTTATCTATTTATTTATTTAATGGGGGATTTGTTTTTGTGATTGTCATTAAGATTGTGCTGGTGAGCACAAAGGCAAGGTTCTCCTTCCCTCCGTATCAACTTCTTTAGCACTTGCTGCTAGCATTGGCATTGCTGAAGCTGTTGCACTCTCTTTCGGCTCTGGTTTCTTGATGAATATCATGGGTATACCTGCTGTACGTAGACTTTGCTAAAGTATGAATTTAATAATCAATGAATTGTTTATTAATTATTACCAAAACGTTCTCTTGTATTTTAGAGTCATTGTTGTATTTAGTTGATCTTTGTTGATTTTTTTAATCGTGTAATGAAAGTGTTGATGTTTTTAGTGGAACTCTTTTTGATTGGTCTCGGGCTTGGGGACTTACGTCTAGTGATTCTCTCCCTTCTTTTCTTAGCTCCCTTTCTCTTTTGTAATTATTCTGCTGTTTGGTCTTCTTTTTTGTTTTTTCTCTATTTTCTTCTTCTTGTATTTTCTGGGTTTGCTCTATGTCCTTCATGCATAGAGTAGACTTTCGTATATATATCATTCTTACTTATCAAAAAAAAGAAAGTGTTGATGCATTAGTCTGTTTTTTACATGATAAAAGATACTGATATATTTTGAAGGAAAATTTTGAATATCTACAGCAAAAAAATTTTATTTTTATTTTTTATAAAATATTAACAATGGTTAACTTATATATTTCTGTGCTTGGAACTATAACTATGGGTATAGGAATCTATTTTTAGAAAGAATTGTTTGGTCAATCAAGAAATATTGTGAACCAATGGACCATTGCACTATGAATTAATAACCTCAATTTTGGGTGAAAGTTCTGAATGGTCATAAATTACATTGTAAACTGTTACAACTTTCTTTGGAACTCCTAATATGGTAAATCCTATACATTACTCTATACCCATAGAGCTACCTATGGGTATACAGGCAAACACACTATAAATATACTTAAGTTATGAGAGAAGACATTTAATTTTCTGGTGCAAGAAATAGAGCGATGCTCAACATTAGTTCTTAAGTCATTTAGCAATCATAGTGGTGAAGTTCTAGTTAAAGAACTCTAGAAATCAAATTTTTATAATTATGATTTCTAAAAGTTTTCATCGGAGCCTTTAGTCTATTGCAATGTAATATGTGCCTTCTATGTTTGTTTACTTATTTTGATGTGATATGATTTTGTCTTGTATGTTGTATGTTATAAGGCTGGATTTATTATTTGGGAAGTGCTTAATGAGGTTTGATATGTTGTAGGACTCACCAATGCGAGTGCCAGCTGAGCAGTTTCTTACTTGGAGGGCCTTTGGTGCTCCACCAATTGTTATTGCACTAGCTGCACAAGGCACTTTTCGTGGATTTAAGGACACAAAGACCCCTCTTTATGCCATTGGCAAGTTGCAGCATGCTTCTCTCTCTACCTCCTTTTATATATGTGTGTGTGTGTGTACGGTACATATTGTACCTGTACATTTAGATTTATATTCCTTTTGATGCTCAATACAATTTCCGTTCAGGAGTCATTCACTTCAATTTTTTTCTTTTAGCCTATGATAATGAACTTTGAGAGCCTTTCTTAGGTATTTAATGATTGATGAGTTTATGGATTGTCCAATTTATAGTATTTTTGAACATCTGTTTTAAGAGAACTTCTACTGGAGATTGAGATGTTAAATTTGGAATTATGCAGTTTTGCTTGACTTACCAATCAGTTTGTAGACCTCAACTAACTTATCAAAAAAAAAAAAATTTGTAGACCTCAACTAGTTAGATCATATTTACACACATGCACTCACTCAAGTATTAATCCCATTATTCTATTGTCACACATAACGAGGTTCACTAAATAGATTTTCTCTGTCATGATGAGATTGCTAACTGTATATATGATGAATGACTCTTAAATACAGGTGCAGGCAACTTACTTAATGCATTATTGGATCCAATATTGATCTTTCTTTTTGGTATTGGCATTGGTGGGGCTGCAATTGCTACTGTGATTTCTGAGTATGTCAGTAATGTGGTAAACTTTATAATGCTTGGTGTTCTTGTAAGTTGCATATTGTTGTCAACTTTCCTATCCTAACAGATTCATTTTTGTACATTTTTCACCAGATATTTAATTGCTTTTATTCTTCTTTGGGAACTGAATGGAAAAGTATTGCTTATTTCTCCAAACATTGATGGGAGAAAAGTTGCTAGCTATCTAAAATCTGGTAGGTTCCTTTGCCAACTAAGTTTTACAGTTGTCTGACTGAACTTTTACTCTCACAATGCTTGTACTCCTTTAAGTAACAAAAATCTCAAGAAGAGAGTTATTCTTTTGAAGTTTTCTGGATTATCAATTGCTATAGGCAGTAGCTAACTGGCATGAAGCTATGTTATCTTGAAGCAAGATTTTTCAAAAAAAATAAAATTGTAACTGGAAATAATGATGTTGATGAGTACTAGACTAGAGAAAACAAGTTTTTAGGGTTTTGTAGGCAGTTTCTCTCCCTTTGTTCCTTAGCTCTCTCTTTCTTTGTAATTAGTGCTTCTTTTATGTTTTTGCTTTTCTCTCTTTTTTTGTACTTTTTGTTATGCTTTGTGCTACTTTGCATTTAGCAGTTTTTGAATATACATCTTTCTTACTAAAAAAAAAAAAAAGGGTTTTGTAGGCAGTCACATACCAGCCTTTTGCAAGTTTTGTGATTTGATTGTTGCATTTATGATTTAGTCCTTGTGGGGTATTCATGAACTTGTGATTGAGTTTGCAATATTTTTCTCTCAACAAAATAATTGCTTTTTGCATAACAAGTCTAATATCTGTCTGAATATTTGGGCTTACGTATTTTTGTAGAATTCATGGCTTATCAGTTAGCATCAAACCAAACCCAGTTGGCTACCTTATGCTAAGCAACTATTTTGTAGAAACAACTCCAAGTAACCATGCAGGTTGAAGGAAGCAAAAATGGGTGTAAAAGATAATTTATATTTGTCTTCTGTGCATATTTATGTTCTTGAGTTAAGTCAAGTGGGAAGATAGTTAACCAAACAGTGAGATATGGGGTATGCGTGATCATTGTGTTTGGTACAGCTACAGAAGCTCATAAAAGATTACTTTGGCACAACCATTGCATTGTTATTAAATCCATATCATTAACTGCAATCCATATCCTTAAGTCAAATAGTGTTCTCAGAAGGTAAATGATTATATATTACTTTAAACTTTATCTTGTTATGGTCTTCATGATGGTTGCCTTTCTGGCCTGACAGAAAAGCTGCATAGGTGAACCAGAAGAACAATAAATTAGTACTGATCATGCAATACCGTAATTTTTTTAAGCTTCTCCTCTTAATTACTAGTTCTGGTTATTTATTTTGCAGGTGGGCTTCTCATTGGGAGGACCCTAGCTGTGCTTGTAACCATGACACTGGCGACATCCATGGCAGCTAGAGAGGGTCCTATACCTATGGCTGGTCATCAAATTTGCATACAAGTTTGGTTGGCAGTGTCTTTGCTTACTGATGCTTTAGCTCTTGCTGGTCAGGTATAGTTTGCGCATGCCAGTGTGTCCCACGTGTAATCAAGTTGTTGACAATGAATTGAACCAAAAAAAGTGTCTTTGGAGTAGCTGGGAAACTTCTGTAGATCTCTGTAGAATTAATTTTTTGGGACGTGTAATTTCCGTTTATAATTACAATCTGATCTCAGCCATTAGAGATGCCTTTGAGGTTTACATATATGCTTAATGACTTGGGACCAATTTAAACCCCCACCCACACACGCCCACAAAATGAGAAAAAATGTCTAGTCATCAGGTATGAAAAGCATAATAAATTTCAAATATCTAAGTCCTGAGTTTGACTTTGGAGATTCTGTTGGATGAGAATAATGGAAATGCATGCTACACATTACAAATAATCTGAAGTTCATATTAAACTTACTCGGTTTTTTTTTTTTCTTGAAAACTGAACTTAAAGCTATTATGAAGCTTTTTCCAGCCTATTTACTTGCAAGAATCAATCTGGTAATTGTTTTGGAAAATTCATTGTGTTTGGTTAGCACCAAATTGAGGGGTGGTCAGTCTGGAGAAGATTTGTTAAAAAGTTAAAAATCAACATGCAGAGGCTGTTTGTTCTGCTCTGATTCTATGCTCACATGCCTTGTGTCCAGTATCTGAGTGGATGATTTTAACAGATATATTATACAAGAATAAAATTTGGTGATTCTGGTTAGGTGCAACTTCTGTGCTGGTTATAATTCTAATCAGCTAAGATGGAAGACTTATTTATAGGAGCATGGCACATAAAATGTGTTGTTCTCTATCCCAATACACACACACACACATTTGCAGACATAAGCTGCAACTGGGTGAGATGCTTTGGTTGAGTCTTCACTGTTTCTGTCATCATATGCATAATGCATTGGTCATTCTTACAGGCTCTGCTTGCAAGTGGTTACTCACAAGGAAATTATGAACAGTCACGTCAAGTGATTTACAGAGTTCTTCAGGTTTATACTATTATCCTAACTTTTATCTCATTACCATTTTGAACAGGTTTCGATTTTATCACCAAAGAACAAACATGGAAACTGACTAAATATTTCTATGCTTTTGTGCTTCAGATTGGTTTAGTGTCAGGAATTGCATTGGCTGTTATTTTATTTCTTGGATTTGGGGCATTTTCTAGTTTGTTCACCACAGACTTGGAAGTTCTGACAATTGCCTGGTCTGGTATTTTGGTAAGAAACTATATATCTGAAAGTTTAATAATTGGACAGCTTTTTACCTTTTGGATTGAAGCTGAGAATGATCATTGTTTGTACTCTTTTGAAGTTTTATGTTATCAAACTAAAGTATTTAGTCCTTTCAGATCTAGTAAAATTTAGTCGCTCTATAATAAATGGATCCACTACAGATCTAGTAAAGGTAGATATTGGATCCACAAGGTTTGAACCCACTGTGAATGTCATAGGTAACCTTCCCATTTTATTCCCCACCAGTCAATCTGTAGCCTGGCGATTGAAAATGGTTTGACTTTCATATCTTGGTTATGGAGTGGTAATAATATTCTGTAATACATTTCTTGTTAAATAGTATGTTTTGATATCTAACTGAAAGCCATAATGTTGAGATGTTACTTACAAAAAAAAAAAGAAAAAAAAAAGGTTAAGTTCAAAAGAGAAATTGAATAAAAAATCTTTATATGGTGTTAGTTTACTTCATATATATATATCCCCACCAAACTAAAATTCCAGCCTCTGCCACTGGTGGTGACAGCTTATGTTCTTCCCAGTTTAGATGTCTTATTTTAGAATCAGTAAATGCAAAGGGTCGGCAGGGTAAGGTTGAACCCTTAAATTTTGGCGAGGACACACACAGTGGGAGTTGACTGATGCAAATATGGATGATTTTTATAATTTTATCTATAAAATTCTTGTAACAATCATCATCATTTATGAAAATTGTGTTTTTGTTTAAAATATTTAACATATTACTATTCTGCAGTTTGTTGCTGGATCACAGCCAATGAATGCTTTAGCATTTGTTCTTGATGGGCTCTACTATGGGGTTTCAGACTTTGGATATGCTGCCTACTCTATGGTGCATCCCTCTTTCTATTATATCATTATTTACTGATTTGATTTATTCTCCTTTCTCAGCTCTTTTGTTGTGATGCATAGGTGCTCGTTGGGTTGATCTCTTCAATGTACCTGCTTGTGGCTGCTCCAGCATTTGGTCTTGCTGGTGTCTGGTCAGGGTTGTTTCTCTTCATGACCTTGCGTGTAGTAGCTGGAATTTGGAGGTAAACTAATTTCTAATTCTGTGTATGAGGCAACATCTAGTCATGGCATATAATTGATGGTGAAGTCCGGTATCAACTGTTACATGGTATCGCTTTAGTTTGGTGTTGCTTTTTTTTGGGGGGGTGGGTTGTTGGGATGATGAATATTTGAATTTGACCAAGCTCAGTGAAGAGCGTGATTCATGTGACTGGCAATAGTTTGGTTTGGTTTGTTCTGCTTAAGTTCTTACAATGATATCATGCAGATTGGTTAACTCACAAGGTCTTTTGTATTCCCAAAATTAGTTATTTTGAACGTGGCTTTGGAATTAATTAGGGATATTTGGGTTGAGTCATATCCACTTGTTATCAGTCTGCTCTTTTGGTCTAAGCCTGATACTCTTTTGATCATATTCCCTTAGGTTGGGATCAAAAAGTGGACCATGGAAAATGGTCTGGTCTGAGATGAAGCAAGAAAGTGAGTGAGATTTGGTCAAGTTCTGCATCCCTTTCCTCTGCCATCTGCTATGCTTGTTGAGTGCCATCCAGGTCCTGGGACATCACACTCTTTTAAGTTACCCTTATTTTGAAGTCACTCAAACAAACTTTTACCAGTGCCAGTCACAAGAATTTTGCGTTGAGGTTTTCAACTGAGGTATACTTTTATTGAGGCCGCGTGGATTCATTAACCATAGTATCTGTCAACTGCTAACAACTGACTGGATATAAGTCTGGCTGGTTTGATAAGGTGGCAGAATGTATTATTGGAGGAAGCTGAAGGTAAAAACAGTTTCAGGCGCAAGTTGTTGTCCCTTTCAGGCTTCACCAAGTTCAGTAATCTTTCAGATTTTTGTATTGTCTTCGAGCTTTCTCCTACTCCCAATTGGTAAATTTGACCCATTTATATGTGTATATATATATATATACACACACACACACACACTATAGGACAAACTACATTAGGACAATATCCTACCAAGATTGATCGGCATTTTCAGTTTGTACGCATGTTACTTGCCTGTTTTTGTCGATCTAAACCATTTACATTGATTTAAGAACAGCAAAGATCAAAGAACTCTACATTTTGTATGAGCTATTAGAACCAAATGATTAATTTGAACATTGTGTAAGCCTTCCGTAGATAGGGTTTATATGTTTGCTTTTGAACACTATGCGAATATGTCAGTCATTAAATAAAATTAATTTAATTTCCAAAACAATATGGGATTGCTAAAGGAATTTGAAAAGAGCCTGGCATTTAAAATGCCAAATTGCCAACCAACACCCACAGTTAAACTGAAAATACCTTTGGATAGAAGCCAAAGATATAGCAATAATTATAAATTATCTCATGTATCTATCATATGATCTCTCTCAAACCATGGATCCCACAATTGTGTGAAAGCAAAATCCAAATTTGTGAGAGATAGTACACCATCGACTTTGATGTAAATGTCTGAGTAGGTCTGTTGGTGCTGACCTCCATCGGAATTCACGACATTTGTGTTGCTAATTTGGCTAAGATAGCATTTCTTGGGGTCTGACTTGTAGCAGAGAATTCTTAACTACTTAAGCGCAGCTTGCTTCTTTCTTTTCCATTAATCGAACTGCCCTCTGCTCACCCAAAAAATAAAATGATAGCATAGCATTTTTTTTTCCCTCTCCTTTCAGTATATGACTTATAGCAGATAGAGAATTCGCTCTTTGGATTGGATAACATTACATTTTTTTTCTGAAACTCGATTGGATATCTTGAGTTTTAACAAAAATGAAATGTGATAATAATGGCCATTTCTTTTTTTTACATAACAAGAATACAAAGATTTTTCTTATTAAAAAAAATTAAAACAATGAATCTCTTTTTCATAATCCACCCAGTTACATTGAAAGAGTACAAATCTCACAACTGACTCGTAAAACATCCTAATATCGTACCTAATATCCCCACTTGGGGGACCATAAATCAAAATATTGCTGCTCTTCCAAAAAGCGAGTATCATAATCTGATTTCACGACATCCCAATTGTGACCTCCTCCTGATTCTAGCTGCGTATGCTGTTCCGATATGCCGAAATTATAGTCCACGCCGGAATCTAACTCTTGCTTTTGATTTGAGCTCCCAGGCAAATAAGTGTCTGAGTTCTGCAACCGGTGATAAGACGGACTTCCTCTTAGTGGGTAGCCTATAGATGCCGACTCCAATCGATTAAAATCATAATTTCCCTCTTGTTTCAATGTAGAATTAACACTGCTGCTTTCACCCAAAGGCTCAATAGCTCTGTTTGTTGACCAAAGATGCAGGTAGTGAGACCTGTTGTCGAAACCATTACTGTAATTGGAATCTGTATAATTTTCTTGTTTGTCTTCCCTTGTCAAAGCTTTATCAGATTTGACAACATTATAAGAAGGCTCATACAAGTCATTATATTCATTGAAAAAATTACAATATTGAAATTCCGTGATTTCTGAAAGTTCTCTCTTCATTTGTTTCTTCATCATCGGCATTTCACCTTCAACATTACAAGGCTTGCAATAACTTATTTGATTGCAGTTTACATCTATAGGTGCATCATGCAATACATCATAAGTATTGTGGAAATCAATATAGTCGTTGAATTTACATATTTCTGATAATTCTCCCATCTTTTCATCTCTCATTATCGCCATATTATCAGTTTTTGGATTGCAGTCCACATCAGTGGTCACACCATGCAAGAAATCATAAATACCGTTGAAGCCATCGCCAGAATTTAATACTTCTGCAAAGTCTCCATTAGTTTCTTCCCTCATTTCCATCATGTCAATTTCAGCATCATCAGAAAACTGGCGAATACTTGTATTTGAGGCCGCATCTATGGGTTCATAATGCAATTGATTATTACGTTTATCACTGAAACCACTGGATTTTAAACCTCCTATAAGTTCTCCCTCCATTTCTTTGCTCACTGTCGACATTTCAACTTCAACATCATTTGAAGGGTTAGTAACAGATCTTAACTTACATTTCACTTTTTTAGGCTGTCTCAAAGTGTGTTCTAGCTTCAATTCCTCAGTCTCATTATTCTGAGAACAGCCAGGTATGCAACCCTCAGAACGTTCTTTTTTTAACTGGTCAGAACGTTCTGGAGTTGCCTTCAATTCCTCTGTTGATTCATTTGACACGCAGGCCTCAGAACAGTTTTGTTTCTCTTCTGATTCCTTAACAGCAACTTTGGAACGGTAAAGCTTGCCTGCAGGGGACAGATTATTCATCTTTGATTCCTTAAACTCACCAACACCGTAACTATCTGATAATTCCTTTGGTGAGCTTTTAAATGTATCTGAGGACAATACATTGGAGTACGTTGATTCCTCACAGTACTTGGGGAAATTTAGACGAGCCAAATTACCATACATAGCTTTTGCAGCTTCATCATAAGCAAGAGCTGCTTCAACAGCACTGTCAAAAGTACCAAGCCAAAGCCGGCTACTCTTTCTCGGTGCAGGGTCCCCATTAAACGGTTCCCGAATTTCGGCCACCCACTTGCCCCAAGTCCTCTGTCTAACACCTCTATATTTGCAACCTGAGTTCTCCGGGCCGCCTTTTCCCGGCATACACCCCTTTGTTGAGCCCTTGGCCGGAAGTTTACGTGTCACATCAAATCCATCTTTTCCAAAATCATATTGAATGTTTAATTTCTTCCACTTTGCTAAAGTTTCTTCTATTGAATCACACCCATTACGTCTCTTTCTTGATTTTCTATCCCTGAAATCACCCACCACCAAAAATAAATAAATAGATAAAAATTCAGTTTAACCATGTACAAAAACTATAAAGTTTATTTAACAACAAATGAATGAGTTTATAAGTTCCTCCCTTTCAACAGACGAAGTCCATTTTTTTCTAAAAGCTTAAAAAGATTTTGATCCTCGAATGCTTTAATTGTAGATTTTTTTTTTTTTTTTTTTTCGTAAAATACTATTTTGGTTCTTAAACTTTACAAAAAGTTTGTTTTTGGTCTCTAAATTTTAAAAAGTTCTTTTTTTATCCCTAAACTTTGTAAATAGTTTTTTCAATAGGTTAAAGACAAAATAAAGATGAAAAAAGAACTTTTTAATAGTCAGGATGAAAAACAAACTTTTGGTAAAGTTTAAGAACATGTATAAAACATTTTCAATAGTTTAAAGATGAAAGATGGAATTTTCAATAGTTTAGGGACAAAAAAAGAAATTTTAAAGTTTAGGAATGAAGAACAAACTTTTAATAAAGTTTAGGGACCAAAATAGTATTTTACCTTTTTTTTTTTTTTTTACAAAATAGAAATAGTATTCTAATCTAATCTAAGGGTACGTTTGGTACACTGAATAGAAATTACGACAAGATTTGTAATCTTTATTACTAGAAATAAAATGTGTTGTAATGTAATAACTAAACCTATTCATTAGTTTGGTTGTGAGTTATAACATTAGAATATAACTTAACATTTATTTTAGAAAATTTCTTACTCACATAATTATATTTCCTTAAAAATTGTTATTTTTAAATTTAAGAGAGATATGTGTTATTTTTTATAATTTTTAGATGTATATGAAAAGTTTGTTTACTTAGAAATATATTAAGTTTTGAAATTATTGCACTTACTAAAGAATAGCTAATACAACCTTTTAAAGATGAATAGTTATTCCTCATTTTAAAGAATAACTATTCATAAGAAATTATTATTCTTTGTAATAAAAATATAATCAAACTAAAGAACAACTATACCATAAGAATAACTATTATATTACAGCACCTATTACCTACCAATCATGCCCTAAGTGTGTAGGTATAAAGCTAAGCAACAAGAAAGCAAAACAATGTATATTCACAAAGCAGATAGTAAAAGACCAGTAATGACCAAGGACAAGGGCCAAATGAGTATGAAATCAAGTACAGACCATATACTCATACAAAATAATGAAATATAAGAAACCCATATCAAAGATATGGACAAGGAGGTTCATACTTAATATAATTTAGAGAGAGAGAGAGAGAGAAAAAAAAAAAAAAAAAAAAAAAAAAAAAAAGCTAGAGAGATGTAAAATTTTCTTAGTGAAACTTACATGAGAAAGTCTTGTCGAAAATGAAACTCACTCGTCAACAATCTCAGACTTCAGGCGAGTTCAACGTGGCTCCCTTTGTATTACACTTATGCTATCCTCTCCCTCTTTCTGCGTAAGCTTTGTGAAAAGGTTTACTCTCTTGCTTTTGCTATATATCCTCTCTCTTTCTGTGTAAGCTTTGCGAAAAGGTTTACTCTCTTGGTGTGGTAGGGTATATATATATATGTTATGTGTTTTGAGCCACTAGATATCTCAAGGTCGTTCTTAGCATCTTTGACTTGTCGCCTTTGAAAACTTGGGGACGAAGGAATTGTTAAACAGAGGACTGTTTCAGAGATAGTATTAAGTAAGTTTGATTTTTATGCTTCTGAAATGGATAAAATATTTGCTGACATAGAAAGCAAAAGCAATTTGATTTGCAGCTGTGCCGTAAAATATATGGGGACAATTTTGCTTACAGGTAGCGCACCTCGTTTTCTTGGGGTACAAGATTTTTCTGGTCCTTTTTCTTCTCGTACCTTCCAGCTGGGCCATTCCAGCCAAGTTTTAGTTTTGTTTGTTTTAGTCAAGTTTCACTAAAAACTGTAGCTCTACCTTCTAGGAAATTGCGGCTACTTCTAACATGGTTTTAAGATCCGGACCGTTCAAAAAATCGGTAAAGAATAAAAAGAAAGGTTCAAAGTTTTTAAGGTCGAATCGAGTTCGAACTGCGATGACGTCATAATCATTTTAATAATTAATTAAAGCTAAAATATAGATATTAAATTTATAAAACTAGCAAAATTCACTAATATATCTATATATGTGAGGGAAATTTAATGATTTTAAAGATGGATAATTTAATTAAGTAGAATAGAATTGTGTTAAGTTGTTTTTATTTTAAAAAAAAAATACGTCAAGTTTACTTCAAGTATTTTTTTTTTTTTTTTTTTGTTGGGTTATTGTTGAGCATCAACTAACAAGCTTAACTGAGTGGTTAGGCTCTAGCTTCAACTATGACCATGCCTAGGTTCTAATCTTGGTAAGCGCATTTTCTGATTTTTTTTATCTTATTTAAGAGGCATAGGCAACGGTTTTAAAAAATTTGTCTTGTCATCCAGTTCATGATATGTTAAAAAAATAAAAAGTTTTATATTCCTTTAAATAAATGATAAGATATCTTAAGTCCTTATTCCCTATAATCATATATTTTATAAAAAATAGTTTTATCATTTTATGGACTCCCAATTTTTTGTTTTTTTTTTTTAATTTAAAAAATTGGTAGTTGAAAGAGGGGAAATGTTAATTGAACTACAAGAATTTTATATAACTCCTAAATTTAAACATTATAAATTTCTTCATTGAAGAGTGGGAATTCGAGCAATAAGCTTTCAAAGAATGGCAAATCTTTATATTTACAACAAATATAAAATTCTCATTACATTAAAATATCATCAGTGTCATGTTGATTAACATGTGGATCTATAATTGATCTCAAAATTTCAGTTGTGTTGTGTTGTGTTGCCTCACCAACAAGCTACACTAATTCAATACATAATCACACTACCTTATTAGCAAAATTATGCGCACAAGAAATATTAAAATATATCCCATCCAATAACTGAATAGATTTTCATAGATCGAGTATATATAAATTGCCAAGAATTTTGATTCTCAATTAGTTAGCAAGATTCAAATCGCCTCTCCCATTGTAATTGTCAAATTTATAAAAAACAAAGAGTATATACAAAGTAATACTTTCTTGAAGTATTTAAATCATTATTCTTGATTTCTAACTAGATCATCAATTATCTCAAATAACACTTTTAATCCTAATAGATCCTAATAGATCATGATTATTTAGACATCTTCAACTGATTAGTATATTTTAGCTTAAATGTCATCAAACTAGATCTTTTATAAATAAGCTTTACGATATATTCTAGCATTTTCAGTTTAGAATAACTAGTCGAATTATTTCAAATTGACATAAATATCACTAATTTATTATTAGTTTCCTCCAATATTTCAATAATTTTTGTTGTAAAATTTTTTATTTTATAGAAAAAATTGAAGACAATAAGGGTTGATCATACTATATGTATTTATTTATAAACTTAATAATTGTGTGATGTAGTGACTGACATAGATAGACATGTGTGGGGGCCTAAGCCCAGCTGCGATGTTGGGCCTTGGGCCTGTCCGAGGAGGGGTGCCTCCTCGGATATATTGATCGTTCACCAAGCCTGGGCCCATTGGTCAAAACAAGTACATGAGGAGCTCCAACAGTGGGTGTGCACTCCGGGGGCACGAGAAGAAACAAAGAGCTAGGGGGCGCCTAGAGAGTAGGAATGGCGACGGGTCGGGTTCGGGCCGGGTTTTTTCATACCCGGACCCGACCCGCGGGTCTTCACCTGTTACCCGAACCCGGCCCGTTTAATAAACGGGTCTTTTTTTAGCCCCAAACCCGGCCCGTCGGGTCTCCGCGGGCCCCGTCCAGTGCCTTCTAGGCCCATTCCGTGGCCACTTAATCCAACCCAATCTTATTTATTAAAAAAAAAAAAAAAAAAAAAAACCCAAACGCAAACAGCCAAACACAAACACAAATCAATCAACGATTCAACATTGTTATCAGTTAAATCATCAAACTCCATTTATCATTTATGGAAGAAACAAAACTTTGATTTTTACATTTATGGACAGATTTTTACATCAACACAATATTCACTCCGATTTTTACATTTTGAATCCTCAAACAAATACCCAAAAACAAAAACTACTGAGAGAGGAACAAAACTCCATTTATCATTTATGGACAGATTTTTACATATTAAATCCTCAAACAAAATACCCAAAAACATAAACTACTAAGAGAGGAAATGAACCCAAAAAAAAAAAGAACAAAAAAAAAAAAAAAAAAAGAAGAACTTAGACCACTAAATCTCTCTCCGATCTAACAAGCACAGGCTCCACTGTGTCAAACACGGCAACCACCACGAGATTTGTGCTCCTCCACGGCGGTGAGGGTGTGTCGAAATGAGAGTGAAGGTGAGGATGCATGTGAGTATTTGGTCTTGTTCATTAAAAGTGAGAGTGAAGGTGATATGTGAGTATTTGATATGTGAGGGTGGGTCGGAATGAGAGTGAAGGTGAGGATGATGAGCTGATTAGGGAGAGTGAGATTCAGTGAGAGTGAGATTCATTGAGGGAGGCGGCTGACTTGAGAGAAGAAGGAGATAAATGAGTTTAGGTTAGGGTTTGTGATATTTATATAGGTAGGTTTTTTTGTAATTTTGTATTTAAGCTAAACGGGTCGGGTCGGGTCCGGGTTCGGGCCGGGTTTTTGACAAAACTCGGACCCGACCCGGACCCATTTCGGGTTTTTTTTTTTTAAATCCAAATCCGACCCTATTATTTATCGGACCGGGTAAAACCCGACCCATTAGGGTCGGGCCGGACCGGGTACCCGCGGGTCGGGCTTAAATTGCCATCCCTACTAGAGAGGGGCTACTACCTCCACATTAAATGCCTGGCAGCTACTCTCCTAGCCGCATTTATGTGGAGGAGACCCCCAAACAGTGTTGCCTTGGCTACCACAACTCACGAGAGGCTGAATATGGTGGCTGATGGGACAGGTACTCAAGTGATAAAACAGATAATCAACAAGTGGAGGCTCAGAATTATCCCAAGGGAGGGTATATAATGTAAGGGACCCCTGAGGAAAAGAGGGGAGGAAAAAAAGGAGAAAGAAAAGGAAAAGAAAAGAAAGAAAGAGAGGATAGGAAAAGAGAAACTCTCCTCGGACGTAGCCGAGGATGCCTGTTTATAAGAAAGGTTGAGAGTTTATCCTGCAACAATCCCAGCAACATTGGCCCGTTATCAGGCCTATGCTAACCCAGCCTTCCAACCCATTTCTCTATAAATTCATTGTTTGGAATTCTTGAATTTGGGCTTTATCACCTCATTGGGCTTAGAACTTAAATTACGAGTTCTCACAACATGTTTTATGCATACTCAAGAATGCAAATATCATTTTGATAAAATAGGATGCAAATATTAATTATTTTGATTCTCAATTAGTTAGCAAGATTCAAATCCCCTCTCCCATTGTAATTGTCAAATTTATAAAAAACAGAGAGTATATACAAAGTAATACTTTCTTGAAGTATTTAAATCATTATTCTTGATTTCTAACTAGATCATCAATTATCTCGAATAACACTTTTAATCCTAATAGATCCTAAGAGATCATGATTATTTAGACATCTTCAACTAATTAGCATATTTCAGCTTAAATGTCATCAAACTAGATCTTTTATAAATAGGCTTCAATATATATTCTAGCATTTTCAGTTTAGAATAACTAGTCGAATTATTTCAAATTGACATAAATATCACTAATTTATTACTAGTTTCCTCCAATATTTCAATAATTTTTGTTGTAAAATTTTTTATTTTATAGAAAAAATTGAAGACAATAAGGGTTGATCATACTATATGTATTTATTTATAAACTTAATAATTGTGTGATATAGTGACTGATATGGATAGACATGTTTTATGCATACTCAAAAATGCAAATATCATTTTGATAAAATAGGATGCAAATATTAATTATTTTTCTCTTTTGTTAGACTTTGTTTCAATTGTTGCAAAAGCAACTAAATTGATCAAGAATACCATATTTCAAACCAATTATTTCTCATATAAATCAAAATTTCATTATATTTGTGCGGGGGAAAATCCAAAAGAGTGGGCCTAAAGGCCCAAAAGCTTCCAATGAGTTAATAGCAAACCAAACATAATGGGCCCAAATAAAAGGGAGGTAGCCCAAGCAAAGCTCACCCTAACCACATCCAAAGATTCAACCCAGATAAGCCAGAAGGAAATGTTGTTGCGAATTTCGAAAAGATTTATCCAATGATCACCTATTCCTCGAAAATAGTCCAAGGAGCATATTGACATAGGAAACATATTCGTAACCAATGGAACCTAGAAGTTATTGACATACAATTATTCCGGCAGAGAAACAGTAGAGCAAGGGAGAAAGAAACTTCAGGGAGAAGCGACTATCTCCTCCGCATTAAATGCACTTCACCAAATAACCATTTATAACCAAATGACACCCTTGAATAGTGCTCTAGCAACTTGTTACCCACTCATCTCAACCTCAAAAGAAAGGGAAAATAGGGGATGAGACAAGTATCCTCCCTACTGCACATATCTGCCCTACAAGTGGACAGTAGGAATGAATCCAACCTCAATATAAATAGAAGCTGATCCCCATGCACAGGGGATCCAAAAACTTTAGTCTAAGGAGAAAGATTGTAAAAACATTATATAAGCTTCATTGTAAGTTGTGATATCAAAGAATTGTACTTCTCCTCAGATTGACCGAGGAAGTCTATAAGAGTGAAACACTTTCTTTTCTTCCCTACGTCATCTTTTCTTGTTGTTATTAATTCATTTGAGTTTTCCTTAAACATTTGAGTTAACTTTTTATCCATCTCTACAAATTAGTAGTTTTGGTTTGAACCTCAATCCTTGGGTTGCTTGGTTTTTACTCCATATAATACTTAAAAAATTAATATAAAAAAATAAATATTTTTATTCTACTAGTACTTTTTTAATTACATAGAATAAATATTATAATGTTACATTTTATTAATAGAAATTAGGAAATTTGAATGATTATGATGAATTTTAGTGAATTCAAAAATATTTAATTTTTTATGGCTTTTGCATCAATTATTGTCAAATTAACTAAACATGAGGAAAAATGTCATATTCTAAATCATCAACAACAACAACAACAACTATTATTATTGTTGTTGTTGTTGTTGTTGTTGTTGTTGTTGTAAGGGCATAATTTGATTCCCTAGCCCCAAGGGATGGATGGCTTTAAGCCCAATACAATAAATTTGTAGAGAGTAAATTGGAAAACTGGGCCCTAATGAATTAGACAACAAGTAAATCCAGATGACAAGAAAATGAAGATAGACTAGTTTAATCTAAAAAAAAAATCGTCCTCGGCATAATCCAAGAAGATCAATTCTTATATTTCTTCTCAAGTTTGATTACAAATTCAACTCTTGATTGCTGCAGTATTTTTCCTCTAATTTCTCGATCCCCTTCTCTCAGAACCTCCCGTCCACTTTATACTATCTTTTCTTTTTCATCTATGCCCTCCACGTGTAAATTAGATTGTTGATCTTAATCCTTATCATATCAACACTCTCCTGAAGTCTTTGAGGAGTAGCTGTAAGGCTGAAAACTACTGTTCAGATATCACCTCTTCATTAATGTGGCCAGAAAGTTAGCTGCAAAGTATTCAATGTGGTGGTAGTAGCTTCCCCTTAGATATTTCCCAGCTCCCCTTTGTCCTGTATGTTCGCAATGCATATCCTTATCAATAGAACTTCTTGAAAAGTCACTCTGGATGACTGGACACACTTTCTGGCCTCTGCTTCATTTGTTTGAGGAGATATTCCTCCTCGGCCTACCTCTCCCGGCCTTGACAATCATAGCTTGCCCGTGAAGTTCAAAGTTTTACATCTTTTTCACTATTGATCTATTCTCGGATCACTAAGCCTCCTCGGACCACTGAGCCTCCTCGAACAAGGCCCAATATATATTTTGGGCCCCCCACCCCTACAATTATTATTATTATTATTATTATTATTATTATTATTATTTCAAATAAAAAATAAATTTTTATATAAAATTTATAAAAATAATCATATATAATTAATACACAGCTATAGATAATTAATATATACATTTATCCAAACTTCAAGAACTGGTTAATAGTTCCTAAAACCTTATGATATCCATAGGTCTTGAATTTGAAACCTCTTTAACCACTTCGCCCGGGAGAGATTCCTAACTTTGTTGAGTTCAAGAAGTGAGGCACTCTTACCCATAATTCAACGAATTAATTGATAAATGAAATTAAGACAATATGACAAACTGTACCTATTAAAAGCTTGTCAAGACAGATAATACGATAACGCAAATCTAGCAACCGAGACAGATAATTGAATGAATTAATTATCTGGTAATGGAATTGAGAGGCTAGTGTATAACGATATGCATCAACAAGAGGGATTTTTTTTTTAATTTCTCCACTTGAAGCACATTAACTGGAGTAGATGCATATTCGCTTCAGGCTATTATTTTATCTCCTCCATTTGCCTAGCCTTCCCTCATTTTCTTTCCTGGTTGTTCGGCCCTCACCCAAGAGAAGGCACCTATATCTCAGCCCCCTGCCAAACCTCTACCTCAGGAATCATTTCTATGTAGCATTGTAAAATATATGCAGTATCTTCGATTATCAATAAATACTTCTTATGTTGCAATTTGGAAGCATATTGAGATAGTTCATAGAAATTTGCTTCAGAGAAACAAAGGAAGCACTAGTTAAGCTCTGCAAAGTGCAAACTAAAGAACATCCAAATCCCATACAATGGCTTCCTCTCTCTCTCTCTACCTCTTCTAAAATGAAATGGAGGATAGCTACTAGAAACAAATTTAAATTTGAAATACAGCAACAAGATCTCAAGCTAATAGCGAGGTTTCAAAGTACCAAAGTAGATCATGAGGGGACAGCAATAGCACCGTCCAGCCATATGACCTCTATTGTTGCTAATGCATGCTAATGCAAATTGATATTTACTCCAATTGCCGAGGCAAAGCCTTCCCTCAGAAACTCACAACAAAAGGCAGCAACTGCACCATCCAGCCATATGATTAATATGACCTCTATTGTTGCTAATGTAAGTGGAAATGACCACAGCAAGAGTCCATAGTCCAGCCGCCAAGGCAAGCCTTCGATAAAGAACTCACAACGAGGGGGCAAAAACAGCTCTGTCTGGCCATGACCTGTACTGTTGCTAATGCAGATGTATGACCATAGTAAGACTCCTTATTCCAGCTGCCAAGGCAAGCTTTATACAAAGAGCTTTAGAAGTGAATGGAATGAGTCAAAAACACAGAGAGAAGGGCAGTGACTTGATCAAGGGTCAGCACCTGGAGGGATGTATTTGAAAATGAAGAAGCAAGCATCAATTTTACAGTTGAGGACTGAAAAACTCAATATTTAATATCGGAAGCACAAAATAAAATTTTAAAATGAATGGACGAAGAAGCGGAAAAGGCAAACATCACAAAATTTTATCACAGAAACCCCATCTTTCACACAGGATTTTAAAATTGGGAAAAAAAATGAAAGGCTAAGACATACCTGGAAACAAAACATATAAAGGAATTAAACCGACAGACAAAGCTGACAATCTACTTATCTATACTCAGTGAACCATTATTCATAGAAAAACTGAGGGAACTGAAATTATGTATCTTAACACCACCACTAATGAATGTGGTCCCACTTAAGCAGACAATATCAGAAGGAAGTCCTCACGGGCTTTGCTCACAGAGGTAGAAGGAGGGGGGGGGGGGGGGAAAGGGGGGGGTTGCTTCTTCTTTTTCTTTTTTCTTTTTTCTTTTTTCCAATCCACATATGCAATTTTTAGAAGATGGTGGATCCTCTCCTGTATAACTCTTCCACCCCAAAACACACATACCCACCCACATAAGGAAACAGATGCATAGGAAGATGCCTGGATTTTCAGGCATCGATATTTAATTATTTATCATTAGCAAAAGATTACATACAGAAATGACCACTTCCTCTATAAAAGATGGCTGTGTGAGTACACGATCACTCGTTGATAAGTAGAGCATAAGATAAAATCTAGAACCAACTAAATTCACGTGGCTCATATAGATGATAAATAATGTAGCTTTAGATTGTCTTTTAATGCCAAACAGAATATTACTCCAATTGAGATGACATTTCTTATCTTTTTCCAAGGCCTCAAAACACAATATTTTAAGTACATCAACTAGGCATCAGCGCAAGAATACATAAATCATACGTGTAATGTTTAATTAGACAAAATGCACCATTTTAATTTTAAACTATAATACACGAAATTTGATCAAAACTTATCGCTTGAATCATGTCTTCCCCATGCTACTTTTATATTCAAATAAGACTTCTAGGTGATAATTTTTTGAGTGTAAACTCCGTATTAGTCATATAAAGAAGAATCACATAACCTATACAGCCATTTTCAGATTGTCAAATATAGAATAATTGCTTTACTAAGTGATTGTTTTTTGTTTCACTCAATTATGAAGATAAACTCAAATGGTATAAACAAAATTACCTGACATGGAATAAATAGATACCAGCAAATTACGGCATTTATTCAGATCAAGTGAACCGAGCAGCTTTGTATTTCAACTTCCTATTATGATTTTCCTGCCCAAAAACACAAAAAGAAGAAAAAATAAAAACCCATTAATTTCATTGCCAATGGGATGAAAATTTCAATTCCAAAATGGGGGAAAAAATTGAATACATATAAACCCAATAACTGAATTGATCAAAATCTAGGAAGCATGGACACAGACACAGGTATGGGTAAGGACATGGGTATGACACGGTCACACGAGGAATTTTCGAAAAAATTATAACATGAAACTGCTGGTACCGATTCCGTGCTTCCTAGATCAAAATTCAGTTACTGTCTTACAGAAACTTCATCAAATCTATCCACATTCATCAAAATCAACCAATACGAATTCATCCGCATTCTTCAAAATCAATGAATTTGAGTAATCACAGTACATAATTAAAAAATTACACCAAAAAATCATTTGCAAACATACAAAGCCAATATCAGTTACTGTCTTACTAAAAACTAATCACATGATATCACATCCTTAAGTCAAATAATAAATCACAGTGCATAATTCAAATCAAAATTAAGTTATTTCCTTGAACAAATCAATGAAAATCGAACAATTACCTGCTCGAAAACCAGAGCAGAGCTCTGCTCGACTTGCCTCGCCAAGGTCTCGATCTTAACGAGCATTTTCCCGTACAAATCCTCCAATCCGGCGGAGTAATTGGCGGCCTCGTTTCCCATCAACTTGCTCAATCTTTTAACCTGGAATCCCTCGGCGCAGTCGTCGAGCTGAGTCTGCTCAGCTCTCAGCCTCTCCTCCTCTTCCTTCTTCTCGTCGACAGCCATGGAGGAGCTATGGTCGCAAGGCAGAGAAGGGAAAGGAGAGTTAGGGCTAAACGCACCGTAATGGGAGCGGAAAGCTGGGCCGATGTTGATAACTTCGATGGATTTGGGGTCGAAGGAAAGGAGAGAGGAGCGGAATTGGTAGGCCCGGTATTCGTGAGTGTGGATGGTTTGGTCGTGGATCGGAGAGGAGAGGAGGAGGAAAATGCAAGGAGAGAGAGAGGAGCGAGAGGAGAGGATGGGGAAGGAAAGGGAAGGGAGGGAGGAGAGGGAGTGGGAGAAAGAGAATTCGCGGAGGGAAGGGCGGAGAGGGGAGCGGCGGCGGGCGGAGAACCAGCCCAGGAGGGAGGAGGAGGGCGGCGGAGGAGGGAGGAGGAGGGGGTTGACGTGGCCGGCGGAAAGGGAGAGGAAGGAAGTGATGGTGGCGATTAGGGTTTGGGAGGAAGAGGAAATGGGAGGGAGGGAAGTGGAAGTGGAGGGAAGGGAAGAGGATGTGTCGTCGGAGAGAGTGGAGGGAGTGAGAAGGGACACGTGGCCGTATAGGAGACCGTCTATTGGGCCTGGGGAAGTGTAGAACCGTTGGATCAAGGAGGCTAGGGTGGGTCCTGATATTGCTATCTTCTCTATGGGAAGATCGTCCATGGCTGAGAGAGAGAGAGAATAAAGGATTTGACCAGAGAGAGAGCTAAGGGGGTTCTGGTAAGTTTGTGTGCTTAAATTTGGAATGACATGTTCTATGTATTTTGTTTTTACAATTACACGAAGTACGAAGTAGCAAAAAAAAGAAATGCCAAAAACAAACATTCAACCCTAAAATTTGGGGTTTCTTCTAAATAGATATCTCAACTTTTAAAACTATCACTGCTAATAAATACGAGTTTGGCTTTAAACATGAGCCGAAATATTATCCTATCAATGTATGTCTTATGAAATGTCTGAAGTTTTTGTAGTTAACATGTCAATGTATGTCTTAGGGAAATTCGAAAATTTTTGTAGTTAACATGTCTGAAAAAGATGACAATTTTTTTGTATTATTAAAGCACGATAAATAGTGCTTTTTTCTCTCACAATTGTAATGGGTTCACTTATTAAATTTATGGTGAGTTCACTGTAAATGTGATAGGAAAGAGCATTATTTCACTATATTCTGAATAAACTTAAGAATATTCGAAAAAAAACATCATTTTTTTTTCCCGTCCAAAGTGTTATTTTTGTGTTGGTTAACAGTTTTGAAGTTTCTAATACACATTGACAAAAAGAGCATATTGATTTTGTCGAAATAGTAACGCTAAAGTGTGCAAATTGCGAGTTTTCATAATTAAGGTACCAATTTGAAAGTAACCTTTTAATTCAGAAGGTGCAGCAAATAGTATTTTAGCCAACAGTACATAACAGGGGAAATACTTAACCAAGAATTAATCAACTGTTCACTGAAGTATCCCCTATCATTTTAATTGGAAACCAATCTGAGTTCATATATCAGTTTTAGAATGAGCTAATTCGTAGATTTCACATGAAAAACTGCATTCAAGTACATTTTTGTAGCACCAATGGCAATCAAAGATAGTATTGTGATTCTTGAAAATTGCTCTTTTTTTGCTCTGTGGACATCACCAACATTCTTGACATTATCAAAAGCAACTGCCACTGTTAGAAAAATGGAGTACACACAATCACATAAATCACACATAAAAAGTCTTGCAAATTCATAATTTTATTAAAAGAATACACCAATTCTGGTTTCAAAAAAGAAAAAAGAATACATCATTCTCCTACATAAGAAAAGAATGCTTATTCTAAATAATGTTTGGAATGAGCTTGTATTTACATACAAACAATAAGAATCAAAGAATTTGAGCACTACCTAATTACCTATGTCTCTCATCTCCTATAAACCAAGTAAACTATATAAAACCCCAATCATTCACTTGCTGATGATGGCAGTTTGACTGCTCCATCATCACCTGCTGTTAGCACTCCAGCACCTTCATCACCTGAACTTCCTGGCAGCTCTGGCTTAATCTCTTCTAGCTGCTGAAGAACTTGTTGAACTTCTGGCCGTGCTGCTGGTGAAGGATCAACACAATGCAGAGCTAATTTCAATGTGTTAAGCAACTCGTCGCCTATAATTGGCGCATCCCTCATGAGCTCCAAATCAAAAACTTCATTTGTCCATTCCTCCTTCACAATTGATGCCACCCATTGGGGCAAATCCATCCCATTCATGCCTTCACTGGGTGATTTCCCGGTCAAGAGCTCCAATATAATCACCCCAAGACTATAGACATCGGTTTTTGTGTTGGCCTTCTTCATCTTTGAGAGCTCTGGTGCATTGTAGCCAAGTGAGCCTGCAGTAGCAATCACATTGGTGTTTGCAGCAGCTGTCATAAGACGAGAGAGGCCAAAGTCTGCAATGTGGGCATTGATCTGCTCATCAAGTATTATGTTGCTCGATGTGAGATTTCCATGTGCCATTTCCTCTTGTGCGTGCAGGTGGCATAAACCACGTGCAATGCCCTTGGCAATGTTCATCCTTGTTGGCCAATTGATAATGGTTTCTGGCCCACGAGCTGCACATGAATAAGGTACATATGTCAGAACTAAAAATGGTAAAGTAAAAAGCTATGGCACTGTACTACCTTAAGATTCTTCAATTAAATTCAACCACTGGATTGCATTAGCATGAATATTGAATAGCCCAGTAATAACAGCTAATGTATCATGGTTAGAAAATGACTATTGCACAAGACCTTAATGACCATTGAATTACTATAAAAAGTAAATATTTGCATAGCCCCAAACATGTCAAAATCATTTTGGGAAATCAAATAGATTGCTGAATCTACTTACCATGAAGGAAGGATGCTAGACTCCCATTAGTCAAGTAATCATAGACAAGAAGCTTCTCTCCCTTGGGTCCCATGTAATAAGCTCTAAGGGCTAGGAGATTCGGGTGTCGAACTTTGCCTAGTGCAGCAACCTCAGATTCAAACTCCTTATGACCCTTTGTAGTCTTTTCTCTCAGCCTCTTCACAGCAACTTGATTACCATCCTCTAAAGTAGCCTTGTATGCAGTTCCATAAGCGCTCTTTCCCATTATTTCAGCAGTTGCACACAATAGATCATCAGCTGTAAAGAGAAATGGCCCATCAAAGTGAACTAATTTGCCACCTGTTTCACCTCCGGATTCAACATGAGTGCCAGAAGTAATTTCCTTCTCGGAACTTCCCAAAGCAGCAGCACTTTTTGCGGTTTTACCATTCTTTCCTTTTGAAGCAGCTCTTTTCCTGATCAAACAACAAAGCAAAATGCAACACAGAAGAAGCAGTGCGGCTAAGACTGCACCAGCTGCTATGAGAATTATGTCCTTGGTGCTTAGTTTGTGGTGGTGGTGGTGGTGCGGTTTCACAGTAGGCCCTTGAAATGGTCCTGGATTGTTCTGAGGTGGAGATAAAAAAGGACATGGGCTAGAAGAGTCATACCCACATAGAACATTGCCTACAAAAGAGCTTGAATTGAACTTTTTGGAAAGGAGCAATGGGACTGCACCAGTCAGATTGTTATAAGAAACATTGAAAGAAGTGAGGTTTGCTAAGTTGTCAAGTGAATCTGGAATTTCTCCGCTGAAATTATTATGAGACAAATCAATTTCGTTAATGCCCGAGATATTCCCTATGGTTGCTGGGATTTGGCCTTTGAATTGATTTTTCTTTAGATTGAGTACTGAAAGGTTTTGTAACCTGTCCAGTGCTTCTGGGAGCTGGTTTCCAAGGTGGTTGCCCTCTAGATTCAATGAAACAAGAGAGGAAAGGTTGGAAAGGCTAACAGGAAAGCTTCCATTAATAGCATTGTATGATAAATCTAGTCTTTGGAGCCTCAAGAGGCTGCCTAGTTCACTAGGTATGGTCCCAGAAAGCTTGTTATGGCTAAGAGAAATCTCTTCAAGCCAACCCAACTTGCTAAGAGAAACAGGAATAGTTCCAGAGATAAGATTATGATCAAGAGTCAAGAACTGAAGGTGGTAATGATTTTTTCCTATTTGACCCCAAGTATTAGCAACAGAGCCAGAGATATTGTTGTGCTGGAGAGCAAGGAAGATTAAAGAATGGGATTTAGTGAGACTATTTGGGATTGTACCCGTCAATGAATTGAAGCTCAGATTGAGTCTAATTAACCTGGTTGAGTTTTCAAGACTAGGAATTGCCCCAGTGAGTGCATTATTACTTAAATCAAGAGTCTGAAGAAGAAGACAGTTACCAATTGAAGGAGGGATAGAACCCGAAAGCTGGTTATTGAAGAGGTACACCCCTCTGAGATTGGGTAAGAAACCAAGAGACCAAGGAACACTGCCAGCAAGAAAATTGTCGTGGAGGCTAATCTTTCTAAGAGCTTGAAGCTGGCCAATCTTCTCAGAGATTTTGCCACCCAATCCCTTCCAAGGAAGCTGGAGAGCAATGACTTGACCATTTACACACTTGATTCCTGCCCACCCACCAGAACAAGCACCATTACCACTGTCATTCCAGCTGCGCAAAACGCCTTTGAAATCGACTAGTTCATGTTTCAAGGCCCTGAGCGCTTGATAATCTGCTTGAGTAACAATTATCCCATCCCATTGGTGACCACCTGAAACAAGTTTAGTAAAACCCAGAATTTGAAAAAGCAACAAGGTATAAAGGAAAACTTTACTAAACCAATTAGTGGTTTCTTTAGATGGAAAGTGAAGAAACTGAAATGGGTTTGTGACAAATGGACTCCTAAACTTGGTGTCCATGAGTTTTTTGATCTAGAAGACTGTATATTGAGGAACAATGAAAGGAAAAACTAAATAGCTAAAGTGAAATGATTGAGAGGAAGAAATATAGAGAGAAGGGTCAGATAAAGCATGTGAGAAGTGAGAGAGAAGAGAAGGGAATCTTGATTAGAAGAGAGATGGGGTTCAGAGTCCAAAGTCAGTTGAAATTGGGTCAGTTTTAGTCTTGCTCTTAGTTTATCTTAACGGCTAGTTTTAATCGGTCCATTTTTTTTTTTTTTTTCTCTGTAACGGTTGGGGTTGAAACAAAGTCAGTCATTAGAGGTGGGGGGTCACTCTCCCAACGGCTACTTTTCTTGCGGCGACATGTGCTGGATGTTGTTATGGGCCTGCAACCCTAAAGATGTTTTTTTCTTTGGGGGTAAGTATGGTGGGCCTGAAGATTTGGTTCAACGACCTTAGCGACTTGCCAAGGTAATAGGTTAATAACGTGGAAATTAATCCCATGAGATCATAATATAATAGGTAAAAAGTAAAATTCCTATAATAAAAAAAAAAAAGGTAAAAAGGAAATTTATATAGATTTAAAATAATTTTAGGTTTTAGAAGTATTTTACACGTCCAAAAGTTTTAGATAGAAGTATAATACATTTTTAATGGAGTGTTTTTATGTTTTTTAAGTTTAATTCATGATTCTATATATACACTTTGCACAAAAATAGAGATAGAATAACACTTAGAGCAATTGAAACCCATTTAATATCAAAAGATACGTTTCTCAAAAATATATATATATATATATATATATATATATCAAAAGACACTTATTAGTATCAAATTGGTGAGCAATTAGAGGGATAATTAGTGCAAAATTGTAGTGCATTAAAATCTAATTTGATTCTTAATCGAACTCTCGGTTACCACTTTTTTTTAAAAAAAATCATCATTTATTTGCTTCAAGCTTTTGAGGGGCTCATTCAAAACTTACTTGGACCATTATTCAATAATATAAAACAAGAGTTTTGTTTTCAATTTAACATGATAAAAGTAGGCCAAATACAAACATTTTTGTGCCGTACCTTGAAGACCCCTTTCTTGCCATTGGAAAATGTTAGAAGGTTGTCAGAAATAACATAATTTGATTGGATCGCACCCAGCCCACAATCACTCTATATATATATATATATATATATATATATATATATATATATATATATAAGATACGATGATTGGAGGAACTATAAAAAAGATCTTATCCAGATGACAGAACTTTTTTTTTTTTTTCCATTATCCAGATGATAGATAGAACTAGGGTAGATAAAAAGCACCTCCGATTTATTAATCTCATAACAGAATCTTGCATAAAAAATATGCCATTTCCCCGATGCACTATGTTAATCACTTAATGACTTGGTTGAAAGTTTAGAGAGAGAAGAAAATAAAAAGGGGAGTATAAGGAAAGACAGTAGTGAAGAGGAGAGTAGAGGAGAATGATTCTCTTCTACATTGTTTGGATGTTTTTAAAATTAAGGAGGAAAAAGGAGATAATTAACCCTTTAGAAAGGGTAATTTTGTTAATTTAATAAATTAAAAAATTTATTTGGCCAATAATTTATCCACTTTATTTTCCCTCCAAATCTCTCAAATTTAGAGGAATTAAAAATGAGAGGTTAGAGGTAGTTGAAACCCCTCCAAACCCCTCCCCCTCCTTTAAAAATCTTCCAAACAAGATAATTGAATTACTCTCCCTCTCTCTACTCTACTCTCCCTCCTTCTTCTTCTTCTTCTTCTTCTTTTTTTTTTTTTTTTTTTTTTTTTTTTTTTTTTTTTTTTTTTTTTTTTTACTTCCAAAGAGGCTATTAATCCTACTGAATATGCGGCCGAATGCTAGACGTTCCACTCGTACGTGCTGACCAGTTCTTTATGTTGGATGAAAAACTTTAATACATGCCTGAAACGCTTTTGTGATCCATAACAACTGAATCAAATTCCGAACGCCAAAATCCACACTTAAAAGTTTTAAAAAGGCAGGGATTGATTGATTGTTTTGGATCTTTGCATTCTTCTTGTTTCCACTTTCCAGTATGATGAGAGATTCCTTTTAATAAGTACAGCAGTGAAAAGGTTCTACATGATAAACAATCCAACGAGAAGAACATCACCCAAGAATAGGTTTCACAATGAACATGACAGTAATATTAGGATTTATCTATTCAATTTTGTCGGCAAAGACATTTCAGGACCACTGAACCTAATGGCTGAATTTTTACCATCGTACTCTGGGACCACTGAGCCTAATGGCGAACACTTGATCAACTCATCGCCAGCAGATTCAATCAAAAAATTATCATAATATCATTTTTTTTTTATACATAGGAAGTCACAAACGCACCCAGAATGATCATAATACCATGACTACTACAATTTAAAGTAATAGTAATAATAAAAGAAAAACGAAGAAGAAGAAGATCGAAAATAACAACTAACAATCTTTTGATGCTCTAATATAAAGTGGCACCATTATCTTAAAGGTGGGTAACAATCACTACTGCTGCTAGTATTCTCCATAATAACTTATACTAACTTGAGCAACATCATAATTATATAGCAAACAACTGAACATACACGGCTGTTTATCAAATTGAACTACAAGACTATTTATCAAATACAAGGCAATACAACTGAACATTTCTTGGCTACAATTAAATTTTCAAGATTTGGACAATAGAATGCACATGAATCAGCACTAAGCTATCAAAATCAAAATGAGGGCAAGAAACCCATGGGTAAAAATACCAACATCAGCTTTCATAATCATTTCATTATGAAAATTGAAGAATGTGAGAAGCCATGTCAATGACCCAATATCAATGTAAGTGAATTCTCATATTAAAAAAGTTTTAACTATATTACTAGAGAAAAAAAAAAAAACCAATATGGTGCAGAAGATCCCCATAAACATACACCAGGATTCAGTTCATTAATTCAGAAAGACAATTTTCAAGTTTAAACTTGATAAATCAGTAGTAGGGAGTCTAGGGATTGGACAGTGAGTAAGAAAAACCAAAAGATTAAAGATCCTCTCCATTTGCTAATGAAGAGACCACAATTCATGGATAAGAAATGATTTTCACAAATTCAAAATTGTATCTATCCTAATTAAAATCTCATTCTAACATATAAAGGGAAATAACTAATGCTAACTAGTTTCAAATGCAGGTAACACAATATATACCTTCTATATGTGAAAATTAAATTTCCATTGAGGAGTGGACTCTGTCCCTATAAGAATTGTTCGTATAGCACACACGATGATCACTCAACTGCACATATACCCAAAAATTACAAACTAAGGATTCTCTCGTTAGTAGTCTAACTAACAAAGATAATCTAGCTGTTAGTTACTCTAGTGAGCTAAACTCAGTAGACGTGACTATTTACAATGCCCCGCTGTTAATAACGTCCACCAACTCTACCATAACTTCTCTACATTTGACTATTGTCTTTTTCTTTTCTTTTTGTTAGATACAACCAGAATTTCAACTTATGGTATCTGCTCTTACAGTCCGTGATAATTCATTTTTTCATCAGGTTAAGACACCAATTGATTTTTAATGTAAGATGGGTTCGAACCCACATATCTTATTCGACAGAATGATACTCTATTACTAGTTGAGTTAACTGGAAGCCTGCTCTTACAGTCCGTGATAATTCATTTTTTCATCAGGGTAAGACACCAATTGATTTTTAATGTAAGATGGGTTCGAACCCACATATCTTATTCGACAGAATGATACTCTACTACTAGTTGAGCTAACTGGAAGCCTGCCTACAATGGATCCAAATTACAAACCAACAAGATAATTTCATTTGTTCAGCAAAACCAAGCATAACACGAATCCTAATGATCTAAAGCTCTCTCCCACTGGTTTTGACGGATCCAAATAACAAACCAACAAGAAAGATTTTCAACTCACTCAGAAAACCAATCATAAAACCTAAAAGCTAATGATCTAACTTATTATTAACCTTTTCCATTAATGATCCAATAAATGTTTAACCAAACTCGCAGAAATGATCGATGCAAGAATTTAGTCAATGAATCAAACACGCTCTCTCTCTCTCTCTCTCTCTCTCTCTCTCTCTCATACACACAATTATTTCGATCTCAGCATAAAGATTCAACCATGAAATGTAGAAAGTACAACACCATTCATGAGCAAATTTGCACAAAAACAAAATCTTGATACGCGTGCCCCATATAGATCTGAATCAATGAATTTGTATCACATAAAGATAATTAAAAAGAACATATAGAACTTACAGATCCACCACCAAAAGTTTCACATTCTACCTAAAATCAAATCAAATATCACATATCCATAACAAAGACCTTCAATTTTCGCCTATATATCAAAAAATTGTCAAGAAGAAAAAAAAAACATATTTATTTTCTTGTCTACCAAAAGCTAAAAAACTTTCAATTGACAAGAAGAACCTTCAACAAGCGTGTGGTCTCAGACGCGTGCGGCGACGGCAGGAGTTGCTGCAGCTGCGGCGACTGCGGCGTTGGAGGCAGCGCCGCCAAGGAAGGAGAGAAATCCGGTGGAGACATTTTCTTGTTCATCGAGAAAGAGATCTTCCGGAACCCTAAACGCGCCGTGAGCACAAACAAGAGCGACTCCGATGAGGAGAGCTGAGATGAGTAGCGATCCGACGGAGGTGAGGAAAATGACGAAGATGCTCGAAACGGCGAGGATGCCTAGCGTTTCCTTATCGGAGAAAGCACGGCCGAAGAGGACTAGAGGCTGATCGGAGGGGCGGAAGAGGTAGAGGAAGAGCCAAGCGGAGAGGAGGCCGAGGAGGACGAGGAGAGAGATAGGGTTGGAGAGGAGAGAGAAAGCGAGGACTAGTCCGATGACGGTGAGGTAGTTGATGCGGAAGTAGGAGTAGTTCTTGCGGACGCGAAGGGTGGCGTCGGAGAAGGATTCGGGTTTCGAGAAAGCGGTTCGGTCGACGAGCTCGGACCACGGGCGGCGCTGGGCGAGGTTGTTGCGGACCGATTCGGTTATGTTGCTGAGGAAGTTGCGAAAAGCTGGGGTGGCGATTGGTGGTTGGGACGATTGGACGGTGGTGGTGGTGGTGGTGGCAGCGGTGGTGGTGTTTGAGATTGGGAGAAGTGGGGGAGATGTGGTGGAGGACATGGTTGTTGACCTTTGTGTTTGTTTGTTGGATCTGAGAATTTGGGAATTGGGAGAGTGAATGAAAGAGTTTTTATTTGGAGTTTTGAGATAAAAAGGAAGGTGTGAAGGAAGATGCGTGGAAAATGGGTGGAAAATAAGGGGGGAGAGAGAGAGAGAGAGAGAGGGAGAGAGAGAGAGGACGTTTTTTTGTTTTGTTTTGTTTTGTTTTGTTTTAGTGGTTTTACAATACTTATGAAGTATTTTAGGGTGTTATTTAATTTGCTTAATCGTTACGCGTTGAGACGTTTGGCCGACACAAGGAAAGGAAAGATCAAAGATGGGTAATTACTAATTGGGTAAGTATGGTATGGGGTAGATCTATTTGAACAAAGTTATTATTTAAACAAACTCTGCAAATTAAGTGTAAATTTTGAAAATTTAACTGTTAGATTACATATTCTTATTATATTCTTCATACTTACAAAATTTAAAAAAGATCAAAGATCAATTGATATCTCATCAAACAAATGTTAAAATTTCAAATTTTTATGCTCTAAAATTGTGTATAAAAAACAAGCTTATCAATCGAAAAATAAATAATATTCAATTTGAACTAAATTTGATATGCATGTTAAGAACATAAGAAATATGAAATTCAACACAGTTAGATTTTCAAAATTCACGTTAAAATATATATATATATATATATATATATGAGAAGTTTGAAGAGTTTCCCTCCAAACTAGTTTAAAGAAAAACTTTATTCAATCCCTTTGGGTTTTTTGGACTTTGGGTTGTCAAATATCAAATATTAAAATTTTCTAATTTTCTTGTTTGACCATGTGGGGACCATTTTGGCGGGGAATTTGTGGCTTGAAATAAGAAATAAAACTCACTAAATATATGATTTGTTTAAGTAAGATGATTTATAAATGATTATGTGTTAAATGAGTGTTTTTAGGGTATTTGTTTTAATGGAGATTAAAATCCACTACCACGTCATTCTATCAAACTAACTAAATGTTAGGTTAACTCAACTAATAAAGTCTCTGATAGTTGAATAAAAGATCTAGAGTTCAATCATTGCCTATACCAAAAATCAATTGGTGTCTTGATCTGATGATAAAAAATTATCATCAGCATCGAACATCACAGATTGAAACTCTACCTAAAAAATATAAAAAATAAAAAACTTAATGTCAAGTTGAAAAAATACTCGAGGTAATCCAAGCCAATAACTAAATGTCTAGTTGAAAAACTACTTGACGTAATCCAAACCTTTGTTAATGAACTATTTTTAAAAAAGCTTCAATAATACCAATTTTATTGGAAATATAAAAAACTATCAAAAAAGGCAATTGCTTTTTTCTTTTCCATAAACATGTTTTCTAAACCAATGTCCCTAGGACATTCAATGACTTTTCCTTTTTATAAATAGTCACACAATGGGTTGGAAAATATTCTTCGAACACTGGTTTATAGGAAAACTTTATCCTCTATTATTAATTATATATTATAGGGAAAATTGTATCTAAGACTAAAACATACGTTATGTAAGGGCACGTTTGGCTCCCCAAAGCCCGAGTAAATGGACAAAGGCCCAAAGAGCCAAAAACAATGAATTTGTAGAAAGTGGGCTAGAAACTGAACTCCAATGAGTTGGTCAACGATTCCAGTAGGCTAAGTGATGCTTGAAAGTATAAATAAACAGTTTAGTGCAAGGAAAATCCTCCTCGGCAAAGCCTGAGGAAGGTTGTTCTTATATATTTCTCTTGGATTTAAACACAATTACAGTTCTTGAATGTACAGTGATTTTTCTACAGATTATCTGATGATCCCCTTGTAATGGGATCTTTCTTCTTTATATTTCCCTTCTTCACTCCATCTCAGCCCTCCACATGTAGATTAGATTGCTAGTTTTGACACTTGTCCCATCAGCACCTTCCTGAAGTCTCTGCGGGAAGCTGTAAGGCTGAATGTTACTGTTCAGGTATCACCTCCACATTAATGCGGTCAGAGAGTTGACTTCATAGCATTCATTACAGTAGTAGCAGTTTTCTTCTTAGATATTTCTCAGCTTTCCTTTGTCTTATCCTCATGATGCTTATCCTTACCAGTATGATCATCTGGCACCTTGTTCTTAACGAAAGGTCGGACCTTTGACCTCTATTCTACTTAGCCGAGAAGGTATTTCTCCTCGGACTACACTCCCAATCACTTGTGACCAGTCTTCTTCCATGAACCATTAACTTGCATGCTTCCGTTAGTATCTACCTGTTCTCGGACGATTTAATGTCCTTGGGCACAGCCCATGGCCCAATACCCATTTCTAGACCGTTTATCCCTACACGTTACATCTTGTCATCTTACCATCAACTCATCAAAAAATTGTCATTTAAGGCCCCCCAAAAAATAAGATATCGCATCATTGTTATAGTCAATGGTATAAATTATAAGTTTGAAAATTAATAGAGTAAATTATAAGTTTTGAAAGTTGAGCTATGATTTAGAAATGAAGCCAAACTTAGAAGATGCAAAGTGTATTTTATTCATTCTACTATTTGTTCCTAAAAAATGCTATGTAATCTTGGTTCTTCACAAAAATCCAATTCATTAATTTAAATTTTAAAAAACAAAGTTTAGCTACAAAATTGGTTGTAGCATAAGACTATAACCTTACTCAATAAATAAATATTACTACATATTTTGAAAATCTAACCATTGAATTGCATATTATTTATGCTCATAATACACATGTCAAATTTTGTGTCAATCGGATATTATATATTATATGATCTATAAGCTTATATTTTATGCATAATTGTAAATTATAAAAATTTACAATTTAAACAATTTATTGATGACGTAGCTAATGATCTTTAATTTTCTAGAAATTTTTCAAGCATGTAGGATATAAGAAGAAAATGTAATCCAACGGTAGATTTGTCAAAATTCACATTTAATAAAAAGATATTGAGTAAGATTGTAGCTTAAGGTTACAACCAATTTTATAGTTTAAGGCTGATGGGAAAAAGACAAGTATAGCTCGTCCTTAAGTTGTTGTCCAAAGAACATAGGAGATCACAGCGATTAGGCCTGCTCTAGTTTGTCCATTGTATCATCCATACGTTGTCCTAATATAAAAATATTGTCTAGTATAAGGAGGTCGTCCAAATTAAGGAAAGTCGTCCAGGCATGCAAGAGCAGATGGACGACCCTTCAACACTTTGAATATCTTCAGAATGGACTTATACACAAAAACTTATATTTTGAACTACGCTCTACTATTTTGGAGTATAAGCAAAATCCTTGCTTATTGCTCTAATTTCTCACAAAACTCTCAACTTCCAATGACAGTTATAGAAGATAAGATTAAATCTTCTAACTTCTATAGCAGTTGTAGAAGTTGTGTCTGACCCTTGTAACTTTCGTACGGTTTGAGGAAGTTATCAATCAAGTAACCACTCCAACGCTCACTATATAAAGACTCATCTACATCAAACGAAGGTAAATTCCCATTACTCCTTCTTGAGTTCTAGATAGAAAAACTAACTTAAGTATCAGAGGGTTTTTGCCTAGTTCACCCCAGTCTCCTTTGATTTTGTGTCTTATTCTTTTCAGACCTTCCAAGTAATCACTAGCCCATTGAAGCCCAGAACATTCAGCCTACTAATTTTCTGTGTATCATCAAAGGCTATAACCAATTTTGTAGCTAAATTTTGTCCATTTTAAGAAGGGGAAAATATCTTCCCTTTATCTTATTTTCGTTCATTTCTTACTTGTATATTTGTCCCTTAAAAAATGAGATAGGCAATTCAGCATTCCATTAATAGATATAAATGGAAAATAGGATAGGGATTAAATTGTTATGTTTTTTCAAAAAAAAAAATTAACCAAAGTAAAACTTTTTAAAACTAAGGAATCAAAAAAAAAAATGTCACAAATTTGAGTGATTTAAAATATGATCTACCCGATTTTATGTCATGCAACTCTTTAATTAAAGGTTATGATTGTGATTTATGAGTATCAACAATGATGGATGTGAGGACACGGAGCGAGCAGCACGATTGGCCACGGCATACCCCGGCCTGGCAACATTAGAAGTTTATCCTCTTTGGGTTGCCAGGCCCTCAAGGTTTATCTCCCTAGCCAAAATATGGGAGTTGTCCCACATCGGCTAGAGAGCGCTCCCACACATGCTTCATAAGTCTCTAGAACTCACATGTGTGTACGTTTACTCTCGTATGCGATCGCATGTTTGTGGGAGGAAACATGCGATCGCATGTGAGCTCTTTTGAATTCTTTATGTTTGTGGGAGGGATTTTCGCCCCAAACCCCAATTAGAAGGATTTGTCCTCTTTGGAAACGGCTTTAAGCCTATTCTCAAGATTTTGTTCAATCCCACATCGGGGAGAGACGCGTCCCACATGTGTCTTGAGCTCATCCCACTGATGGTACACATGTGTCTTGAGCTCATGCTTATAAGGCACATGTGGGAGACGTCTCTCCCCGATGTGAGATTGAACAAAACCTTGAGGATAGGCTCAAAGCCGTTTCCAAAGAGGACGAATCCTTCTAATTGGTGTCTGGGGCGAAAATCCCTCCCACAATGTTTATGTTTAATTCTTCTGAAGTGACAAATTGAAACCAATTGACCAAGGATTAGGGTATAAAGACAATGCACATTTTAGTCCATATTTTAGCCTCTTTCACTCTCTCTTTTGGTCACTTCCAATAAATTTGGTGTGCATAAAAGATACTAACCTCATCACACGCATGTTATAATTATCTCTCAAAAAAAAAAAAAAAAAAACCTCATCACATGCGCTTCTCGCATGCGATGAGGCTTTTTTTTTTTTTTTTATAGTGTCATAATTTTTTATTCATTTCAATTTGAAGTTTGCATGTTTTCTCATTAATATTATGCATTTAGAACTACTAATACAATCAGTAGTGTCACGAGGCTAACTTCAAAAAATGAACAAATATTACACATTTATTTTGTAGCCAAAAAAAAAAAAAACTTGTGTTTTTATTTTATATATATAATTTTTATTTTGATAATCTAATTTATAAGTGGATAAAGCAATTTAAACATCAACAGGAGAGTGACTCTATTTTTTAGGAAATATTTTAATAAGAGTTAGAGTTATTTTTTTACCGAATTGTCCTTTAGTTTGATCTCTACTTAAATATAGGGACGTAAGGGCCAAAAAATCATAGAATAGATATGAGAAATAATATGTCCACAACAAATCCTAAGTAGTATGTTGTCATTGGTTGTTATTATTGAGGCAAAAAAATAATCTTAGTGTTAGGTTCAAATTTAACCCAATAACAATTAATCACCTATGATTTGTTGCGAAAATATTGTGAACGTAGCACCTCTCAATAGATATAGCCAACATATCAATAGATTCTCGGTTTGGATAGAAGAGAATCTCGGTTTGGATAGAAGAGAATCTTTGCTTTGTATTATAGAAAAGAATTCTTGCTTTCTAATGCAAGCTCTTTATTATGATGTAATTTTTGTTGTTATTTAATGAAAGTTATAGTTTTCCTATTAGTATAGATATAGATAAAACAACCTGCTCAAATTATATAATTATTGTTATGCCATCTCGGTTTCTTTGCATCCAAAAGACATCGCGTTTTGTTTTTTTTTATTTTGTTTTTTTTTTCATTATAGCGAAATTGAGTTGACAAAGGTGTTCTTGTTGGAATTGAATGATAAAATTTATTCAATTCTAATTTCCTTTGTGTATGTATGGATTAACTTACCTTATTCAGTTTATTTTGCTTAATAAATCAAGGCGAAAAAATCTATTTTCGTCCCTACATTTTTACGTGATTCCTACTTTGGTCCCTAACTTTTATTTTTACCGCTTTTAGTCCCTATCCTGAAAAACGTGTCTGGTTTTTGTCTCTGCCGTTACATCAGAGATGGAAAATACACACGTGGCAAACGGAGTGCACTGTTGGCACACTAAAAGCTGATGTGGCCATTAAAATAATAATAAAAAATATTATTTGGCATTAAAAAATACTACGTCGGCATTTAAATTAAAAAAAAATTTAATTTTAACTAAATAAAAAAAATAAAAACATAATTAAAAACTAAAAAACACATGAATTGAGATCTAAGTATGTCTTAAACAAGAACAATAAGAACATAAACCCAAATCCAACAGCACAAACCCAGAAATTAAAAAAAAAAAAAAAGCAGTAAATCAAAACCCAGCCAAGGTCCTCATGTTCTCCTTCACCTTAGTCAAAGCCTTCACCTCCTTCTTTTTCTTACTCTCAAAGGCTGTTGTTTCATTCCCAGCCCCAAACAACTTCTTATGCAAGCCCTTGAAGCTCATGGCTTTCCTTGTCGTCTTCTTCAAGTCCTCTACAATCACATTGTTACGGTGCTTGGGTTGCTACTAGGACACTGGGCTGGACTATCTCATCCTGCCGTACTAAGCCCAAAATGTTCTGAATTGGAGAGTCGGGACCGGTCCAGTTATAACTCACCCTGGGCCGGCTTGTGCGCAAGCTATGCCCTGACCTGTTACAATTTTATGCTGCGTAGTTGCGGCAGGCAGATTCTTTTAAAACAATTGCCGCAGACAGGTATATTATAAACATAAGGGAAATGCGTTTATCATAAATAAGTATTGGAATGAATACATAAAGAGAACAACGCAGATGAACTTAAAAGGAGTGAGTATGAAAAGAAATAAACAATAAATGACGGCAAGCTTATTAGTCTGCCGTGGTATGTTAAAGGAATCCAAGCCAAAAAGGAAACAACACTCCCTCAATGCAACTAATTTCTTAAAGGAGAAATTAATGACTTTGAAGGAACGGTCCTAGATGACTCCTGTTCCGAGTGTGAGCAAATGGAAAGTGTGGTTTTTCGAGAGAAAGAGAGGAAATGAAAACCCACTTCGGTGCATGCCTATCCTCTCACTTTCTTCTCTTTCGTTTTCTTACTCTGTTTTTCCTTTTTACTTGCTCTGTTTTCTTTTCTTTTCCTTAATTCTTCCCCTACTTGGCCCCCCTCTCTTGCACAGGGAACATTCTTATATAGTGCCTGCTAAAGCACTGCTTTTACTCTTTTACCCCCTCAACTGTCTTTGTCCGATGAGTGTACTCGCCGACCATTACTGGTTGGTCAGGTACTAAGCCAGCGCCACGTTCTTGCGCTGGCCGCGTCGCACCATATCACCAGACGAAGACAAGGGCATTTTGTCCGTTACCTTACCGTGGCATTCTCACCTGTCATGGCAGAGTACTCTCCCTCTCCCTCATGGCATTCACCGAAAGGTTCCAACTCAGTTTTTCCATTTTCGGGTGCTATGTCAGTCCAGCAGGACACTCACCCGAAAGTGGCCTGAGCGGGAGCCTTGAAATGGGTTCTTCCCTCTCCCCACCGCCAAACCACACCCCTTTTACCTCTGACCCATGACCCACCTCCACCCGTATTGGCTGGGTACAGGCTGGTGAGACCTGGGCCTTGCACGTGCCCTGTTCTCATGTCCGTCCAAAGTATGCCTGCTGGTCATGCGTTTGCCACAGCCTGGATGTCTGCCTTCTTATATAGCCATTTACTTCTAACTTTTTATGGCGTGGCTTATTTCTTCCTGGGTTCGCTGTTCGTGGTTGGGCTTGCCCTTGATTGTGGGCCTCGGTTTTCTTGCTTCCTTTCGTGTTTTGTTTTTCCACAATTTTTCTATTATTTCTTGCCGTGCCATTTTAACAAGATGGTCATTTCATACAATTGGGCCTCTTTGGGTCCACTGCTTGCTTTCTTTTTCAATGGCTTAATAAGCCCATTGGGCTTCTCTTGCCAAACATGCCTGCGGGCTCTCGCGTCCCATTTGTCCTTCTTTGTCGCGTCCTTGGCCCCTTGCAATCTCGTGTTTTCCATGGGCCTTTACTACCTCGTTGAGCTTCCCCGGCCCAACTATTCCTTATTTCTCTTAGAGTCCATAAATTTCTCATGGCTCTATATACTTGCTTTGCTTTAGGCCTGCCGCAATTGGTGTGGCCCATCCTCACTTTTCTATATCCGTGGCCCATGGTTTGCCATTTCTCTCTTTCCGGACTCTTTCAGACCCATTTACTTCTTCAAGACCTGTTTATTTGCCTTACGGACCTGTACTCTATTATTCCTGCCGCTCAGATTTGATGGGCTCTTCTATTTATTCTTTGATTATTTCTTCCTGATGTTGCTGGGCTTGTTCTCCTTATTGGGCTTTCAGAAATGAGCCTTAACACACATCCGATGGGATCACCATCTTCACCGCCTTCGACGAAGAAGACGACGGCTTCTTCTCCATGAACTTCTTCACCATTGTGGCTAAGTTGGGATTCAAAGGCTTGGATTTGGCGTGGGAGGACAGATCAGACTGCTTAGAGGACTTGACAATGAGTGCTTTTGAAGAAGAAGAAGATGAAGATGAAGAGTTCGGCTTGAGCTGCTTGTTTAGTTGTTCATTGGATGAAGATGGGTCGGAAAAGTGCGAGGAAGTTAAGCAGTGTATGTCGTACAAGCTGTACCAAGATCTTTGCACCAAGATCTCAGTCCCGAAGAGTTTTGCACCAAGATCTCGCTCTGTGATTAAAACCCAAATCTTTCATTTTCTTAGTTCAATCTCTTGATGTCTAATTTGTCCTCTCTCTAACTCATCATCTTTGTCTCTCTCTTTAACCCCATGGGCAATCGGTAGTGATTGGGTGGTTTATCGGTCCAGATATGAAAGAGAGAAGCATAGAGGATCCGGGTTTTCTTTGGGGTTTGTTGAGGATCTGTGGTTTGATGATGTAATTTATGAATTTGGGTTGATGATTAGGTTTTCTCTAGGGTTTGTTGATGATCTGTGGTCTGATTGGTGCTATGTTGTTTTGTTGTTGATGTTGGATGATTTAGATCTTTTGTTGTTGATTTAGCTGAGTTTTGATTTACTGTTTTTTTTTTTTTTTAATTTCTGGGTTTGTGCTGTTAGATCTGGATTTGTGTTTTTATTGTTCTTATTCAAGACACACTTAGATATCAATTCATGTGATTTTTAGTTTTTAATTCTGTTTTTAATTTTTTTTATTTAGTTAAAATTAATAAATTAATTTTTTTAATTTAAATGATAACGTGACATTTTTTAATGTCAAATAATATTTTTTATTATTATTTTAATGGTCACGTCAGTTTTTAGTGTGCCAACAGTACACTCCGTTTGTCACGTGTGTATTTTCTGTCTCTGATGTAATAACAGGAACGAAAATAAGACGCGTTTTCCAAGATAGAGACTAAAAGCGGTGAAAAAAAAAATTAGAAACCAAAGTAAGAATCGCATAAAAATATAGAGACGAAAATGAATTTTTCGCCATAAATCAATTAGATACAAATATGCCATACACAAAAGAAACTCATTGATCCCTTTATTTATTTATTTGAACTAGCATTGATCCCTTTATTTGATGATTGAAAAAAACAATCATTGTGAAACTAATATCTATTAGTGTACATTGGAAGGCATATATGTATAGTTAACCGTCACTTCAAAGGAATTCTTTCATCTCAAGAAAAAAGCATGGGCGTACTAACATACTGACTAATTGTTCAAATTTTCATCAGGATTCACGTGGAGGTGCTAAAACCTTTGAATACAATCAAGGCAATTAATGAAAGGTGAGCCTCACCATTCCTGGACCTTGTATCTCGTGAATTCTACACCAAATTAAATTAAAATCTTCAGCGAAGGTCACTCAGTCTCTAGTAAAATGTCTAACGCAAAAGTATCGTTTCCTGTTTGAGCGTGCCTAATACAAAAATTAGGCTATAAATCTGTTTGAAATTCGCTTATTTTGCTAAAATTAAAATTTTTTTGCTGAAAATAATGTAGATAAAGGAAAAAAAAAGTCTAAATAGTACAATAGAACTCATAAATAGAATCAAAAAATACAATAAAACTCATTAATAATAGCAAAACTAAGCTGAATAGTAAAATAAGTTGACAAAATAAGTGGTGCCAAATTGGATAAAATGTTAACAACTTCAGCGACAAGTTTTGAGCTTAGGGCTATCATATAATCAACAACCTCATCGATTGAGGAGTGGATCAACTAGTCTTAACAGATAAAGATAAAATGGTAACAACGTCAAGGAAATATTTTGAGCTCAGCTAAACTTCATCAATAAAGGCGTCGATCAACCAGGAATGATAAAAAGGTAGCGTATGGCAGACTAAGTAAGGGCAGTCAATACGAAACTCTAATGCCTTGAGAATTTCATAAGCATGCAGGCTAGGATGAATGTAGGCGACAAAAGAAAGCAGGCTTTTCACTTAGAAAAGAAGCCTATTTATTTTGTGCTCTGTGACTACAGAGTTCATAAAAATTGAAGCTGATACTACCCAGAATGAACATGAATTTCATGCCAAATCTTGTAGCTTAATGGGTACCTCATAGGGAGAACCTAGGCTCAAACCTTCTCCCACCTCCCCCAAGACCCCACTCGGTTGTAAGCAAAAAAAAAGTGTATAAACAGTTTGAAAAATGAATTAACTCCTTTCTCTAAGGAAAAAGGGAAACGGAAACATAGTATAAAAATTGTTGAGAGACACCCGAATCTCACCTAGAAGGCTAGAAGTACTTCACATTTGGTGAATGCAATTCCTTTATTAATACAGAGAACAAGCCCGAACAACTGACAATCTAACAATGATATACGGGATTTTACTTCAAACCTGGGTTGTACACCATGAGTAACATAACATCATGGGCCAATGCCAAATAAAAAGTATGTTTAAGGTAGCATATGAGAAAGACAAATGTTCCACATTTCCTAATACTAGAAACACACGAGGAAATGATATGTCCTCAGCATTAACAAAGTACTTATGATACCAAATAACATAAGTTATCTGAATACAAAGCATCAAGTCTATTAGATATCACCACACCACACCAAACCACAGTAGAAGTACCACAGAATTTAGAAGGTAGACCCATTCCATCCAAAGTTAGAACCCTGCCAAATAAACAAAGCATCATTATCATCTAAAGTTAAAGCATACAACATAAACCAACTGTTACCATGGACTTTTTTTTTTTTGGGTGGTGGTTGGGGGGGGTGGGGGTATGGATTTTTTTTTTCGAAAATGCAAACAAGATCTCTGCTGATGATTTTAAACAGTAAAGATTTATTTACATGATCTAGTTCTGGTGTAAAGCATGCAAACACTGTGCATATTCTTGAGATTGATGTGCCTAAACAAAAAGGAAAAATGCAATGAGACAAAAGAAGTGCACAGATATAACCATTCTTCATGAGAAAGTTCAGATAGTTTGCCTTAGTGTCATAGAATTTGAGGAAGAATCTGGCCTTGGGAACAGACAACTTAGTCTCAAGAATTGTGGCAATTGCAGCACTCAGCTTTTTGTTCACATCTGGGTTAAGGCCACCAATGGACACCAGCTCACCATAGGCTGCTGGCTGCTCAGTCCCACCAAATGCTATGGGTATTGATCCCTTCAATACAATCATCACATACTGCATATTAACAGATACAAAACGGTTAAAGATTTTAGAGAATAGATACCAGAACAAGATAAATATCAGGCAAACCATACAACCATTCTTTTAATTGATTACGAGAAAATGTGAAAACAAGAAGAAATAACTAAACTAAATGGTAATCAAAATTTTCAATCTAAAATAAAGCACAGGCGCAGCATAGTATGTTGAAATTCATTAAATAAATCTCTTAAATTAAACAAAAAATATCTGACTTAGTTCATAATATTAGGTTTTCATTGTTCTGAACAAAACCATCCTAGTCCTAGATGGACCAATAAGCTTTGTCTACACTAACACAAGTGAACAAGTTAGGACATGCTTGAGATTAGTAATTGGTCGTCTACAAGATGAGTTACAGTTTGCACAAGCATATCCGAATTTCCAATAATGAAAGATGTCCAGGATGGGGCATCCACTGAGTCTTTAAATTGCTGTACCAATATCAACTAACCAATTCAATGTTTACAACATGCATAACCCAAGCAATGTATTGATTAAAATGAATTTAACTTTATCAATGCCTAGCAAGAATCAAGCCCAATTCATACTAATATACTAACGGTTCGTTGTATCATATATCATGACTCAACACTGAGGATAGGAACATGAAGGCCCCAAGACTCTTGATCCAGTCATAAACAAAATCAATGCTCCATAAAAGAGTATTCGAGAAAATGATAGACCCAACTATTTGTAATCACCAACAAGACTCTCACTCACAAACTCACTGCTCCATCCTTCTTACCTTTCCCTATCCCTATCCTCTGTCCAGGTTCAGAGTAATGATTAAATAAATAACACAAAATGGAGTCAGCTAACAACAACAACAAAGCCTTGGTCCCAGTATTTTTGGGTTCGGCTATGAATCCTGAACAAGACTTGTCAAGATCGGCCACATGTATTCTTTTCCACAAAATGAAGTCAACAAACCCAACCCAACCCCACCCCAAAAAATAAATAAATAATCTAGCAACACCCATTTCAGCTGGAATACATATGATTTACCAACTAGCAAGCCTGTCTAAAGACAAATAAGTTAGGTTGTTTTTATGTTTTTTTTTTTTTTATAAGAAGTTAGGTTGTTTTTATGTTTGAACAAATCTAGTACAATATACTATCAAAATATTCGAATAAAACACAAGTCATTTCCACAATTCCTTTGACTGTGTTTAGAGTTCTCTTAAAATTTAAATAATGTGTATCTCTTTGCCCATACTATCACCTAAGCCACAAATCGATCACTGACAGGCCAGAATAGAAGTGTCACCAAACCATTTTGCTTAAATTTCAAGTCATGTATCAAAATTTTCAAGAATATAAGCGTTAATTTCACTCATCTAATAAAAAATCATAAAGAAACCCCCCCCCCCCCAAAAAAAAAAAAAAAAAAAAAAAAAACCCAAACAAACAACAGTAATGGCTTCAAGGAATGTTTTATCGGAAATCTGAAAAATCAAATGAAAGAGAAAAACAGAAAGTCGACATTAACAAAACTGTAGAATATAGACAGAGACAGAGAGACAGTACGGCTTCGGGTTTGCCGATGAGTTTGGCGACAGTGGAGGTAGCTTCGGAGAGGATTGAGGAGGTGTCGACGCCGTCGAGGCCAACGTTGGTCGAGATGTTCAGGCAAGGCATCTTTTCTCACTTTCTCTTCGTTTTTTCTCCGTTTCTCTCTCTGTCTCTCACTCTGTGACTCGCTCGCTCTCTGGTCTCCGTTTACTGTCTACTGCTAACAACCGCTAATATCAATCAGAAACCTCAATGCAAAAACAATCCATCCATTTTATAGTGAAAGTGAGAACTTTGAGAGGTATTATGTCCCCGTCACATTTGGGCCTGGAAATGTTCTTTTAACTCTATGCGGCCCACAGATTTTTTTGTTTTTTTTTTCCTTTTTTGAGATTTTAGGGTAAATTTTTAGGTACTCTCGGATCAAGACGCTGATGTAATGCTCTATTCTCTCAAGTTCATGATTAGAGATGGCAATGGGGCAGGGCGGGGCCAGAGGATAGGATCTTCGTCCCCCCCCCCCCCCCTCGTATGGTTGTTGCCCTTCCTCGTCCCCGCCCTGAGGTGCGGGGCAAACTACCTCGCCCCATCCCCGCCCCGCCTCTAATGCAATTTCATATATATAAATAAATTTTTTTTTACAATAATATAAATTAAAAACAAAACAAAATGTTTTAAAATCCAAGCATTTAAATAAACCAAGTATTTAAATAGTCTAATACGTAACAACATAATTCAAAATTTCTTATAACAAAATAAACATTGTCTTTGCATGATTAAAATCATTAAGAATAATTAACTAGTTTTTTAACAAGATAAACATTGTCTTATAACAAATAAAAATTGACTAGTTCTTTAAGAATAAGTTTCGCTTTCTCCCAATATAGTGACACCACTTTCTTCTTTATAGATTCAGTACTATTACAATTTCCCCCCCTTCTTTCCTTACTATAATAGAGATTAAGATAGCTTACTAATATGATAAGAAATAAACCTACTGCCTATTGTAAGCACTACGTGACCAGCCTTTTTTCCTTCCAACTGTGTTTCTTCAAACTTCAATAGTTATAAACAAAAATACCAATTTTAGATATTAAAAAAAAAAGAACCAAAATTTAAATTGAAAAAAAAAACTGATTTAAGAAACACTAAAACAAAAAGAAGATAGTGAATGAAATGAACCTAAAAAGCAATGTCTTGGACTTAGAGTGGAGTTTGGCTTGAAACTTGAAAAACACATATAGACTATAGAGCAAAGGGATGGGTCAGAGGGCGGCAATAGCATTAGGGTTTTAGAATAAAAAATATTTTATCTCATGTCTTGTACTCTTGTGATTCATTTTAAATATTAGTGATTTAGGGTTTACTAAATTTACAATTATAGTCCTTATTAGTGCGGAGCGGAACGGAGCAGGGCGAGGTGGGGATAAAAATACTAAACCCATCCCCGTCCCGCCTCGAGGTGCGGGGACAAAATATTGCCCCATCCCCACCTCACCACCTTTGCGAGGCGCAGGGGGGGGTCAAAGCAGGGCGGGGCAAAATTGTCATCCCTATTCATGATGTATTTCACTAATAAATTTATAGTAGGTTCATTATGAATGTGAGAGAAAAAAAAATTATATCACTGTATTTCGAGGGTGTATAATAATTATACATGATAATGTACAGAAGAATCAGTAGGCTGAACGTTTTGGACTTAGATGATCTCGAAGGCCTGCAAAGAAAAGGACTTAGATGATCTTGAAGGCCTGCAAAGAAAAGTAAAGAATCAAAGGAGACTGGGGTTGGCCTGTCTAAGTGTAACGACCCAAGGAAAAGCGCTAGCCACATCTGCGCTATACCTCAAAAGGACTAGTCACAATTGAGGCTCTTTGTAGTTGTTAATAAAGCCTAGATCTACCCAGTAAATACCCAATATGGGACTCATCACACACCCCACACACATCACACAATCAATCAATCAAATTGGGGCATCACAATCTCCTCCACTTAAATCCCTAACGTCCTCGTTAGGGCCCACTTTGTGAGGTAGTGTCTCTGAGCCCACACGGGATTACCGGGCCAGCTCTGATACCATATGTAACGACCCAAAGAAAAGCGCTAGTCACATCTGCACTATACCTCAAAAGGACTAGTCACAATTGAGGCTCCTTGTAGTTGTTAATAAAGCCTAGATCTACCCAGTAAATACCCAATGTGGGACTCATCACACACCCACACACATCACACAATCAATCAATCAAATTGGGGCATCACACTAAGACCCTCCGATAACGAAGTTAGTTTTTCTCTTCAATTTCTAGAATTCAGATTTTATCAAGAGTGTAAAGAAAGATTCAGACTTACTTTTCCTATCGGAGAAAGGTGTTTATATAGGGCCAAATGAGCGGTTACTATCCTGTAACTTCCCCCTCATTTGTGGAGGTCAAGAGATAACTGCTATAGGAAGTTAAAATATTTGTAGAGAGGTTACAACGATGTCCTAGGATCTTTCCACGTAGCATGTATTTTCCTATGCATGGCAGGATTTCCGTTGAAGCTCGTCCATGTTTGGACGAGCGTTGGCCGTCAATACTTAGACGACCTCTCTAGGCTTATTGCATAGATTCAAGTTAAGGCGGAGGAAGCAGGCTATATGGACGGCTGTCGTGTAGCTTGTCCTATGAAATTAAATTCTAGGACGACCTCGTTTCTTGTGGACGACAACACAAGGACGAGCTATACTAGTTTTCCCCATCAATACAAGATTGAGATATTTTAAACTTCTTAAAATAACTCTATCACATAAATGATCTTATGGACAAAAAATAGAATAGTCTAATAAAGAACTAAGACACCACATCCTTAATGAATGAAGTGTGACTATACAGTCTATACTAGTCCTTTTTGGCATATAGGTTATATATAGTTAATTAATGTTTTTACTTGGATGGTTACATGTGAAGAGTTTGTTCCTATTTGTTGTCTTCTTTCTTGGGTTTTTTTTGGGCAGTGCAAGATAGAATTGAGGAGGACCTCCTTCTCGAAAAAAAAAAAAAAATTGAGGAGGACCACCCTTTTTTTATTTTCTTTTTTTTTTTTAAATCAAAGAACTTGTTTTATATCAAATGTTCTCTTGGAATACTATTGCAATGGACCTCCAATTAATTTACTTGTATAAAAAATGGAAAAAAGGACTACAGTACTAGCCAAATACGGGTCACAATTAGAACATGAAAATTTGTCCGGCCTATTTTTTGTAGGCCACGCTTAGTGTAGCCTGGCCCACATCATGTAATGTCAGAGAGGTGCACAAATTATAGACGAAAAAGAAGGCCCAGAGCTTGGATGAAATTATTTTTGATAAATTATCAATTGTTCAAAAATAAATTTATATATATATATATATAATGACTGATCCAAAAAAAAAAAAAAGATCCAAAAGTTTAATCCATTAAAATATGATGAATTTAATAATTTAGTTTCAAAAATGATAGTCATTGACAGTCATTTCTCAGTCTCCAAACTATGATCTTGGTATATATTAATATTGGTATTGTATAGAATGTTTTTTTTTTTTTTTTTTTTTGAGAAAGAGTATTGTACAGAATGTGAATTATATATTCAATGATAAATGGTTGATGTTGATTTTGTATAGGCTTAAACGTGTAACATAGTGCTTATCTGAATTGATGGTTTAAATATATACAATAATTGCAACATTTAACAGGTTAAGTGTTCAATCCCCTGTCTACACCAAAAACTAATTGGTATCTTGGCTCAAACGTGTAACATAGTGCTTATCTAAATTGATGGTTTAAATATATACAATAATTGCAACACTTCCATATACAATGATCTCATGATTAATATTTAACTGGTAAAGTTTTCAATCCCCTGCTTACACCAAAAACTGACTGGTGTTTTGGCTTAAATATGTAATGTAGTGCTTATCTGAATTGATGGTTTAAATATATACAATAATTGCAACACTTCAATATATAATGATCTCAAAAATTAAAACTTAACTGGTAAAGTGTTCAATCATCTGCCAATACTAAAAATTGATTGGTATCTTAGTTTAATGATAAAAAATTATTGTAGAGGCAAGAGGCCCAAATACGAATATTGGGCTTTGGGCCCATCCAAGGAGATTCAATTGTCTGAAGACAAGTCAATGGTATAGAAGATACAGATGGTAGTTTTCGTTACCAGGTTTGGACTATGTAGAATAAGGAAGGTGATCTGAGGAGAAATAGATCCTCAGCTAAGCAAGACAAAGGTCAATGTATGTATTTTTCTATCTAGGATGATGCACCAAAAGGTTCTAACTAGTAAGAGCATACCCTACAAGCATACGGTAAAGGTGAGAACTGGAAAATATTTAAAGGAAAAGCTGCTATCACCGCATTGAATACTCTGCAGGTAACACTTTGGCTGCATTAATGGAGAAGTGATATCTAAACAATAATTTTCAGTCTTACAGCTATTATCTAAGGACTTCAGAAAGGTGCTGATGGGACAAGTATCAACACCAACCATCTGACCCGCACGTGGAAGATGAAGATGAAAGAGGAGGGGAGTATAAAAAGAATGGAAAGCAGTGAGAGAAGGGGATTGGGAAGCAACAGAAAAACATTGTAGACATTGAGAGTTAAACCTATAACCATACTTGAGAGAAATATTAAGAATTGACCTCCTCGGATTGCGCCGAGGACGACTTTCTATAAATTAAATCAATCCATTTTCATTTTTTAGTCTCCTGGATACGCTTTGATTAATATCTAACTCATTAAAGCCCAGTTCTTCAATTCACTCTCTACAAATTCATTGTTTTGGGCTTTTTGGGCTTACGTCTACTTCGTGGGCCAGGCATCCAAATTGCGCTCTTACAACTATCATCAAGAGCAAATGTCATAGGCTGAAATTCTCTAAAAAAAATAATAATATACTCATGATCAACATTCTTTTAATCTGAAATTTGTTTGATTTTTTACTCTTCCCCCCCCCCCCCCCCCCCCCCCCCCTCTTTAACAGAGACATTTCATCATTTTAGCTTATAAAATTTCTTATTGATATTACTGTAAAACAAATACATTAATGCATGGAGCCCAGACATCATACAAGCAAGCCTGACTTATCATAGGAATACTGTCTAATCTATCGAAAAATAATCATAACAAGCCACATCAAGTGACAAAATTCATAAACGGGTTGTAATCATAATGTCATTTTATATCATCACAAATTTGTCATAACTTGGAATAATTACGCCCAGCAGTCGTATCATAGACTTTGAGGAAAAATCGAGTCCTGGGAACAGACAGCTTGGACTGCAAAATTGTGCCAATGGTGGCAATTAGCTTCTTCTTCACGTCTGAATTAATGCCTCCCATTGATACTATCTCAGCATACGCAGCTGGTGTTTTGTTCATTTCAAACGATATGGCCACCGACCCTTTTAGTATTACCATCACATACTGCCAAAAAGGAATAAAAGAATCTTAATTTTCTTGTGGTAACAAAATGTATTACTTATTTGACAATAATAATTAGAACAGTAAATGAATCAAACTATTCATAAACAACTCAAGTTCGGCTCAAAAAAAGACTTATTTTATGTTTATTTGATTATCTAACAAACCAAACTCAAGTTCAAGTTTAGACTTGCCTATTAATCGAGCTAAACTTAAATATAATAATGTATTTGTGAACAAACTCATAAACAAGAGGCACAATTTAACTATTTATGGTTTATTGGTAATATAATCAGTCCATTCATAGTAAAAAATCATCGATTTGTGAAGGGATAAAAAAAATTAAGTTATAGTTTTACTATATACAAAAATAATAATAAATTAATTAAGTAACTCATGAACAAGTTCAAGTTTGCTCAACAGAGAAACAAATCAAGCTTGAATATGTAATTTTGTTATTTGGTGATGAGCTCAAGCTCAACTTGTGCTCAAAATAAAATTAATTAAAAACAAGCTAAAACTTTAATACTTGACTTGCTTATAAATATATGGATTCTCATGATCGGCTACATGTGTGTCTTTTTATGCCATTCTCTTCAGTCTGAAGTTTTGCTCTTCACTATCTTAATTGGTATGATATTTTTTTTTTCTATTAATTTTAATTTTCTTATCATTCTCAATCTATTTTTTTCCCCTTAACTTTTAGCTAAAAAAATATCCTCATTTTTTTTTTTACTTGTGCATTATATTTTAGCTAAAGAAAAAAAGGAGTAAAAACAGACAATACAATGTAGCTTTCCTACCATGACTTCTAAGTAGAGTTGTGATGTGTTTTTGTGTTAGAACTTTTTTCCCTTTCTCCAATGTGTGTATGTATTTGTTTCTCAAAAAAAAAAAAAAAATGTAGCTTTCCTATTTGAGAGTGACCCCGATTGCATGGTATATTTTAAGACAAATTTTGCCCTAACTTGCAGGGCTATTGACATTTCAAATTTAAAGGTAGACCTGCAGATTTTTCCATGTAAACGTGCAGTTCTCATTTGTTGACAGAGAATATTTGTAGGTATCCAATTGCCCTTTTTTAAAAGAGACTTAAAGTGGTCCGCCCCTCTGTCGTATGCATAGCCCATCTTTTCTTTTAAAACTTATAGAGTCGTCGTAGTTGTACACCATTTTCTTTGTTCAACTAATTTTTTGGGGGTTAAGTGCATGAATCCCCATGGTGTATTGTATACAACAATCTCACTTGGCGATGATAAGTTATAACTTACAAAGATTGTCAAGGATGATTTTAACGCTCTATTTGTTTTAATATTAGCATTTTTTTAAATAAAAAATAAATCATTTTTTGAAAAAGTATTTTGTATAAAATTATATTATTTTTCTATATTTGATAGTATCCTTAAAATAGGTTAAAAAGAACTATCTTTTTACATTTTTTTTTAAATTTAATTTTGCTTGAGATGAAGTTATTTTCCTTATTTAATTGTGTGAGATAGAGTTGTTTTATTTTAAAACAAGAAAAGTTACAAATTTTTTTTGAAACTAACAAATACAGAAAAATGCGAAAAATTATCTTCTCATAGTTTTGTGTGAGATAGAGTTGTTTTATTTTAAAACAAGAAAAATTACCAATTTTGTTTGAAACTAACAAATACAGAAAAATGCGAAAAATTATCTTCATATAATTTTGTGTGAGATAGAGTTGTTTTATTTTAAAACAAAAAAAGTTACCAATTTTGTTTGAAACTAACAAATACAGAAAAATGCGAAAAATTATCTTCACATAAAATTTTTAATTGAAAATAAGGAAAACTACTTGACATAGGTATTTCGTAACTTACCCTTTACTTTTACAGCCTAACTCTTTGTGGTTTAGGGTATGTATTTTCACCTTAATACATATTGGCCAATTTTCCTGGATTACCTTGAGTTGGCCAATTATGACCAGCATCTAAATACCTTAGCCAAGTATCCATTATTTTATTATTATTATTATTATTATTTTTTTAGAGAATTAGTTATTAAGTTAGAACACACTCAACACAGGTTTAAGTCTTGTTAGTTTAGAGAAGGCTTTAAACCTTTGTGATAGTTCCTAGTTTGCCGACGTGCCAAGTATCTATTATAGTAATCAAAAAGCAAATTATCCAAGTTGCGCGCATAACAATGATATAGTCACATGTTTCTGTGTGTAATATACTAATATATTATAGGTGAAGGTATCTACTGTCATTAGGTAGCTATTAGTATTATATATATATATATATATATTATAGATTTCCCCTAATAATTTTAATTCTTCAAATGATTTAAGTGTCTGTTTGGCTAGTTTATTTTTTATCAATTTATTTTATTATTCAGTTTATTTTTACTATTATTTATAAGTTTTACTACACTTTTTGATACTATTCATAAGTTTCGCTATACTATTTTAACTAACATTTACTTTTATCTCTAATAATTTTAGCAAAAAATTTTCAATTTCAATAAAATACACAGATACAGACAGATTCAAGAAAACGTGAAGATATGTATGCAGTCACTTCACCCTAACATAACAACTCATAATATGATTAAAAAAAACACTCATAATAAATAAATAAATAAATTACAATAATGATAACAACTAATAAAAAAAAACCTTATAAAGAAAACTACTACAACCACACAACAAAGAAGATATTAGAGATGCCCATATGGTAAAATGTTTTTGGGGGACAAGTAAAAGATTGAAAAAGAAAAAAAGATGAACAAGGAGGAGAAAGAAAAGCAAAAGATCATTTCTGCCATAGCAGGCACTCCTTGATATTCTATTTGCCTTTTTTTCCCCCTAAACCAAGTTTTTGTTTGTTATGCTTGAATGAATTAAGGATTATCTTAGAAAAAATATATACAAGAAAACGAAGAATGAAATTAAGGAGTACTTCTTAAAGTGAATATTATATTAAAAACTTGAATTACAGAGAGAGAGAGAGAGAGCATACATTTTCTGGTTTTCCGATGATTGTAGAGACAGCCTTGGTGAGTTCAGAAAAGATGGGATCTGTGTCAACTCCATCTAGGCTAACGTTGGTAGAAATGTAAAGACAAGGCATCTTCCTCTTTATCTTTTGTATCGACTAGCGTGTGAAATGTTCAAAATGACCAGAGGGGCTTTTAGATAGTTAATTAGATTCGTGCTTCTTAAAATGTTCCGCTAAGTCCGCCTTTTTATATACCGCAATGTCTTCGAGTCCATGAAATTGTTATCATACTCCTTCGTCTTGTCACTTTCTCATTCGACACGTTTTTAATGACATGGTCTTACTCGTACCATATTTCTTATATACAAAAATAAATAATAACTTGCCTCTGATCACGCGCTCACGAGTGTGCTCAGAGGCACTTCTTTTTTTTTTTTTTTGATAAAAATTAATAATTTAAATTTATTATAATTTAAGATTACTACATTTTTCATTCACAAAAAATTCTAAGGGTGTGATGAGTATTATGCGTTTGTAGTGTGATAAGTATTATGCATTTCATTACACCCCTAGATTTTTTTGTGATTGAAAAATATAGTAATCCCAAATTATATTAGATGCAAATTATTAATTTTTACTCAAAAAAATAGAAGAGCATCGGAGCATGCACTTAATAACAATTATCAATTATTGTTTAATCGTAAAATTTAGTTTTTAAATTCTAAAAGTTAGCCACTTACTACACGTCCATAACAAAAGTTAAAAAGAGCTTAAATTTAAAATTTAACAACTAACTTCATAACATTTTTGATGGAGTAAATTAATAATTATAAAAAAAATATGTAAATTGAATTTCACATAGAATTATACAAATGATATATATGTGCCTTCTGTTACAAAAGAAATTTTTTTACAACAATTTCTTAGATAACAACCACTTCATGTGAGATTTGAATCATAACAACAATTTCATTCATTATTATTCAAAGTTGCTACATTTTTCAATCACAATAAAACCTATGATGTGATGAAATTTATGCATCTATAAGTGAAATAATTTTTTGGTATAAATATCATCAAACCCCTAAATATTTTTGTAATTGAAAAATATAGTAATTTCCAATAAAGATGAATGAAAACTTTACAAATGATAAATATAGTTTTTGTTACAAAAGAATTTTTTTTTATAACAATTTCTTAGATAACAATAGCTTCATGTGAGGTATGAATCATAACAACAATTTTATTTATTATTATTCAAAGTTGCTACATTTTTCAATCACAAAAAAAATTAGGGTGTGATGACATTTATGCATCTATGAGTGAAATAATTTTTTAAGTATAAATATCAGCAAACCCCTAAATATTTTTATAATTGAAAAATATAGTAACTTCCAGTAATTATGAATGAAAACTATTAACTTCTACAAAACAAAAATAGAATAGCCTCACAGGCTAGTATGATAAAGTGAAAAGTTTTCATTAGAATTGTAGCCTTTAAGGTTCAAAGGATAAGTCTGTCAAAAAAAAAAAAAAAAGTTTCAGAGGATAAGAATTTGGTGTGTTAGTAAACGTAAGATCAAAAAGAGAAACATAATTTAACAAAAAAAATTAGAAAAATAAATAAATAAATAAAAATTCTAACCTTTGATATGAAGGGTCACCATGATCTTGTTTATAAATGAGATTCACCTACACATGCAGGCACAAACACTGAAAGAGAAAATGTTATTGTTTAAGTGCCATCCATGTTACTGGGTAGTCATCATATTTGATATCAAAAAGTGGCAAGACCTTCACCCCTTGGGTTAAAAATTAAAATGGCAACATAGATTTTTATATCTGCTTCAGTTTTTTTAGAAATTGTTATCCGAATCAACGTGGTCTTTTTTTCTTTTGCTTTTTTGACAGGACCTAAACGTGGATTCGAGGCAAGTGTTTTTTTTTTCAATGGTGGGAATGTAAGAATGTTACAATACGTGGAGGAAATGGAAGAAAAATTTTTTTTTTTTAAGTTATCTAAAATTTAGGATTTTTTAAAATGATTTATTTAATTATTTTACATTTCTAACCCTCTTATTTGAACATTTTAACGGAAACTAGCCTCTGAGCACGCGCTCACGCGCGTGCTCAGAGGCTCTTCTATTTTTTGGGTAAGAGTTAATTTAGAGCATTTATTATAATTTGGGATTACTACATTTTCTAATTACAAAAAAAATCTAGGGGTGTAATAAGTGTTCTACATTTTGGATGAAATAATTTATTCATTACACCCCTAGATTTTTTTTGTGATTGGAAAATGTAGTAATCTCAAATTATAATAAATGCTCTAAATTAACCCTTAAACACTCATCAAATTGACCAAATAATAGAAAAGATTAAAAAAGAAAATTGTGGTCCTATTTTATAGACAGTATTTTACGTGGGAGTTAAAATCTTTTTTTTTTTTTTCTTTCTTTCAGACTCTAAATGACAATAAAAGAATAAAGTTTTTTTTTTCTCTAAACTCTAAGTCAGCGTGCAACTATTTTTTTTTTTTAAATATCAATTTGAATTTTAAAAAATTAATTTGAATTCATATAGGAATCATATTTGAAAACGTGAATATAAGAAAACCATCTGGCACCTCGAGCATGGAGGAATGGACGTTGGTTAGTAGTAAAACATCTTGTACTTGATGATAACTATCCTTCTTCTTATTTGTGTACCCATTTTCAAACGCAAATACCTCAATCAAAATATAACCATTACGTTGATATTCTTTTTGGCTAGATCTCAATCGACAAATTAAATTCGACTGCTTTTACCATCATCTCCAAGAGAAGCTAAACAGAAATTGATCCTGCTTTCATGATGATCATATTTGAACAAAACAATAGAAGTATAAGAAAACGTGATAGTGTAACGGAAATATAAGAAAACGTGATTTTTTTTTTAAGATAAGATAATGATAATAAAGTAAAGAAACCTAATATAAACCTAATACAGGAAAGCAAATATTGAATGACAACTCAAAAAAGGAAACGTAACACAGAGAACCCAATACGCATGAGGCATCTAAATAGAGGTGATCAAAGATACTTACATTTTTGCCGTTGACTACAATTCAAGTCCAAAGTCCAAACAGTCCTTTGGAGTTAGAGAACAGAGAACACGAAAATCTTGAAGATTAACACCCTAGTGCACGTTCCTTGAAGTTTAGATATGAAAATCTTGAAAATAGACACCCCAATACACGTTCCTTGAATTAGAAAACCAAAGCTATAACTTACCAAATCAAGCAAACATTCCCAAGAACCACATTGAATCAAAACATGAGATCATAGAACAATATTGGATAGTTTTCAAGCATAAAACTTTATAAAGCAATAGGAATGGAAGTAAATAAAAGTACTACCATAAAACTGCATAAAACATTCTTACATGTAATCGCATGACCCATCCCATCTTTTAAATTGGAGCGTTCAGAGACAAAGGGAAACATTGACTATTTTACTGAAGAAGGAAAACTGCAAATATGGAAGTGTATACCATGGAGTAATAAGGATAACCAGTTTTATTTCGAAAACTGAAAAAAAAAAAAATGATAGTTATTCAAACGTTTTTTTTTTTTTTTTTGATGTGCAAAAGTTTTATTTTGTGATTGTTTCAAGCGAATTGTTATGAAATAACCAACATTTTATTTTGAAAACTGAAAAAAGACAAAAAATAAAATAAAATTGACAGTTATCTAAAGTAGTGATAAAGATAGGAAAATAAGGATAATTTTTGTTTTAATTTTTGTTTATATCCAATACCCTAAAACGTGGGGTTAAAATTTTTTTTTTTTTTTGAATGGTGCTTATTAATTGCTTAATGATAATGAGGATATTTAAAATTGCTGGGTAGAAGTTCGGAGTTGTGTGTGACTAAAACGTGGGTGTACAGTTTTGTTTTTTGTTTTTTGTTTTTTTTTGCAATAACGGCATATGTGTTTTTTTTTTTTTTATCAGGAAACTTGTGTTTGTTTTAATTTTAATTTTTTTTTATAAATGGATAAAGCAATTTGAAAATCACCAGGAAAGTGATCCTCTTTTGTAGGCAATGTTTTAGTGGGAGTTAAAAAAACAATTTTACCAAGTTTTGCCCCTACTTAAAGATAGGCTGTAAGGGTATTTTGGAAGAAAAAAAATCCGGTCCAAACAGAAGCAGCTCCTTAAATAGTAGTATAGAAGTGTTCCTATTTTGTAGACAATGTTTTAGTGCAAGTTAGATATGTATTTTTACAGGACTATCCTTTAGTTTTGTCTTTACTTAAACCTAGGGGTGTAGAGGTATTTTGGAACGAAAAAAAAATCCGGTCCAAACAGGGGCTGCCTTGTTTGGACCGAATTTTTTTTTTTGTTCCAAAATACCCCTATTTTCTTAGGTTTAAGTAGAGACAACACAAAAAGATAATTTGGTAAAACTACGTTGTTTAACTCTTACAAAAATATTGCTTATAAAATAGGATCACTCCCTTTTAGTTTTCAAATTTAAACTGAACGTCAAATTTTTTTTTTTTTTTTTTTTTTACAATTTCAAACCAAAAAAATCCTAAATTTTAGGATTTTAGAATCCTATGCTATGATAGACTATCACGGTTTTTCAATTTTTTTTTAAAACACACGTTTTAGGTATTTCCACCTCCCCCCCCCCCCTAAAAGTTAGCCTATTAGTATTTAAAAGCAATTATCTTCATGATTTTTTTAAAATCAATTCATCTTTATTTATTATTTTTTATACTTTCTCAAAAAAAAAATTATTTTTTATAACAATTATTATTTTTTAATTATAAAATTCTTCTTTATTTTTCATACAATAAAACCATCACTATAACTTTTCATCCATATCCCTTAAATTTAGACACACTACTACTCTCCTGCTGGTTTTCAAATTACTAACCGTATCACTACAAAATAGGATCACACTCCCGGTACACTTACGTTGATTCTCAAACTCAAATTACTTCTTCTTCAGTTCTCCAATTCTCTTAATTCTGTTAGTCTTCTTTTCACCATTATCATCATTTTTTCTATTTGTTCTACTCAAATTTCCTCTTGCTTAACAGTATGTGTATGTCAATATACTTTGGTCTTTTCTATTTTGATTTTCTAATTCATGAACAACTTCTTATCTATCTATCTATCTATCTATACTACTATTCTGTTTGGACCGGATTTTTTATATTCCAAAATACCCCTATTTCTCTAGGTTTAAGTAGAGACAAAACTAAATGATAGTTTGGTAAAACTACGTTTTTTAACTCCCACTAAAACATTGCCAACAAAATAGGATCACTCTCCCACTAACCACTTTTTCAAAGCAACTATATGTTTGTTATTATTATTTTTCCTTTTAAAAAAAGTTATCTTCAAATCATTTTTTTTAAAACATCCTCAAGTTTATCAAATAAAAAAAAAATGAAATAGATATATATTACAATTTATTTAAACTATTTTCTTAAATTTTTTATTAAAAACAGAAAACCTATTGAAAAAAAAAAAACCCCACGTTTTCATCAAAAAAAGTTATCTACCCTCTTATTAAGGTTTATCCTTTAATTTTTTTTTTTGTTATCTATTTTATTTTTCTAAACCCATGTCTAACTTCCCCTAAGTTGGTTATTTTATTTTATTTTTCACTCTTTTTTCATGTTTTACAGTAGGAATTTATTATTTTTGTCAATTTACTATTTTAACCCCATTTTTAAGTTTTAGGTAGGGGTATTTTGGACAATAAAAAAAGCAATAACTAACTTTCTTTTGCTAATTTACTATTTTAATCCCATATTTAAGTTGTTAGTTAATTAATTTAGGGGGTATTTTTGACAGCAAAAAAAGTAATAACTAACTTTCTGAATTCTCTTAATAATAACTAGCCTCTGTGCACGTGCTCACGCGCGTGCTCAGAGGCTCTCCTATTTGGGAGTTCTAATTTTTCCAATCACAAAAAAAAAAAAAAAAAAAACAAACAAATGAACAAAAAAAAAAAAAAAACAAACAAACGTGGGGTGAGTTTTGTAGATTAGAGGAGTTTTAAAATTAACAAAAGAGTGATCCTATTTTATAGGAAGTTAGTGAGTAGAAGTAGGAATTTAAATCAACGTAAAAATAGGAGTTTATTAGAAACAGTAAGACATTTCAACGTAGAAGTAGAAATTTATTATTTTTTTCAATTTACTATTTTAACCTCATTTTTAAGTTTTAGGTAGGGGTATTTTTGACAGTAAAAAAAACAATAACTAATTTTCTCTTGCCAATTTACTATTTTAACCCCATTTTTAAATTGTTGGTTAATTAATTTAGGGGTATTTTTTATAGGAAAAAAAGCAATAACTAACTTTCTGAATCCTCTTAATATATACAGATAATAATAATAATAATAATAATAAGCTCCAATTAGAGAGAGAGAGAGAGAGAGAGAGAGAGAATCATGGAGTATTAGCAAAATAAAAATATTTATATAAAAAAAAAGTGAGAGAGAGACGATGAGAGAGAGAGAGAGAGAGATAGAGAGAGGGGGGAAAGTATCTTGTGAGTGAGAAATTATTGTGTACTCTCGGAATATTATAAATGCATATTTCATCCTCTCACATAAATGGTAGAGGTCCACCATTACACATTTATAATATTCCAGAAAAACCTAATAATTTTCCCTTGTGAGCTCGTTTTACAATTAATATCTTGATTCTATAGATTGGACTGTTCAAGAATTGTGGATCCCACAAATATGTGGGGCCATAGTTGAAGGTGGCCCACTCTCTAAAACATAGGGATAATGAATAGAGAGGTGTACAAAGGAGTCGCTTGAGGTTGTGGCTTAGTGGTAAAAAACTTGTCACCATCACACTTATGAATTTAAGAGTTGTGGATTCGAAAAGTTGCATGCTGCATTATTACTTGGGTGGCCCCATGCTCAAGTGGGTTGAGGGCTGTGAACATGCACTCAAGCTCTCTTTTCTCGATTAACAAAAAAAAGAGATATCTTTGGTTGTCATCTTATAATAAATTAATTGTTATGTGTATATAGAAATGGACAAATGTGTTTGGTTGTAAAATTAGAATTAATTAATTGTTATGTGCATGTGGAAGTGAGCATATTATTTTTATTCCACCTATTAAGAAATATCTATTATAACCATTTTAGGGAGGATAACTATTTCTCAATTGAATGGATAACCTGTACTAAGTAATAAGTAATGAAGGCAACCAAATATTCATTCCATTAGAGGATCCGTTACAACATATCAAGAATGCCATAAAGACATCATGTGATTCACATAGCTTTCTAAAGTAATTTTTTATGCCAATGACATTGAGGTCATATGGTATTTCTTGGTATTTCCAAAAAAATGGGTCCATAATTTGAATTTCCTTATATATACCCCTAAAAGAAGGTATCTTTGATGATAGTATGGCCAAAGATTTTAATGTTTGCTATTTTGTTTGGTGTGTAGAGAACCCAACAATGTTCACGGTAGATGGACCTTGTATAGGAAAAATTATTTCATAAAGCGACTCTAGGAAACTATTTTCTCACAACAAGTGGATCCTACTTGATATAAGAGAGTGGTTTCATGAAGTCACTTACACATTGTATATCGTGTTTGTGCCAATATATTCAATATATGTAGGGGTGTCAATGTTTGACCCAACTCATGAGCATGAGTTTTTGTGGGTTAGGGTTGGGACTTAATGGGTTTGGGTCATAAATAGGTCGACCCGAAAGCGACATAATAAAAAACTTGTCATAAGCAAGTCAACCCACATGATCCGCAATTGACACATTGGACACGTCAATTTATTTGTGTCAACCCGAAATGACCCGTTTAACACAACCCATGTAACTCGTATAACAAATAAATATTCATTTTATTTCAGATTTCTCAAATATCTTTTATATTCAACCTATATTTTAAACTTAAAAAGAAAATTGAGTAATTACAAAAACTTACAAATGATATAGTTGTAAATTGAAACTTTCTCTAATCATGATCAATCTATTGTTTGCACCAACTCTTTCAATATTGATACTTAACGTTTGGTGAGTTTTATGGATGTTATATTTTTGTTAAACTATGTTATTTTGGGTTGAAGTGTATGCACTTCTTTTAGAGTGTAAAGAACTTATTTTTAGATCGATGTTAAATTTTTGCTGATCTATGTTATTTTGAATGTGAGTTGAAGACTTGAAGTGTATGCATTATTTTCAAAATGTAAAAAGCTTATTTATGTCTAGATGTTATAGTTTATATTAAGCGGGTTAAAATGGATTGTGTCACATTCATGACAACCCAACACGACCCGTTTATTAAGCATTTTAAGTGGGTAGAGTTGTGTCAACCTGCTAAAATTAATAAGTTGGATTAGGGCTGAAGCGTCATGACACGATTATTAAATGAGTCGGGTTTGGGTTGAGGCATTTAGTCGAATACCCCTACCTCTACATGATACGAACCTGACACGTTAACCCGAATTGACACCCCCTAAATATATGTATGTATTACATGGCATGAAACTCTACTACACTTTATTGTAATTCAAAATTATCAAGATGATTCCAATAATATGAGTAAATGTTTTTTTTAATTATGTTTGGGTATTGGACCATCATATTACTATTAAGCAACGTGTGCAATTCATGGAAAAGTTTAATAAAAAAAAAGATTTTATATTTTTATCTAAAAGAATGATGCTTTTTGTCTTATCCTCTAATTAAAAAAAAAATACTTGAAAAAAATGAAAGTTATTAATACACAATTATTTGATTTGTATGTATATAAAATATTAAATATGAATTTTATAATTATGGTAATTATTAATAAATACTTACTGTGATTGTATATTTAAATGGAATTTAAATAAATATATAAATATAATAATTATTAATTAATAGTTTTATATTATAATTGTGTTTGTATATGTAACTATTTATTCTACCATTTAAACAAAATATGATATGGCAAGATTTCTAATAGAGGTTTTTTTTTTTTTTTGGAGAAGAGTTGAAGCTTTAAATATAAAATAAATAAAATCAATTTATATATATATATATATATATATATATATTAAGGCCTTTTATCTAAACTTTTTATTGATGTGCAAAATCGCAAGGCTCTAAAAACTCATTTTGTAAAATTACTAAAATATTATAAGGTCAACCAGAAGTTAATGTTTTTAAATTTATATATGTTATACTTATAGATTACTAATTGACCTTAAAGTTGAAGAAAAAAAATAATAATTTGAAATTTTTTAAAATTAAAAATTGTTAAAAGATACTAAATAGCAACTACCATAAAACAGAATTAATATGCTCAAACCTTACTGTATCTTTAAAGTTTAGGAGAAGACAACTGGATGTAGGGTTGCTTACGCCAATTGTCGAAAAATATCCACTCACCGAAAAGGCGAAAACGACTACAAAATTGCAATTTGCAAATTTGCAATCTAAAATGCATCACTTGCTGTCCAGTTACCTCAACAAGCCGATTCCTTTGGTGGCCCACGTCATGGACCACACATTATTAATCATTTAGGCCTTGTTTGGTTTAAAAAAATGGTCACTTATCACTCATCATCTATCACTCATCACTCATTACTCATCACTCTAAAATATCACACCCAAACAACATCATCATTCAGTTACCATCACTTAATATTTTCACACTATTTGTGGGTCCCATATCTGTCATTGGTACAGTTTAGTTTTTTTTTTTTTTTCCCAGTACCCAGATCACCCGAACCAGTGAAAAAAAAAAAAGAGGAAGAAGACAAACTAGATCAGAAGGAAAGGAAAAAAAAGAAAAAAAAAGAAGGAAGAACGAAGAAGACCAAATCAGAAGAAAGGAAAAAAAGGAAGAAGACGAACTGGATGAGAAGAAAAGGGAAAAAAAAAAAAAAAAGAGGAAGAAGACGAACTGGATCAGAAGAAAAGGAAAAAAAAAGAAGAAGAAAAAGGATGAACGGAGAAGACAAGATCAGAAGAAAGGAAAAAAAGAAAAAAAAAAAAAAAAAAAAGGAAGAAGACGAACTGGATGAGAAGAAAAGGAAAAAAAGAAAAAAAAAAAAGGTTGACTGGTCAAAAGTTACGGCTGAGTGGGTCTCATGTGGGTTTAATTACAAAAATGCCATTGAGTTATGAGTTATGAAAACTGAAAACAGATAAAATGTGTTTTCAGTTTTCATAACTCATTACTCAAAAATCAGAGAACTGAGTGATGAAAGCCATAACTCAAAACTCATCCAAACAAAACATCTTGCAATTGAGTGATGAAAATTGAGTATTGAGTGATGAAAACACCCAAACCAAACATCACCTTAAATTGTGCCATGATAGTTACCTTTCTAACGCACGAGAAAGTTTATACTTTATAGACACAAAAAATTTGATATGAGGTAGGTGTCATAGTAAATTGTTAATCGTAAGTAAAAAACAAAAAGTAATGTTAGTATTAAACTCAAATAAGAATTAGTAAAATTTTATCGACTACAAAGTAGCTATTGAAATTACAGTAATAACTAGCAACTTTTGTTGGCTTAAAACTTAGATATAGCATATTGAGTTTTAAATAAAATTTAATCACGATTGAATTTAATTGTCATTGAAGAATTAAATACTTTGATAAATCTAATATGTTACACTTGAAAAATTATATTTAAGTTTTGCCTTTTCGGGCAATGTTGAGGGTAGGTATTGGGTTATGTTTTTGGTTGGGTGTGATAGGTGAGAGGTGAGACAGGGACATTTTTTGGGTGGATGAAGTTATTTTCTGCATTGAATCGTTGAATTTGATCCACCATGGACCGATGAAAAATTATTAAAGTTGACGCGTCTAAATTGTATGTGGTTGTACTTTATTCTTACCTTAGTAAAGATTTTTTGCTTTCGTTTGTTCAAAAAAATTTTCAGTTCATCAAAAAAGCATGTGGTTTGCACTTTGACCTATCCCACGTTAATTCATGCAGTTTAAGTTTACTTTTCTTAAAAGGATTATCACGGGTACTTTTGTTGTACTATATTGTTAAACTTAACCAGCATTTCAAAATAGTTTGGGATAAGTAAAAGAATTTTGTAATTTAGTGATAAGGTCGAATTTTCACACTAACAAAGAATTTGGATTCGAATTTTCCTTTAAAGACAAAAAATGTGTAATCTATTTTAAAGGAGTCGATTAGGTAAAAAAAACAGCATGACAAAGAGATGTACAAAGGTTTTCGATTCATCAAAAAAAATGTGGTTTGCACTTTGGCCTATCCCACGTTAATTAATGCAGTTTAAGTTTACTTTTCTTAAAAGGATTATCACGGGTACTTTTGTTGTACTATATTGTTGAACTCAAGTTACTCAACAAGCATTTTAAATAAGTTTAGGATAAGGTAAAGAATCTCGTAATTTAGTGATATGGTCCAATTTTCACACTAACAAAAAATTTGGATTCAAATTCTCCATTAAAGACAAAAAAATGTGTAATCAATTTTAAAGGAGTCGATTAGGTAAAAAAAACAGCATGACAAAGATATGTACAAAGGTGCAAAAATGCCCAACTTTTCATGTTCTTTGAATGTAAGTTTTTGGTTGTTTAATGATGGAAATTCTGTCCAAATCACTTGTTTTACATTCTTGTCCGATGTGTTTTTAGTTTTTTGATTCTTTCACTTTTCAGAGAAAGAGAATGTGCTTTAGCATCAACATCAACATGCGAGTTTGACACTATTCAATTCTATAAATAAAAAAGCTTTACCTTAAGAGTCTCGTAATATAACTTAAGTGGTTAATACTTTCTAATGTTTTTAATGAAAACAACTAGAATTTGAACCCCTTTCCAAAAAAAAAAAAACCTTCACAAAGATGTCAAATATAATTTTGTGGTTATGAAAAAGAGCTTAAGTATTATTTTGAATATACATGATAATGCCGAAAATCGTAAGTGAGCCATACAGTCCTCACGTGCCCAAGATAGAACCTACAACATAGAAACAAAGAAGACCTTGTAGAGAATATCGGTGTGGTACTGGCCAAATACCCTCCGAAGGTTAAGTTAGAGAATTTTCACAACTCTATAGTGCCAAATCTGGGGTAAATTATACTTACCTTGGTTTGTGAGGGTTTTGGGGTTCTTATAGTAGCGTAGAGCTGACATTCATTTCTTGGCGAGGAAGGTCTTTCCTTGTGGGGAAGATTCTCATCAATCCCCGTATCTTGCGGAAACCTTTCCTTGTGGGGACTCTCTTGGTTAGGGTTAATCGTGAAGTGCAAGATATTTCCTTATATAGATATCCGTGGGGGTCAAGCAAGGCCACGCTGGATTCATCACCTCTCCCTCTGTCAAACCTTGAACTCGTCCGATGGTTTCTCGTCGGCTTACAAGTGCCCATCGAGTTTTATGGTGGGGGTCGTCATGTTTGGTGTCATCGGCCTAAATCTTCCGTTGGCTTTCGTGAAGCTGATGGGTATATGGGTGTTGTCGGCTCTCTTTGTGCAATGGTTTGGGGGTGTTAAATTTATGGTTAAAATATCCTTAGCAATACACATAAGTAGGTGGAGGTGGTTTGATTTGCTCTATGGGACTATTTTTAGTGCCTCAATGGTAGACACGGTCCATCAATCTGCCTCACTCCACAACTTTTACATTTCATTATTTCAATGCTAAAACAATCAATTAGTGCTCATTGGGTCATTAAAAGGAATTCAAATCCTTTTAATTAATAGGAAAAAAGGATGTCCAATTTGTTGGTGTCATTTTCTGTGCATTTAAAAAACCCATCATACTTTAGCAAAAAGAAAAAAAATCGACCTAATAATTTAGTTGCTTCCCCACTACTGCAGTAGTAATATTATACCCGTCACTTCAGGTTAGCCATCTCTCAATTTGAATGGAAATTTACGACAACAATGGCTGTTCCCATCTTCTTTTGCCTGACCCACTGTCCACCAGTCGTCTGACAGGGACGTCCTTCTTCTGCATTCACCTCAAAGGCTCAAAGGTGTGATCACGAATGCTCAATGTGTGAACAAAAAGGAAAAAGGGAAAATGAAATTTTGACTTGTGTTTTCTTTTCCTCACCTAATACCATACTTCATGTTTATTTTTCCCCTCGGAAAAAGAAATATGAAAAATTGTTTTATGTTTTCTTTCCTCACCTAATTCCTTATTCATGTTTATTTTTCCCCTCCACTATTTTTCTTAAAATAAGGATGGTAACGGAGTAAGATAGGGGCAATTAGGAGTTTCCATCTCAGTCCAATTTCCTGTTAAGAAGAAAAGGATCTTCTCTATTTGAAATGGTTCAATTTCATAGTTTAATTTAAATTTTACACATTTGAAAGTATGCATTGTTATACACAACCATATTATTTAAAATTTTCAAATGATGTGATAGTCTGTCTGTACACTATTAAATCCAAAAAATAAAATCATTGCTATGAAATTGATGAAATAGATAGAACTTGAAATGGAGAGGATCTTATTCCCGCTTCAAGGCAGGAAAACTAGCCATAGGTAGGATGGGAGCAAGACAAGTTTGAAGTATTTTTCCATTCTTAATGAGGTGACTTTAACATTAATGAAAGTATAAATGAAAGTGAAAGCGAAAGGGACATTCATTAAATTGCAAAAAAGAGAAGGAAAAAAAAGTAATTAAAGGGATGATAATAAAATATGTATAAAAAAAAATTATTAAGATGTGTACAAGGCAAGCAAAACCTCTTGAGGAACACTCAATGACCCCTCGTAATCTTTTAGGCATGACTTTTTTTTTTTTGGCGAAAATGCATTTTTCGTCCCTACACTTTGGGTCAATTCCCATTTTGGTCTCAAAACTGATTTCTTTGCAAATTTCATCTCTAAAATTTGAAAATCGTTTTTAAAATCGTTCTTCCCGTTAACCAACAGACGGAACCCTCCTACATGGCAGACGAATATCCACGTGTCAAGCCCACCTATTAAAATTATAATATATAAACCAATGTGGCAAGCCCACTCACCCTAAAATGCACATGCCCCTCATGTGAGGGACACCTCAGCTTCCCGCGCTCCCAGCCCTCCTAGACCTCCCACGTGACCCCACGTGACCCCAGCTGACCCCAACTTTCCAACTACCTCAGTCTTCACACTGTAAAATCGCCAAATTTCACAGAAAACCCTAATATCCTCTCGTCGTCTTCCTTAGCCCGATCCCTGAAATCTCTGAATCAAACCCAAAACGATAGGAACAGACACGCCTAAAACAACGAAATCCCTAGAAAAATCAATTTCTCTACACACTGAGAACTAAAGAAAACGAGGGAGAACGTCATGGGTTTGCTTCAATCCAAAATCTGTAGCAGTTTCAAGATTGTAGTAGTGGGTTGAAGCTCGAAAAGGTATCTCTGTCCACTTTATCTCTCTTTGTGTGTGCATGTATCTCTGTCACACACACTCTCTCTCTCTGTATCTTTTGCACATTATATATGTCTCTCTCTAACTTTTTTCACACACTCAACATGCGTAGGGACCACTATTTAATTAGTTGTTTATGACTTTATCAGTATTTGCATTAAGGGAGCAAGGTGGTCCGTGTGTTCCCTCTGTTTGCATTAAGATGTAGTTTTAAGATGTGTCCTTTAGTGGTTTAACTAAATAATGTTGACTGCTTGGTTTAGTTTTCTGAGTAGTTGATTATTTAAATAATGTTGACTATATATCTCATGCATGCAGAATGGACGAGCTCTTTACTTTGTATGTGCATTATGGTGGGTATTTTGATGTAAATCCTCAGAAGTATGTGAGGGGTGAGGTGGGGGTAGTAGATGATTGTGATCCTGACAAGTGGTCTAAGGTAGAAATTGAGTCCATTTGTAGAGAATTTGGGTATACATATGTGAGTAGGCTATGGTACAAAAGCCCTGGGGATAATGAGGAGGATGGGGCATTCCAACTGATTAAGGATGATCATGATGCAATGGCAATGACTAAGTTGGTGAGGGGTCATGGACAGATTCATGTCTATGTAGAGCACCCAGTTTATGAGCCTACACTTATTTCCAGAGACCCCAATGAAGAATATTTCCCTCTAGCAATTGCAGTGGTGAAAGCAAAAACCAAGGACTCATGGATTTGGTTTATAAATTTGCTGCTAACAGACATTGGTGATCAGAAAAGGTGGACATTCATATCAGAATAGCAAAAGGTATCACTATAGAACATACTCATTTTTTAACTTAACTACATTGAACAAGTAGTGAAATATGTATATATGCTAAACACTATTGATTTTCTTGGCAGGGGTTGGTGCTGGCATTTGCAGACAAATGGCCACAGTATGAGCATAGAATTTGTTGTAGACACTTGTACAACAATCTGAGGAAGCAGTATCCTGGCATAATGATTAGGGAGTTGTTTTGGAAAGCAGCTAAAGCCACATATGCACATGAATTTGAAAGGATAATGAATGAGATGAAGGACATTGATGAGGGTGCATATAATTGGTTGAAAGGACATACCTTGTTGCATGGTATGTATATTTTTAGGGGGAAACCCATCATTAGTATGGTATGTATATTTTTGGATTTTGGTAGGTGGAATTTGCATAGTTTGGTTAGCTGTATACCTTGTTGCATGCACTGACTTGTGGGTTTTTCCTATATGCAGCTTGAGGACATAAGGTTATACCTAATGAGCAGATTCCAGCAAAACAGAAACAGTATTATGAGGGTGGAATCTGAGCTCTGGTCTAAAATCTGTAAAAGGCTACATAGGGAGAAGGTGGGCAGTGATGGGTGGTTAGCTTGTTGGGCTTCTGACACCAAATTCGAGGTGAAGAATGGACTGCAGAGCTTTATTGTAGACCTGGCTAAGGGGGTGTGTAGTTGTAGGAAATGGGATATCACTGGTATCCCATGCTGCCATGTAGTTTCGTGCATATTCTTCAATAGAGAGCAAGCTGAGAAATAAACTAATGCCTGTTACCACACCAGCACATACAAAGCATGTTATGAGCACACCATTGATCCACTCAATGGTGCCAATATGTGGACCTCAACTGGTCTCCCTCTTGTGCAGCCTCTCATAAAAAGAAGGCTACCAGGCAGGCCCAAGAAGAAGAGAATCTTAGGCTGCGTTTGTTTTGGCAGTAAACGAAATCCGGAAAACATTTTACACCACAAGGCTTGTTTGGATTGTTCGAAAAATTCAGTCAAACGGAAAATGGTTTCCGTTGACTGTAAAATATGAGGCCTTCAACTGTAATATATTTTCCGGACCTATTTTACCTTCAAACTAATTCCAGCCATTTTCCATTGCAACCAGAACACAGAGAGAGAGAGAGAGAGAGAGAGAGAGAGAGAGAGAGAGAGAGCAACGCCAGATCGCTCACCGCCCAGAAGCACCGCCGAATCGCACCCCAGCACCGCCGAATCGCACCATCTGAAGCACCACCGAGATTGCACCCTAGCACTGATCGCGCCACCGAATCGCGCCCCAGCACCGATTGCACCCCAGCACCTGAAGCACCGCCGAATCGCGCCACCTGAAGCACCACCGACATCGCGCCTTGAAGATCGTGTCTTCAAGCTCGCTAATCTCTTTCCCGATCTCTTTCTCGTCGCCGATCTCTTTCACGATCTCTCACCGATCGCTTTCCCGATCTCTTTCTCGTCGCTGATCTCTTTCCCGATCGTCCCCCTGATCTCTCTTTCCCTCAATCTCTCACTCTTTCCCAATCTCTCTTTCCTTCAATCTCCCACTGTTTCATCCTTAGATTGTGAATAAATCATGTTTTTATTTTGATTGTTGGCTGTGTTAAGTGCATGGATTGAAATTTTTTGGTATAAAATTTGGTTGGGAACCGAGAAAATGAACGAGAAAATGTGTAAAATTTGTAGGAAAATAGCATTTTCAGAATACTACCAAACACCGTAAATTATTTTTTGGATTATTTTCCATTGTAAAACCAAACACTCAAGTTTCATTTTACTTACGGGAATTCACTTTCACTTGCATTTATTTTACACTCGGAATTCAATTTACATTGAACTAAACACAGCCTTAGAACCCAATGAACCAAGGAGGGGTCACTACAAGGGCTTGGGTATTGCCAAGAGGTGCAAGTCCTATGGGAAGATAGGCCACAACAAAAGAAGCTGTAAGGGTGAGGTTGGAGGTAATACTTCACTGCTTGGTGCCCAGAACCAAAGGAGACATAGACCAAAGAAGGTAAAACTAGTGTTTTTTAATTCTACATGTTTTGAAATGAAAATTAATGTTCTAACTTAGTTGTATTTGCTACTGCTTGAAGAAAAATGGCAATGGCCAAAGAGCAACCCAAGAGCAACCAAATGCTACAAGTATGCCATCAAGCTAGCAACCTAGGACCAACCAGCAAGACACTAGGCCATCAAAGTTGCAACCTAGAAGCAGCCAGCAAGGCACAAGACAGGCAAACCAGCAGCTGTCAATCAGCCACCCTGCAACCAACAACCACCCTACAAGCAGCAACCCTGCAAGCAGCAATCTAACCAGCACCAATCCAAGCAATCTAACCAGCACCAATCCAAGGAAGAGAAGGAGGGGGACTGTGACAAATGAAACTCTGACTGCCTCAAGAAATGCATCAAGGTACAGGGAGGCATTAAGGGTTGCTGACAGCCAGGCATCTGTGCATGGTCTAAGGGGATAGACTGGTGGACATGGCCTATTTTTTGTAATTGGCAGACATTGCCTATTTTTGGGTTTACTCTGATATTTTTGTAATTGGCAGACATTGCCTATTTTTAGGTTTAGGGTTTACTCTGATATTTTTGTAATTGGCAGACATTGCCTATTTTTAGGTTTACTTTGGTTTAAATTTACTGCTTAAAACATGGCAGACATGACCTATTTTTTGGTTTACTTAAGTTTAAAGTCACTGCTTGAATTATGGTAGACATGTGTAATTGGCCTATGTTGGTATTGCACATTTATGAATGACTTATTAATGCAAATTTGTGAATTGCAGAATTGTGTGATGCAAATTTGTGTGTTGCATATTTGTGAATTGTGAATTGCAGATTTGTGTAATGCAGATTTATGTTAATTGTGAATTGTGAATTGCAGTATTGTGAATTGCAGATTTGTGAGCTGTAGTATATGTTGATTGTGAATTGCAGAATTGTGAATTGTGAATTGCAATACATGCAGAATTGTGTATATGCAGTATTTGCATGTTTGGTAAACCTGTTGTGTTGTGCACTGCAGATTTGGTAAACTTGTGTAAACTTGGGAAACTAATTGCAGCACATAATTGCAATACACAAACATAATTGGTAAACTTGTGTATATCAATTTTGTAAGTTTGGTAAATTAACAATGGTTAGCTTACCAATATTACAGATTTGGTAAATTGTAATCTAATTGCATTCAAGTAAGATAATTAACACATCATCATCTATACCACATTACAGACCAAATTAACAAAATGAACTCTGTCATTCCATATTTCATTCATACTGAAATCAATGGGATACATAGGATAACAACATCATCATCTACACCACATTACAGACCAAATTAACAAAATAAACTGTGTCATTCCATATTCCATTCATTTGGAAATCAATGGGATATAGAGGATAACAACATCATCATCTACACCACATTGTCCTTACCCTGCCCTAACCCTACCTACCCCCACATTGTCCAAAACATGCTACCCCAACTATCTAACCCACCAAAGCTAGAATCACACAAAGACATATCCCACACAGCAGCAGTGTCAATATCAAACACACTGTCAAAAACTTCTCTCTCTTCTTGCATGTTGAAACCTCAGCTTGGAGTTTGAGAATTCTCTGCCTCATCTCTAGGATAAGCACCTTCCCACGCTCACAAATCTCATCATTAACCCATTGGAAGAACTTGCACTTCTTACCAATCTGAAATTAAACCCAAATTCAAAGCGAACAAACAACAAACCCAAATGTACAAACCCAAGTGAACACAATGAACAAACCCAACTTGCACTTCACTTACCCAATAATTGGGACACCCATAGAACCTTCTCCCTGGATTGTTATCTGATATGGGCATGGCTCACCCAGGTACTTGTCCATAGAGCCCAAGCTCGTCCATGGGTGGTCTTCCCAAGCTCGTCCACAGACTTTGAATCCTAAAGAGGTCAACCCCAAAGCAGAGTGGTCTATAGATGGGCAACTGAACATAACCCGTCCACGGCCAAGAAAGGTTGTCCAAAAGTTGACGACCTCCATTACTCGTCCAAACATGGACGAATCTCACTTGAAATGCCATGGATAGAAAAGTACAGACGTGGAGAGGTCCTTGAACCTTCCTTGAACCTCGGTGTAACTTCTCGACAAAAACTTAACTGCTTATAGCAGTTATCTTCTGACCTCCACAAATGAAGGGGGAAGTTATTAAAAGGTAACTGCTCCCATAGCCCTATATAAACATCTATTTCCGACAAAAAAAGTAAGTGAAAACTCTCTTGACATTCTTGTTTTGGATAGACTTGGAAGTTTTCTTGCTTATTGAAAATAAAACTAACTTCACCGTCGGAGGGTCTTAGGCCGGCCAGCCCCGGTCTCCTTTGATTCATCGTTTTTCTTGTAGGCCTTTCAGATCATCAAAGTCCAAGCATCCAGCCTACTGATTCGAAAGAGCATCATCAGTTGGCGCCGTCTGTGGGAAAGAGTTCGTGAATTTTGGTGTTTGTAGTTTCTTTTCACGCTTTCTCCGACAAAAGGCTGTATGGTTCGGACAAGATCGAGGGCCACTAGCTCGGGCCACCAAGAAAGCAGGGATGCTTCCAGCAATCCCCACCGAGATCGCCAGTCAGTTCCTGCCATGCAACCGTCTTCAGTTCAACACATACAGTCCATGGCAGCCGCCATGGCAGAGTTAACCCGCCAAAACCAAGAGTTGACGAGGGAGATCAATGAAAGGAGACAACGCTACGAAGGATACGTTGAAGGACAAGCCCAAAGTCAAGAAGACAGAGGGAATCCTGGTCTAGAAAGCCAATCGCGCGGCGCTACTTCACGGAGGGTGTCACATTTGGAGAAGGAAATGGATCAGATGAAGAAAGCCATGGATGAGATGCGGGAGAATATGAGGAGAGCAAACCCAGTAGAGGACTTAGTCCATCGAACGGACTCCCCTTTTACGGCTGTGATCAATGGCCATCCATTGCCTCCAAAGTTCAAGATGCCTTCCTTGGACTCATATGATGGAACAAGGGATCCGTTCGACCACATAGCCACGTTCAAGACTACAATGCATCTCCAAGGGGTCACAGACGAGATCATGTGTAGAGCCTTCCCTACCACCCTTAAAGGGCCAGCACGGGTGTGGTTTAGTAAGATACCGCCAAATACAGTAAGTTCCTTTGAGGAGTTAAGCAAGTTATTTGTTAACAACTTCATTGGAGGACAAAGGCATAAACGTTCCTCGTCCAGCCTGTTGACCATCGAACAAGGAGAGAATGAAAGTTTGCGATCCTTCATCACTCGTTTCAATATAGAAGCCTTGACGGTAGACGAAGTAGATGACAAGTTGCTGTTGGCAGCCTTCCACAATGAAGTGAACTCTGATTTATTCATTCACAAGCTTTACGAAAAGGAGCCTCAAAACCATGGCCGAGCTCGTTCACTCGACCCAAAACTTCATGAATGCAGAAGACGCAATCATAGCCAAGAAAAGGAAGAGAGCTGAGAGGATGGAGAACTCCGTGCGCCACTCTGAACAAGGTACTCGTCCAAAGAAGGGACAGATGGAAGATAGGAAGGATCGGGACATTAAGAAGGTAGGCCCCTCAGCAAGAACTCAGCAATACACGCAGTTGAATGCACCGCTGGAACAGGTGCTCATGCAAATTAAGGATGATCCCTCCCTGAAATGGCTTGAAAAGATGAAAGGAGATCCCAATAAGCGCAATAAAAACAAATATTGTCGCTTCCACAGGGACCATGGGCATGACACCAACGAGTGTTTTGACTTGAAATAGCAAATAGAAAACCTCATCAGGCAAGGGAAGTTAAGGAATTTTCTTGGACGAGATCACAAGGACGAAAAACTAAAAGCAAAGGCGGAGGAGTCGCCACGTCCCCCGCTCGGAGAAATAAAAGTAATCATAGGAGGAAACTCAATGGCGCAGTCGTCCAAGGCAAAGAAATCATACTTGAAGGTAGTGCAGAATGTCCAGCTCTCTGGACGGTCGTCCGGAGGTGGAACAACTGACGAGCAGGCCATCACGTTCACGGACGAGGATGCTAGAAGGGTTCATCACCCCCATGACAATGCCATCGTCATCACTCTACTCATCGCAGACTACACAACAAGGAGGGTGTTGGTGGATAATGGAAGTTCCGCAGACATTTTGTATTATCCCGCTTTTCAACAAATGAAGCTTGGACGAAACCAACTTCGCCCAGTGAACTCGCCCTTGGTGGGGTTCGGTGGGATGAAGGTACAGCCAGTGGGTACTATCACCTTGCCCGTGGTAGTAGGCACACACCTACAACAGGTAACCAACAACGTCAATTTCTTGGTAGTCGACTGCTCATCCTCTTACAATGCTATCATCGGAAGACCAACTTTAAACAGTTGGAAGGCAGTCACGTCCACTTATCACCTGTCGGTCAAGTTTCCTACAGAACACGGAGTAGGACAGGTACAAGGAGACCAATTAGCAGCAAGAGAGTGCTACTTGGCTATGCTAGCCATGGACGAGCGCACGCAAGTGATGAACATTGAGGAGAGACGAGTTGTAGCTGAACCAACAGAAGCACTAGAGAACATTTCCGTAGACGAGGATAAACCCGAAAGGCAGACAAGGGTTGGAGTGGAAATGGAAAACAAGGTAAAAGAGGACCTCATCCTGTTCTTGAGGAAGAATGTTGATGTGTTTGCATGGACGCATGAAGATATGCCGGGGATAGACCCTAATGTTATCACCCATCGTCTTAATGTGCATCCTTCCTCAAAGCCTGTACGACAGAAGAAAAGAGTGTTCGCCCCTGACAGAGATAATGCCATTAAGGAAGAGGTCCAAAAGTTAACTACAGCAAACTTCATTCGAGAGGTATACTATCCGGATTGGTTGGCTAACGTAGTGATGGTCAAGAAGGCTAATGGCAAATAGAGAATGTGTGTGGATTTCACTGATTTAAACAAAGCCTGTCCCAAAGACAGTTACCCGTTACCACGTATTGATCAATTGGTGGATTCGACTGCGGGTCATAAATTGCTAAGCTTCATGGACACCTTTTCCGGGTATAACCAGATAAGAATGGATGAAAGAGATCAATAGAAAACATCATTCATCACTAGTCAAGGCCTGTTTTGCTACAAGGTGATGCCTTTTGGTTTGAAGAACGCAGGGGCAACATACCAAAGGTTGGTAAATCACATGTTTCGACCCCAGATTGGACGAAATGTAGAAGTATATGTGGATGATATGCTAGTAAAAAGCCCGGACGAGACGAGCCATTTGGACGACCTACAGGAAACCTTCGACATGCTCAGGCGGTACAACATGAAGCTAAACCCCAGCAAGTGTGCCTTCGGAGTTTCATCAGGAAAATTTCTTGGGTTCATGGTGTCATAGAGAGGGATCGAAGCGAACCCTGACAATATTCAAGCAATATTGGATATGAAACCTCTGCAAAACACCAAGGACGTCCAGTCTCTTGCCGGACGAGTTGCTGCCCTTAACAGGTTTATTTCTAGAGCCACTGACAAGTGTTTGCCGTTTTTCAGGATTCTTAGGAAAGCGTTTGAATGGACGGACGAATGTCAGAAAGCTTTCGAAGCCCTGAAGGCATATCTTACCACAACTCCTTTGTTGAGCCCATCGATCCCTGGTGAAGAATTGTACCTGTACTTGGCAGTATCCCCTCATGCAGTGAGCTTGGCTCTAATCAGGGAAGACGCAAAAGTTCAGAAACCAGTTTATTACACTAGCCGAGCACTTAAAGGGGCGGAAGGACGGTATCCTATAATGGAAAAGTTGGCTTTTGCGTTGATTACAGCCTCAAGGAAACTAAGGCACTACTTCCAAGCCCATGTCATCAACGTCCAGACGGACCATCCATTAAAGAAGGTAATGAACAAGGTGGAAGCAGCCGGATGGATCGTCCAATGGGCCGTCGAGCTAAGTGAGTTCGACATTAGATACCAACCAAGGAAGGCGATCAAAGCACAAGTGCTAGCAGACTTCATTACGGAGTTTACACCTGGACAAGGAGACCTGGACGAGCTGAACGAAGTTCAGAAGTGGGATATCAACGTGGACAGCTCGTCCACGTTGCATTCTGGAGGAGTTGGAGTTGTACTGAGATCTCCCGAGGAGGATAAATTGGAATATGCCGTCCGACTACAATACCAACCCACTAACAATGAGGCCGAATATGAAGCACTCCTTAAAGGCTTAGAGTTAGCCAAAGCTCTGGGGGCGGAATCCATCGTCGTCCGAGGAGACTCCCAGTTGATCATTAACCAAGTAAATGGAGCATGTGAAGCCAAGGGAGAACGAATGATGAAATACCTAAGTAAAGTAAGGCAACTCCTCAAGGGATTCAACGACACCAAATTTGTCCAACTCCCGAGGAAGGAAAATATGGAAGCAGATGCCTTGGCGAAAGCAGCTTCTTTAGGAGAAGCCATGGATAAAATTGACGAAGTTCAATACATGCTAAGCATAGACCTCCCGGAAGTCCAAGAGGTAGGAGAAAGAGAAAACTGGATGACTCCAATAATTGCCTATCTTAAAGATGGAAGGCTTCCACAAGACGAAGGTGAAGCCAGGAAGGTAAGAATCAGAGTTGCCAAATATGTTCTTATAGGTGAAGTGCTATACAAATGGGGGTTCTCCCAGCCCTACTTGAGGTGTTTAGCCCCAGACGAGTCGAACTATGTGTTGAGGGAGATCCATGAAGGAGCGTGCGGTAATCACTCGGGGGCAAGAGCATTGGTTCATAAGGTTGTCCGTGCGGGGTATTACTGGCCAACCATTCAAGTAGACGTGAAGGTGTACGTCAAGGTATGTGACCAATGTCAGCGTTTCAGCAATGTCCCCCGACAACTGGCAAAATATCTAACTCCAATGACAGCCCCATGGCCCTTTGCCCAGTGGGGGTTGGATATCTTAGGTCCTTTTCCACTTGGAACCATACAGATGAAATTCTTGGTGGTTGGGATCGATTACTTCACCAAGTGGATAGAGGTAGAACCCTTAGCAAAAATAACACAGCAAAATGTCAAGAGCTTCGTTTGGAAAAACATCGTGTTTAGATTCGGAGTGCCCAGGATTCTAGTGTCCGACAACGGGCGGCAATTTGATAACGCCCTCTTCAGAGATTTCTGCAAGCACTTCGGAATCAACAATCATTACTCCTCCCCCGCCTACCCTCAGGCCAACGGTCAGGCAGAGGTTGCAAACCGCTCTTTGTTGAAAATCATCAAAACTCGGCTTGCGAGGGCAAAAGGGCTATGGCCAGACGAGCTACCCGGTGTTTTATGGGCTTATAGAACCACTGCAAGAACCCCTACCGGAGAAACCCCTTTTAAGCTAGCTTATGGAAGTGAAGCGGTGATACCTGCAGAAATCCACATGGCAAACCACAGGGTGATGCAGTACCAAGACAAGGATAACGAGGATCAGCTACGCCTTAACCTTGATCTCATAGACGAAGTAAGGATGGAAGCGGAGCAAAGGACAGCGAGGTACAAAAACCTCATGTCTAGGCAGTACGATGCGATGGTGAAGCCAAGAAGTTTCAACATAGGGGACCTTGTTCTGAGAAGGGTCTCTCTTGCAACCAGGAACCCGGCTCAGGGAAAATTGGGACCCAATTGGGAAGGACCCTACAGGGTTGTCAACTGTAAAAGACAAGGGTCATATTACTTAGAAGCATTGGATGGGAGAAAATTGGAACACCCTTGGAACGTTGAGCACCTGAGAAGGTATTACCAGTAATAATCAAGTACCAGCTTGGACGAGACCCTTTTGGACGAATCCAAAATGAGTACTTGCCGTTACTATTCAGCATTATGTAATGTTTTTATCCCAAAATGTTTAGTTATTAAACTAGCTATGGACGAAGTAGCGTTTGGATGTTTGTATAAATAAGGCACTACTTTCTAAAAAGAACGTGCCATACTTGTCAACGTTATATTTGGTAATGAGTATGGTTTGGATGTTTAAATACATATAATATAGCCAACTCCATGACTCCGTCTACGAAAAAGACCAAGGCTTAAAGACGAGCGCAAACCCTTAGACAAAAGGGCATAACGTCTAAACTTTCCTTAAACAAGGAAACAAACAAGGCAGCATTTAAATAAAAGACGAGCCTAAGCTAAACAAACTCGACCGTGGACGAGGAATACTCGGACTAGATATGGACGAGAAATGCATATGATCCTTGGGGCAACTTCAACTTAAGAAATCAAGCCCTTGGACGAGTAAAGTTGAAACTTGAAACTTACACTTGCCCTAAAGAAGAGCAAAGAGCCGTCCACCAAATAGGTGAAGGGGAAAGATAATTCTATGATGTTTGAAAAAGTAACATCCATGGACGAGTGTTATAGAATCAAATGATATTCAAAGTGAATAAATTCATGGACATTAAAAATTGAGTATAGGAATGCAAATAATTCCATCCATACAACATTCAAATGAATGAAAAGGATAAAGGAAAATAAACATCCATTCATTAATAAGGGACGACCAACGTCCAAAAAGCTCACAAGAGTAAAATTAAAAAGCTTGTTTTAAGCTCGTCCTAAAGCTTTGGACGAGAAAATTGTACTTAAATTACATAGTGGTCTAAAAACAGTAGACCAAGATAAATAGAAAAGAAAAATAGAAAACAACACAGGATAAACTGAACGGTTAAAGCCTTCGTCTTCACTGGGGAGGAGGGTTAGCGTCGTCCTAATTAGGCTGGGTAGTAGCATCGTCCTCAACATTGACATCCTCAGAGCTTGTCTGGACGAAGGAGCTTGAGGTAGCGCCGCCAAGGTTTAGTTTGATAAGACTGAAATCAAGCCCAGGGAATCTCTCTGTCGCGTCCATCCTAAAATCTTCAAACCCAACCGCGTAGTTAGCGTCCAACAAGTATACTCCTTGGACGCCTTAAATTCAGCAACAGCATCTCCCTTGGCTTTTTGGAGAAGGGTACTCAGCTTGTCGTTCCTCTTGTGAAGATGATCAAGACGAGTATCATTCTCTATGATATCAGCCTTCAATTCTTCAATGTGGTCCTGCATTTCCTTGGCCTCGTCCCTAGCTTTTGCTGCCACCTCAGCCCATTTCTTGGATTCATCCTTAACCTCTTGTACCCTCATCTCTAGCAAAATCCTTGTCTTGTCCAATTCAGTAGTCTGCCTGGACGCTGCTATGAACTTCGACATAGCCTACAAAAGGATAAAGATGGTACAATGGTTGGACGAGAAAAATATAAAGTACTAATAAAATAAAATAAAAATAATAAATACCTTAAAAAGGTCGTGAACACCAGAATGTTCAAAGTCCCTTAAGGACATATCGTAGCATGCAGCTATGTCCTCGTCAGACACAGCCTTCTCGAAACGGCCCCAAGCCAAATCTTCGCTCTCAAGAAGGCTCAAAGGAACCCTTTGAGAAGGCTAAGACGAGGCAGGCCCGGCAGTTCTGGACGGAGGAGTCTTGGACGGGGTAGCCTTAGGAGTTGGAGAATCATCCAAAACCTGGACAGGTGCGTGAGACGAGGGAAGAGAGGACTTAGCTACCGTCTGAGACGACCCATGTTTGGGTTTCTTCCCTCGACGGCTGGGCAAGTTTCCTAAGTCAAGAGTTTTTGATATGGATTTCCTCTTGTTCCCAGTGGAAGGACGAGTCTGGGTCTGGGTCTCTGGACGGCTACCTTGGTCAGCGGGTTCCTTTCCCCTGTTCTCCTTCGTGGTTGTCATTCCTACAAAATAAAAGACATTAAAACTAACTAAAACCAAAAATAGCGAGTAGATAATAAAATGGTCATAAACTTACGTCTACGAATCGTAACCTCGTGTGCGATGGCTTCGTTGGACGGATCTGGACCAAGCCCCCACTTAGCTAAGCGCCTAAGTGTAACCAAGGAGTGGAAGTCCCTGTCAGCGTATAGACGAGCTCTATGGACGCGATCACGATAAAATTTACTCAACGAAGGTCGTCCAACGGCTGCAAAGCAACAAGTAAATAGAAGTTAGACAATTAACAAAACCGTAAAAGGAAAAACAAGGTAGGGGACATACCTTCAGGACGAAGGTTACCTAATTCCCCTGTGTAAGGGGCAAAGGTATCCCTACCAACGTCTACAGAATTCCCGGCCGAGAAACCAAAGACGAAGAAAAACTCCGTCTTCCAATTTCTGTCAGACGAGGGCAGGGACTTGATCAATCTACAGTTTGAACCCCAAGCCACAAACTGGTAAAAGCCAAGGGATTGGTTAATTTCTGTGGGCTTGTAGCAGGAAAGGAACTCGTCCACTGTAATAGGACGGTCCCTATTAAATACCTCCCTCCACAAAACTTGCATGGAGACAATTAGCCTCCACGCGTTGGGGTTAAACTGACAAATACCTAAACCTAACCTAACAAGCAGTTCTCTAGTAAAAGCATTCAAGGGTAATCTAAGACCCCCTAGGAAATAAGCCTCATAAACCCCAACTCCAAAATGGGGGTTGCAACACCATTCCCCACGGACGGGCAACCTAGGGTTAAGATCCTCCGGAATTTGGTACCACAGCTTAAGGTTGTTAAGCCTTTGTTTGTTTGTTTTGGATAAAATACATACAGCACAGCTGTAAACGGTCTCCTCCTCGTCCAAGGGGCTAGATGGAAGAGCACTAGACGAGGTGCCAGCCTGGGACCCTGAAATTTTTCTAAGTTGTTTTTGAAGGACTTCTAAGGGGACCCCTGGGACGCCAGAAACATAACCTTCGTCCGTGCTACTTCCCCCACTACCACTACCACTATCACTAGAACTATTGTCGAAGCTACTATGGCTATTGGTGTCACAGTATTCGTCTATGGCTTTTTCCGTACTATTGTTAGACGAGGATATAACAGTTGACATCTTTGAAAACTTAAAAACCTAGAGACGAGAAAAGAAAAATACCTGGCTCTAGACGGAGGGAGACTATGGACGAGAAGGAAGTTCTAGACGAGGCTCTAGACGACAGATCAAGGAGGAAAATCTTTGAAAATGAGAGGGACAGGAGAGGAATTCCACTATTTATAGGCAATGGGGTTCAAGATTCGAAGGGACGTGAGCAACCACGACATGCCACGTGGCATCCAACCCGGAGAACAAAAAGCCTTGACCAAAACCTATCAAATTGAACCACGTGTCAATTTAAAAAAAAAAAAAAAAAGGAGAGGGGGGGGTATGGACACCTTGAGATGACCACCACAAGGACGAAGGGGCAACTGATATGGGCATGGCTCACCCAGGTACTTGTCCATAGAGCCCAAGCTCGTCCATGGGTGGTCTTCCCAAGCTCGTCCACAGACTTTGAATCCTAAAGAGATCAACCCCAAAGCAGAGTGGTCTATAGATGGGCAACTGAACATAACCCGTCCACAGCCAAGAAAGGTCGTCCAAAAGTTGACGACCTCCATTACTCGTCCAAACATGGACGAATCTCACTTGAAATGCCATGGATAGAAAAGTACGGACGTGGAGAGGTCCTTGAACCTTCCTTGAACCTCGGTGTAACTTCTCAACAAAAACTTAACTGCTTATAGCAGTTATCTTCTGACCTCCACAAATGAAGGGGGAAGTTATTAAAAGGTAACCGCTCCCATAGCCCTATATAAACATCTATTTCCGACAAAAAAAGTAAGTGAAAACTCTCTTGACATTCTTGTTTTGGATAGACTTGAAAGTTTTCTTGCTTATTGAAAATAAAACTAACTTCACCATCGGAGGGTCTTAGGCCGGCCAGCCCCGGTCTCCTTTGATTCATCGTTTTTCTTGCAGGCCTTTCAGATCATCAAAGTCCAAGCATCCGGCCTACTGATTCGAAAGAGCATCATCATTACCTATCCAGGAAAACACTAGCACGGGCTTCTGAGGGGAGGGGCAGTAGCACATGCGTGGTGCTCTCCTCCTCAAGCTTCCCTCCGATGATGTAGGGGCAGATGCAGAGCTAGCTTCCATTCTTCTTTCTCCTCAAGCTTCCCTCAGTCTGTTCGTGTCGTTCTGGGTTTGATTCAGAGATTTTAGGGATCGAGCTGAGGAAGATGACGAGAGGATTTTAGGGTTTTTTGTGAAATTTGGGGATTTTACAGTGTGAAGACTGAGGTAGTTGGAGAGTTGGGGTCAGCTGGGGTCACGTGGGAGGTCTAGGAGGGCTGGGAGCGCAGGAAGCTGAGGTGGAAGTTGAGGTGTCCCTCACATGAGGGGCATGTGTGTTTTAGGGTGAGTGGGCTTGCCACGTTGGTTTATATATTATTATTTTAATAGGTAGGCTTGACACGTGGATATCCGTCTGCCACGTAGAAGGGTTCCGTCTGTTGGTTGACAGGAAGGACGATTTTAAAAACGATTTTCAAATTTTAGGGATGAAATTTGCAAAGAAATCAATTTTGGGACCAAAATGGGAATTGACCCAAAATGTAGAGACGAAAAGTGCATTTTCGCCTTTTTTTTTTAATACAAGATAGAATTTCTATTATAGCCTAATCTAGATGTATATGTGTGTGAAACTCTCTCCTGAAGACTTAAAGTAAACATCAAAATTTTATGATGTACTTACAATCGTCCGATTGTTCATGATAAAATAATTGTGATCAGATCAATTTCCAATTGATGACGTGGATGATTAACAAATAAAATCAAGCCACGTGGCAACATCAAATGATAAGAGCCTTATGGCAATGTCAGAAGAAAATACCTATATGGAAAGTTCTTATTAAATGAAAGACCAAATTAAATTCATAATTAACTCTCAATAAATGCTGAGAGAAAATTCCAAATTAAATACGATTGAGTTGCCTATAAATAAGGAGCTTTTCATATGAGAAGGGGAGAACATTTAGAGAGAAAAACACTACTGACACTCTGCCAAAATAGAGAGTCAACTCTAAAGTTCACAAGAATTCCATTGTTCATCAAGACCTATTCCTACTTTTTCAAATCAAAGTGGGGATTCTCCTTTAACCCAGTTCGAGATCAAGCCAACGGCCCTCGCATTAAATCAAGCACGTTCAACTATTCGTTCAACTTGGAGACGTCAAAGTACGATTCAAGATCAAGCTTCATAGCCCTTGGATCGTAAAGTCACTTGGAGATCGAATCAGAGGAGTTTATTGTATTCTTTCATTGTAAAGATTCATACAGAGGATTGTACTCACATATACATACAAATCAAATACAAGTTGATTATTTGTTACACTATTTCGTAATCGTGTGATTTATCTTTTACGAAAATTGTGTGTACACTCCCTCCTGAAGACTTAAACTCTGACCCTTGCCTCGTCCACACCCTACAAACATTTATACTTGTGGAGTAACCATCGCACTAAGGGTGCGCGGTGGTAGGCATGACTTAAGGTACTGTTGACGAAATTTTTTTTTTTTAACAATAATTGTTAGATTATGTTTAACAAACATTGTCAACTTATGTTTAACAAATATTGTTAAATTATGTTTAACAAACATTGTCAAATTTGTCAAACATAATTTCACTCATAGGGCTTTTGGCGTATGAGTTTTATTGATGTGAGTAGTACCCATTAAAGATAACATATCTCTTAATTACAATCCCTTGTTTCAAGGAAAGACCCTTTGATTCCAACCATGTTGTCTTTGTACATAAGTTTATTTATTTATTTTTATGTTTAAGGGGATAGTGTTTTTATTTATTTATGGCTGCACCTAATAATTTGTTTAGGTTGCCTACGTACCCTTGGCGGGGATCAAGCCATTTTGTAGTTCTTATTTTTTGGATTTTAGATTTAAAGTCCCAAATATGGTTTTGTCCAATTTTAATGGGTCTTTAAATATGGGTCTTTGAGTATCAATTTTAGTCTCAAGGACCATGCTTTTATGACAATCAAGCAAATATTTTTTTTTTTTTTTTCATTTGCTTATTTGTCGAAGTTTTAATAATATCTTGATTGAAATTCCCAAATTTAATTAAGAGAATCATTGTGAACATATTTGGAATTAAAATTTTTCCCAAATCAATTTTATGGTCAATTTACTTTAAGAATTATTAACTTTAAAGAATTAATAATCCCCAAGAATTAGTCACAATTAATTTGGTAGAGTTAAGGACTCCATGAATGGGGTGGAGTCAAGGACTCCGTTGATGGGATAGAGTCAAGGACTCCAATTAATTTGGTAGAGTCAAGGACTCCATTGATGGGGTAGAGTCAAGGACTCCATAATTGGGGTAGAGTCAAGGACTCCAATTAATTTGGTAGAGTCAAGGACTTCATAAATGGGGTAGAGTCAAGGACTCCATTGATGGAGTAGAGTCAAGGACTCCAATTAATTTGGTATTACACCACAACTTGAGAGAATTTTTATTTAGTAATTTTCAAATAGGATTTAAGAGTCAGGGATTCTTGTATAAAGTTTCATGTATGGAGTAAGGGACTCCTCATGAAACCCAACCCTATTTGTTTTACCAAATAAAAATTCAACCTTGAAGAAGGGTGAGAGAGAGATTTTGGTAGTGCCAACTTGAGATAATTTTTATTTGGTAATTTTCAAATAGAATTTAAGAGTCAGGGACTCTTGTATAAAGCTTCATGTATGAAGTTAGGAACTTCTCATGAATCCCAACCCTATTTGTTTTACCAAACAAAAATTCATATTTGAGGATGAGAGAGAGAGAGAGAGAGAGAGAGAGAGAGAGAGAGAGATTTAGAGAAGAAAGGGAGTGCTTAAATCTCATATACCTATGCTGCGTAGTGTTTTTCTCTCTTTTTTTTTTTTTTTCTCTCTATGCCTTTGCCGTGTGTGTACTTGCTCTCTCTATGTGTGTCTGCCTCTTTTTTTTTTTCTTTCTTTCCTTTTTTTTTTTTTTTTAAATTTCTTCGTGCCTCTCTCTATATATAGAGATATCCTAGAGAAATTGCTCCTTATTCTTCTCTCAACTGATCAGATCATTGAGCAGTTTTTGTCAATTTTTCTCCACAACTCCTAAGTTCATGATGAGCCGTGACCCACTTTTCAGCTTTTTTCTCTCTTTTATTTGTTCCATTGCTTTTTAAACTCCTTTTTAGTTAGTAACAATCCACTTTCACCAAACTGTGCTCCTTACTTTCTGGTGGTGACATTTTCTTATTCATTTTTCAGCTTTTAAATTTTTTTATTACTATTTTTGCTTCTGCCCGTTGCCATCTTTTCACACTTCATCTTTTTTTTTTTTTTTATTAGAGACAATGGCAGACTTACTTAGCCTTCGATTGATAGCACGTTGGCGTCCGCGTTCCGTGTCTTTCTCTTCTTTCTTTTTTTTTCGCCCCCTGAAGCGCGTTTCAGCCCCAAATTGGTACTGTGCAGGTACTGTGCGGCTATTGTTTATGAACAGTAACCGTAACTTTTGACTTTTTTATCTCTTTTTTACTGTTTACAGACCCACAAAATACCACTTTTCAGCAACGTTTTCATTAAAAATGGGTCTCACTACACTATTTACACATTTAAAAATTATCTGCTATAGTGTTTTTCAGTTTTCAATTTCAACGGTATCCAAACGGACCCTATGCCATGCCCACCTTCCCTTATCTTTCTTCCTCAAGTCTTTTTTTATAGCTAATAGAATCCTAGCATAGTAGACTAGTGAGTATTCACCTCACGTGGACTCCTTCTTTTATATATATATATATATATATATATATATATATATATATAATTAATTAATTAATTATATCAACTTTTTGTAGACCACTATGTTTGGTCCATAAGTCTTGACGTGGCACCTTAGTTCACAAGCCATGAAGTGACATTATTTTTAATGATACATTTTTTTTAGTTTCAACAGGTACGTTTGGTACATTGAATGAGGATTACAATAAAAATTATAATCTTTATTATTAGAAATAAAATGTGTTATAATGTAACAACTAAACCTATTCATAAGTTTGGTTATGAGTTATAACATTAGAATAAACTTTAAGATTTATTTTAGGAAATATCTTACTCATACAATTATATCTCCTTAAAAAAATGTTATTTTTTAAATTTAAGAGAGATATGTGTTATATTTTATGATTTTTTATTTTTATAATTGTTAAATGCATATGGAAAGTTTGTTTATTTGGAAATATATTAAGTTTTGAAATTATTACACTTATTAAAAAATAGCTAATACAACCCGTTTGAAGAGGAATAGTTAGGGTACGTTTGGTCTACTGAACGAGGATTACGACAAAAATTGTAATTTTTATTACTAGTAATAAAGTGTGTTGTAATATAATAACTAAACATATTCATTAGTTTGGTGGTGAGTTATAACATTAGAATAAAACTTAATATTTATTTTAGGAAATATCTTACTCATACAATTATATCTCCTTAAAATTTGTTATTTTTAAATTTTAGAGAGATATGTGCTATTTTTTATGATTTTTTATTTTTATTACTGTTATATGTATATGGAAAGTTTGTTTATTTGAAAATATATTAAGTTTTGAAATTATTACACTTACTAAGGAATAGCTAATACAACTTTTTAAAGAGGAATAGTAATTCGTCATTTTGAAGAATAGCTATTCATAAGGAATGACTATTCCTTGTAATAAAAACATAACCAAACTAAAAAATAACTAAACTAAAAGAATAATTATTCTATTACAACAGCTATTACAGTCTACCAAACATGTCTTTATTCCTCAGAGACGGAACCAAGATTCAAACTTAGGGAGGGCCGAAATTCTTTGTTCAAAGATTTTAAAAAATTAAAATATCAATACTAGAGGTTGACAAAGTTGCATCATTAGCATTAATTTGTTAATTATTCTTTGTATTATTTCTTTTGAAAAAAAAATTAATAATATGATTTTATAATCAAGAGTTTTGCAAGTCAATTGACACGTCTTAATATTTTTAGGGTCTAACTAACATGTGGATGAAGCGATCAATATGTGTAATAGGAGTTGTCTCTATAGCTATAAGGGTGGAGTCATTTGAAGGGACATAGAGCTTTCAAGTAAGAGGGAGAAATCGGGTAAAGGTTATTAGGTTTTTGTGATTTTTTTGCTAGGATTTGTAATTGATATGTTGTTATTTTTTTTACTTAGACCAGATTTATGATTTGTCCAAAGATTTTCTTATTATCTGGATATGTGCATTTATTTATAGATTTTTATTATTATCTATTTATTGGATTTTTTGGGTCAGTTTGTAAATTTTTTTTGGGAAAGGGGGGCCAAATATATAAATTTAAGAGCTAGATATAAATTCTTTTTGTTAATATACATACTAGTATATATATTTTTCAAAGGTTGGAGGGAGGGGGGAGGGGAGCCATGGCCCCCCTCTATCCTTGAGTAGTTCCATCTCTATTATTCCTCATTTTAAAGAATAGCTGTTCAAATGGAATGACTATTCCTTGTAATAAAAACATAACCAAATTAAAGAATAACCAAATCTATATATATATATATATATAAAACCGAAGTCTCTGAAATTCCCACAATTTTCCACGTCAGCACAATATTAAAAAAAAAACATAAACCAAAAAAAAAACTTTTTTAAACTAAAAAAAAAAAGAAAAAAAACATAAACGCAAGGGGTTTTTTAAACCCAAACCTGATATATCACTCTGCCTTCTCCTCTTTACCTCTTCCGTTCTCTCTGCCTCTCTCAATTCTTAAACCTCTCCTAAACTATAGCCCACGTGTGCCGGCCTTCCACTCCTTTAGTGGCTGAAAGTATTTGATCTTGAGACTTTACCATCATACCAGATTGTCTCCACAAACATTACCTGTAAGTTTTTTATTTTGTTCTATAATTTTGGCTGTTAAATATGATTTAGGGTTTTCGTTTTTGGTTCTTTGCTTCTTCCATTCTCTCTGCCTCTCTCAGTTCTCAAACCCCTAAATTATAGTCCACAGACGCCAGCCTCCCACTCCTTTAGTGGCAGAAAATTTTTGATTTTGAGACTTTACCATCAGACCAGAGTCTCTCTGCAAACATTACTGGCAAGTTTTTTATTTTGTTCTATAATTTAGGATTTTGTTTTTGGTTGTTAAATATGATTTAGGGTTTCGTTTTTGTTCTATGATTTAGGGTTTCATTTTTGGTTGTTAAATATGATTTAGGGTTTCGTTTGGGAGTGTTTCTTTTGAATGATTAGCTTAAATTGATGGGTTTGGAGCCCGTAGTAACTAAAATGTTTGATTTTTTTGTTGATTGTGCCTCATTGTGGTATTTGGCTACAAAATTACAGCCATGTTTACAATAAAAAACGTCAAAATATTTTTTTTTTTTTATTTGGTGGAATTTGCCGTGCCTTTCCTACTAATTTCAGTTTATATTTCGTTAGACAAAAATGAAAAACTTCAAGTTGATTTTGATTGTTGAATATTATATTTGTGGTGTGCTTTTTTTCCTCTTTCTCTTTCCTCTTAATTGGTTTTTTGTCTTTCGTTTTTGTTCTTTGCAGAGTTTCCACGTCTTCTTCTTCTTCCTTTGTTGTCAAAGTTATGGCAAAGAAGAATCATTAAAATTCTGGTATTGAATTTTCTTTTCTTTTTCTTTCTTTTTTTTTATGCAATTTTTGATGGATTTTTATTTTCCTGGGGTTCTTTTATTTGGTTTTGATTTTGGGTTTAATTAATGGGCAATATAATCCTAGCGTTTTTAATATGCTAGACTGTGGAATATGTTGGGGCTGCTGCTATTTTGCATTTTGTGGCGATTTTATTTCTGTTTTGAAGGTTTGGGTTGGTTAGTATGGTTGTTCAAGATTGCTGAACATGTGTCCCATTTTAATTTTTAAATTTATTTACTTATTTTTTGAATACCACACCTAAAAAAAAAAAAAACAATGAAACAATACGCCATATGTTAAGTGGGGTAATTGATTGTCTTAAAGTTTGTTTATTCTTTTATTTGATAAACCAAATTTTGTTCGATAGTTGGAGTTAAATTCAGTTTCAATTGTTTATTTGTAATGTACACATCTATATCACTATTTGATGTTGTTTTCATCATTTAATGGATTGCCTACAATGTGTTTTATTATAGTTGTCGATAATACTCACATTGTCCTATTTCAAAGAAAATGTCTTGAAGCAACCAAGATTTAGAAGATTGGATACTTCAAGTCTTGAAGGACGGGCTTTCAAGTTAGTTGAAGGTGAAGGTGAAGGTGATTCTCCATATTGTTTGTTCCATTTCACTCCATTTTTTCTCCCTATTGTTCAGTTTATTTTCTGTGAAAATAGTACGGAAGCAATGTGTGTTATTTGTTGATATATAATTTCAAATCTTAATCCCTTAAATTTGAGTTAATTTGAAAATCAGACTTCAATTCTTCCCATTTGCTTTTTTTCTATTCCAATTTTCCACATGATACGGTTGGGGCAACCAAACATTTGTAGAGAAAAATCTTGGTAGATTCTAATTGTCTTTTGCAGAATTTGATGTTAGAGTTATATGAATACCACAAGTGACATGATATCTTTGAAGAAAAAAAAAAAAAAAAAAAAAAAAAAAAAAAACCCGACTCTTTTTTGGCTCTATTTCTTTTGCTCCCATTCACTTTGAAATTTCTGATTCCACGAAACATGTTGAGCACTCTGCCTCCAAGGTTGCCCTCAATTCCCTCTCCAACTGTAGTCCTCTCACTCCTTAAAGTTTGGTTGGTGTTTCAATGAGGTCTCAATCCTCTCACTCAAAGTTAGTTGGTGTCAATTTTAATTCATGGTTATTTTCTTCTTGAGTTTTTTAGGACTGACTTGAAGAATTTGGATTCTTCTGATGTTTGATGATTTTTCATGTATAAAAATTTTCTTTATGATCTTTTTCAAGTTTCAAATTTCTTTGATTGATATGGATTGCAGTGACTCCTCTTGGTGGATTTCTAGATCATCCAAATAGAGGTTCTGCACTCATTGTGCATTCATTAATCTTGACTCATTGTGTATGATAATTTTAGTATATTCTTATGTGAATTCTGTTTTACAGGTTTTGAGACTATCACATACATGTTACAGGTAAACTTTGTCTCAAAACTATTCAATTACTTTATCATTATTAGGTTCAATTGTGAAGATACTAAAGTTGGGTTTTTTGGATTTTAGGGAGGCATTACTCATCAAGATTCTGCAGGCCATAAGGGTACAATTGGACCCTATGATGTCCAGGTAAAGACATATTTTGAGTATGTCAGAAAAATTTGTTGTGTTTTAAGGTCTTCTATGAGAAATTCAGATGAATTTTTTTTTGAGGGGTTTTGTTTGATTCTTTGTTTGGTTTGATCTATATTGAGTTTCCCCTTTCTACAATCTAATAAAATATTTAGATTTGTTTTAGTTTCACTATTAATGTTATGGGATATTACATAAAGTTCAATTTTTTTGTTTTTTCTTTGTTTTGACATATGTTAATTGTTACAGTAAAAAGAAAAAATAAAAAGAAGAGATTGCTGGCCAATAAATGAGGAAGAGCAAGGCAAAGGAAAGATAGTACAAATTTAGGCACTGCAAAGCCAGTACTCACTTTGATTGGTAATCGGGTGCCTTTTTTCTTACTGCATAATTGATATTATTTTAGAATTTGTTATTCTTATTCCATTGAAATTGTGAGCTATAGATGGCTCTCTTAAAAAAGAACCACCATAGGCATGAGAATTACAAATTTCATAATGATTTATACATAAGTTAGAGATAATAATTCATCAGGTATATATTTCCATCATTTGTGAACAAATCCTTGAAAGTTAAGAGTTTAGTATCGTCAACATCTACATTATTTAAATGCTTTAAATATTTAAATTAGCTATGTAGTAGGGGAATTGCACATATTATTAATTACTCTAGGTCACTTTTACCCAGATCAACAAAACTTTGAGTTGAACAACTGACTGAATTCAAATACAAGAATCATGACTGCAAGCTATTATGTCCTTCACAAATCTGTTAAGAAAATTATTGGACTAGCCTTGCCCCTAATGTAGCACCAAAATGTTATAGTAAATGTTATTAACCCAGCCAGTGTCACAAATGAGACAGGTAACATCATAACATTAGGTTTTTTAAGTTGAAATTATTTTGTATTTCCAAGTTGTTTCTATGTTAAACTACTTCCAAAATGTCTAGATTCTCTATGCTTATGCATTTGGACTGTATGCTGGAAGAATTGTGATTAGATTTGTATCTAATTAAGATAAATTGGTGCTTTTCTTTTATCTTTTCCTTGAATTTTTGTGATTTTTTTTTTTCTTTATCTCCCCCTTTTAAAACCTTGCATAAAACTAATATGATCTACCCTCTCTCATGAACATTAACATTTAATTGTTTGCAAAGACTTGAGCAACTGAAATTATGACCTTTTATTTCAAAATGGTAGCAACAGTCACCTGCACCTTGCTTCATTTATAGTTAGGACATTTTGGGCCTACAGATGAATATGAATTGGATGCCTCCTTTGCTTGATCACTTTAAAAGTTTAAGATGTTTAATTTTCTCTATCCAGCTTCACTGCTGACTCTTTTGTTTATTGTTTTTATTTTAATAATAGTTATCTTCAAATCTGACACTTGGTATCTTTTCTTTTTATTCACGATTCCTTAATGTGATATCTTATAATTGGAACTGTTTTTGGCTTCAACACACGAGAAAATTTTAAGATTCAAATAACAAAAAAAATGCCAAATCATTTTTCACAAACTTTGTGTTGAAATAAATGGTATATTTCATAATTGCTTTATTTCCTGAGTATAAGCAATTCATGGATTTACGTATAGTATTCTTACTAAATATATATTGATTCCTTTTATTTCCTTCTAAAGGAATTATTTTTTAGGTATGAATTCTCTTATTTTGCAGATAATATTTTCAAGTGGAGATTAGGAGTTGTGCATTGGAGATTTATTTTGCCTTTGTGTATAATGACCTTGGGAATTTCTAAGTATTTCTGTGAAAGCTATGTTGGTAGTTGTATCTTTATTTACTTATGCTTGAATAGTAGGTTTTAAAGTTTAGAGGGAGTGTTTATAACTTATTTTTATGAATTTAGTAATAAAATTATCTCTAAAAATAGTTAAATTATTATATTATTATCCCTAAAGTTTGTTATGAGTTTCTTCCTTTATATTTTTTAGAAAAATTGTATTTCCTTGATATTTTTCCTCCTCTGACTCATTTTTTAATTTTGTTGTGCTCATGTAGAATATGAGTATCATCTACTCTTCTAGATTACAAAGTATAAGGAATATATTTTTAAATAAGTCAAAAAATAAACAAAAAGATTAAATGATATATTTGCCTATCAAAATTTGTATAGAGGAAGCATTCATTTAATATATATTTTTTGTTCATCTAGATATTTTGCAACAATTAATATACAATTGTTTAGTTTCCTTTAATGTTAGATTACATTTCAAATATAATTATACTTACATAGTATTTTTTTGACTTTTGAGCCATAGAAAGTAGAGGTGAAGTCTTATTTGTTCCAAGTGATTATTTCTCTGCAGAGTAAATATATATGTTTTTTTAAAAATCATCCCGTGCATCGCACGAGTTAGCGACTAGTTATATAAATAACTATTACATTACAATACTTATTACAGTCTACCAAACATGCCCTTAGTAGTGAATAGAGAATTTTTACTCCCTTTTTTTAGCTGGAAAAAATAATTTTACTATAAAAATTTTGCTTTTCATGAATATGAATGCGCATATAGTGTTACATTTTAAAAAATTGTGTATCTTCTTTCTAAATGAGATTTTAAATAATATTGCACCATATACACCTTGGATTCGTGAAAAAAATTGAAACAATTTTTGGCAAAAATATTATTTTACACACGTTAAGTTTATGGTCGTTTTTAAATAAGTCTATTCACCGTGAAAGCTTGCAATTTAAACCAATGAATATTACAGATATATCAATGTGTCCTTCTTGTAAATAATCAGTCATAAGTTTGTTGTTAAACCACAAAAAAAAAATTACTAATAATAACTAGTCGCTAACCCGTGCGATGCACGAGAAAGTTCTTAAAAATGCTAAATAATTTTTTTAATCAAATTAAATGCATTTTTTGTTGGGTTGAGAGAAATTTAACTTAAATGGACATTTTTCACTTTGGATTTTAAGGAATAACTCACACAAAAAGGAATATACAAATTTCATTAGGATTTGAGCTGGTTAACCAAGGTAGGTGTATGTGGGTGTGTGTGTGTATAGTGACCTTGTCACGTATTTCTTAATCTATCAACAAAGCAAACTATTGCTCATTTGAAGCAATTTACAATGTTCATTCTAGGCAGAAGCTTACATACTTTTTGTTGGTGTGATTTACAATTTGATTAGATGAAAAATAATATGATTTCCAATACATGTACAATAGTTACTTTTGTAGGCCTTTTGTCAAATACCTAACAGATATAGCCAAGAAATAAAACTTGATTGATGTACAAGTGCTGAAATAGAGGAACTTAAAAAAAAAATCAGAATAATGTAATCTAGAAATTAAAAGCTTATTGACATATTAGGATGAAAGATAAAAAAAAAAAGAAAAAAAAAAGAAAGAAAGCAAAGAACAAAAAAATTTACGTATATTTATTTTGATTGATGATATGTAATTTAATTTAAAGTAAAATTGAATCGATCATTCCCCTAATTATGTTGTGCAAACCTAATCCCTAAATTTGATATACGCTTAAGCCAAAAAATCCAATTTATATTCAATACATACAACAAAGAATTGGGCATGAGGATATAACCTTATTGCAACCGATGAACACCACTGTTAGTCTAGCAAATCCATCTCAAAGAGCTACTTAATGGTCATCGCAATCTTCTTCCACACACTCATAAGAGAAAAATGTATAACAGAAGGTGCATAGTGGTAAAATACAATGTTTTTTTTTTTAGAGAAACACGTTGCTAAAATTTGGTTAAAATCAAATAAATAAATTGCGTAGCCATAGAACGATAGAATTAGACGTGTCCCCACTTTCTAGGCCATGCATGAGCCACCTTCATCTAAGATGTTTTGGAATATAGTAGAACCCTCATAAATTTTGAAGAGGAAGAAGTTGTAAAGATAACATTGTGTTGTGGCAAAAGAAGATATATAAATTGGTATGGACAAAAAATACCATACCAATAGCAGATCATAGACTTTATGCACAAAGCATGGACAGAAATTGCGGATAAATTTTTATGAGGGAAATATGTGTTCTTATCGCCAATTGAATAAAAAGACTGCTTTGTCATCCAAGAATGTTATTTGTTCAAGGATCACAGCTCTGCAAACTTTTTTTCACTCTTCAATAGGTTGATTTATAAGTTTTCTGGGTCTCATTGGAGATAGAGATAGATAGAGATTGGAGTGAGAGAGAAGGAAGGAGGTATTTGAAGGTTTCACTGTGTGTTTTTTTAAGTTATTCCGAAACTTGGAGTCGGCTTGAAGATGGGCAAAGAATTGGGTTTGAGAGAGGAAATTTTTTTTTTGGTATTATTGGGTTTTATCACTTTATGTATTATCGGGTTATAGAGAAAAAAAATCAGAATTTTTGTTTTTTATTTTATTTTAAATGATACTGACGTGGAAAATTGTGGTGCCAGCAGAGACTTCGATTATATATATATATATATATATATATAGATAATAAAAGAACAATTTCATTTCAAATGAAAAATAATAAAAACGTGATGGACTAGGACAAAAGAAGTACATCGACATAATTAAAATAGTTGAATGAGTAAACTCTAATTTTTGAAAGTATGAGAACCGGTTTAAAAGTAACATCAGATTTTATTTTGTTTTATTTTTTTGAGAGATAAGTAACCTCAGATTTAGATGGTGTAAATTAATTTTAACCTTAATTTTATTCATTATAAAACAAGCATTATCCATTTCAGGACATCAATCATGAAGGAAATAAAAGTTTACAAAACCCAACAATGGCATCAGCAAAACCCACAAACACCATCAAAAATACCCATAAACCCATCAGCAAAACCCATCCACAAACCTAGCGCGTGGTCAAGCAGCTCATCCTGCTCCACCATTCTTAGAAACTGCTCCTTCCTCAAGAAGTAGTAGTCTTTGCCTTCGGTCTCGCTAGGCCACTTGGTGTGGCTTGTGGCGGTCACGATGAAGTGGAGGTTCTAGCGGAGCTCCATCAGGCGGTTGATGACAGCGTCCTTGCCGATGGCGCTGGGGCTGCTGATAACGACTATCAGCGGTCTCAGAGTCGGGCGATTGGATCGGACCTGAAACGCGACCCAATAAACCCATCCACAACCCCAGAAACAAGGGACCAAAGACCACCGTTATCAACAAAAATTCATAATCTGCCACCGACCACCCCACAATAAACCCAGAACCAATGATCCAAACCAAAACCCACCACCACGGCGCCACTAAAAATAAGAAGAGAGAAGAGAGATCAGCGAACCCACCACCATGACGCCACCGGAAAGATGAAGAGAGAGACGAGATAGTCAGAGGTTATGAAATGAGATGATTAGAAGAAGAAAGAGAAAATAGAAATCTAGGAAAGAGGCAAGAGGGTCAGAGGAATAGAGAAAGAGAAGAGAAGAGAAAGAAAGTAGAAATCGGAGAGAGAGAGAGAGAGAGAGAGAGAGAGAGAGAGAGAGAGAGGTGAGAGGATCAGAGGAAGAAAGAACTCAAAGAGAAAAAAAAAAAAAAGAGAAACTAAAAAAATAATAAGTAACAGCGTTACAGCCGTTTGGGGTATTGGACTTAGATGGTGTGTTTTTAAATGTTATGGACTTGATTGGCAATAGCTCAAACCTCAGAGTATGTTTGTGAAATTTACCCAATATAATAATATATCCAATGGATTATAATTTAAATTTGGCCCTTGGATTATTAATTAAGCAATTAACCAATTGACATTATGATTATGGAATATGGATGGCTTTTCCTTATCTCGTGGGGAGGTCTAAGCCAACCGTTCCAACTGGGATATGAATAGTATCTTCCCCAATGTGACGAATGAGTGGGGCAAGAACAAGGCAGAAGAAGCTAATCGGAGGTAAGACAAGACTAGATTTTAGTCTTTTATTTGTGTTTGGCTGAGAAGAGAAAAGGAAGATAATAAATAAAGTTTGTATAAATTTACTTATATAGTTCTATTAGTTTTTTTTTTTTTAATACACATTAATTTTTTTATTAAAAAATTATGCATGTATGACACTTCATTTTTTTTTTTTTTTTGTACAAGAAATCAAAACAAATTAGGAAAATAAAAGGATGAAAAAAAAGGAGAAGACGAACACCAAAAATAAAAAAATAAAGATTGTTGCCCAAGGGACAAAGGAAAGTGACAAGAGCCATATAAGGCCAGGCTGCAAGGGGACAATTTTGAAAAAAATAGAAGAAGAAGAAGAAAAAAAAAATAGGGAGAAAAGCCAAAAAGAAACTGACATGATCATTGCACAAAAAAAAATTGTTCACACGGGAAGTCCTATGTTTTAACTCCAATTTTCTTCCAATTTTAGGGAGATTATATTTTGGTGGGTTCAAAAGGAAAACACTTAGGCCCACTAGTTTTCTCTCCCTTTCTCTTTCAACGAAACACACAAAATTATCATTTTTTCTCCACTTAACATTATGATTATGGAATATGGATGGCTTTTCCTTATCCCGTGGGGAGGTCTAAGCCAACCGTTCCAAATGAAATAGGAATAATATCTTCTCCAACGTGATGAATGAGTGGGGCAAGAACAAGGCAGAATAAGCTAATCGGAGGGTAGGACATGACTAGATTTTAGTCCTTTATTTGTGTTTGGCTAAGAAGAAAAAAGGAAGATAGAAAATAAAGTTTGTATAAATTTACTCATATAGCCCTATTAGATTTAAAAAAAAAAAAAAGATACACATTAGTTTTTTTATTAAAAAATTGTGCATGTATGACACTTCATTGTTTTTTTTTTTTTTTAAATACAAGAAATCAAAACAAATTAGGAAAAATAAAAGGAGAAGATGAACACACACACCAAAAAAAAAAAAAAATTGTTGCCCAAGGGACAAAGGAAAGTGACAAGAGCCATATAAGGTCAGATTGGAGGGGGACAATTTTGAAAAAAATAGAAGAAGAAGAAAAAATAGGAGGAAAAGCCAAAAAGAAACTGACATGATTGTTGCACAAGAAAAGTTTGTTCACACGAGAAATCCTATGTTTTCACTCCAATTTTCTTCCAATTTTAGGGAGATTATATTTTGGTGGGTTCAGAAGGAAAACACTTAGGCCCACTAGTTTTCTCTCCCTTTCTCTTTTGACGAAATACACAAAATTATCATTTTTTCTCCATTTTCTCTCTTCCTCTTTTAATTTTCCTTAAAATTCACCCAGCCAAACTGAATCTTAGGTTTTCAATTGTCTTTCACACATTTGTTACTCCTTGTGTGGGGCTTTATTAATTTTTGTCTTTATTTTTTACTTTTGTGCTAGGATTTTCCAATTAAGCACAAGCTCTTTTGAATGAATGGACATCACTAGTTCTATACACAAGATTGGGGCTTCATGCCTAATCTATATATCTATATATCTATATCTATATCTATATATATATATATATATAATAATAGGAGAAGCTAAGAGAAAGTCAAATTAGTATTCCAAATTAGAGTTCCAATTTTACGCTATGTGTCTTAAATTATTTATTCTTAAAAAGTTTTATTTCTTAATTTTAGAATCAAATGTGGGACTATATCATAAATATTCATCCAAGTGAGTTATTAAGTACAAAAATCAAAGAGTTTAGAATAAATGAATCATAAAAAAAAAGGTGTTTCACAATAATTAAAAAAAATGGACAATTTACATTTTATACTTAATAATATCATTACAAATTTTTTTAAAGAGTCAACAAAATATAAAAATGACTATCAATAATATTTAATTTATATATATAAATTGTATTATGCATCTTATTATATATCTTTGGGTGTAGTTATGCACATACATAAGATTACAAGTTATTGAAACTAGTTCCTCAAAAAAAAAAAAAAAAAAAAAAAAAGTTAGTGAAACTAATGGATGACTCTGTATGACATGAAATCAATAAACTTCACTGCACATTGTGGGGATTCCATATTCCAACAAATGAAGTGAAGCTGCCCAAGGCTGCAAACTTGCATGGCCCGTTAAATTAGAGGCGAAAATACTATTCTAGTTTTTACATTTTTAGGTTACCGTTAATTTGGTCTTTATATCTTAATAGTAGTCAATTTAATCAATGTTATTTGCAATTTGCAATCAATTTGCAGCTAATTTTCGTTAGTGAATTGACGATAGAGACAAATTAATGCATATTGATATTTGATAATAACATATACCAAATTAATTGTTACTAAAGTTTAAGGACTAAATTGACAATAATCTCAAAATATAGGAAACAAAATGATATTTTCATCTTATTATACAATTCATTATAGCAAAATAACAATACTTCCCAAGCATAAAATGCTTAAAAGCAATAGCGTTTTGACTCTTTCTAACATCGTCCATTACGCTCCCAAACAAATCAACATGCGTTTGTGACCACTAACCCATACGGTTTTATTGGAACTATCCTTCTCCCAAATTGAGTTCTCAAATTTCCGAAGGTTTTAATTTAAACGTAAGACATGTGATATTTAAAAATTAAGTAAATACCACCACATTGCATATTTAACTAAAAATTGGAAGAAATTGAAGGATTGACTGGGGAAGAATCATGTCCCATAAAAAGTTCTGGTCCTTCTGGATTCTTGATTTGGAGTGACTGAAGGAAAGTGGGGTTGGTGGGAATGGGAACGTGAATTTGAGTTCGGCGACAACACGACAGTGATGCAACACAATATGCGTTCGATAATAGGCAGATTTTCAGCGCGTGGAACCCGCCACACAGCGTCTGATTCGTGCTTTCCATAATCTTCTGTTAATTTACTCCACCTTTTAGAACTAATTTAATCGGGCTTTAATGCTCAATCCTCCCCTAATCCCTCTAAAGAGCATCACTTTTTTTTAATGCTAAAACTGCTTTCCAACTACCATAATTAGAATAGTCCTTCCCAACAATCTTGAAGAGTAAAGTCTACTTGCACTTTCCCATCAAAAAAAAAAAAAAAAAAGTCTACTTGCACTTCTTCTCACCCAAAATAATAATAATAATAATAATAATAATAATAATAAAAAAGTATACTTAAACAGTTATACCTTAAAAAATGTAAAGTTTAAAAAGTTTTACATAAACAAAATAAGGGTAAATTACAACTTACATACCTGTGGTTTGATCGAAATTTAAATTGCTTACCTGTTGTTTGAAATTTGACACGCTATCTATCTAAGGTTTGACCAAAATTTAAGCTGCCTACTTGTAGTTTGAAATCTTATGATGCAAGTATTCCGTTAAATTTTGTTTTTATCTTATTTGATATTGTATTTTTATGTTTTTTGTGTTTTTGGATGAGAGATATAAAAGTGGAGTAAGATTACATATTTAGCCATGTTTTAACGGAAGTAGGTTACAAAACTCTAACTAAGCTAACTTTAAGTGGATAAAGTGTTAAATTTCAAACCACAGGTAGACAACTTAAATTTTGGCCAAACCACATGTGAATAAATTGTAATTTACCCATGAAATAAACTAAATATTAAACGAAAAAGCTAGTGACAAACAGACATACAACCATGCTAACTCGTTGGTCTATGTAAGAAGTTGCATTGTCTTGGGTTCACTCAAGTTAACTTCCATTCCACTAGAGTAAGCGTTTTCACTAGTATAAATGGGAGAGGCATTTGAGCTTAAGGATCATCTCATCCTGCCCTTATAACTATCAGTTTTTCATATTCAAAACCCATCTTATCATCTTCTTCACCTAAATAATTAAGAGCATTACCAAAAGCCTTTGTTTTCAGTCAATTAGTAGGATCACCTGCTTGAAGTAACTCCTGCTTGTAGCATGAGAATTGTACTAATCAATTATCAAACCCCATAAGCATGCATCACTCAAAGTCATGTCCCCATTCTCTAAGATACTATCATCCTCACATTGTCTTCAACTCCAGTTTCACCCTAGTTTTATCAATTTGTTGTTTGTTGGATTTAAATATTGACTTTTTTGCTACTCTACTATTGTCTGGGTTACTTTTCCTGCTTAATTAATCACACTTTATAATTTTGTCAATTATATTACTCATGAGATTGATGAAACGTCGTGAATCTTGCTTTTAGTATTATTAAACTGCATGCTCGAGCTACTAAATTAGTCTATCTAAGTCGCACTCAACCTGTCAATTCTTGTATTAGTGTTTCAATTAAAGCCTAATAGATTTAACATCTGATGTTCACATGGTTTATGCTACATCATTAGTAATATTGAAAGTGCTATTATTACCATAAGCACATCATCATTAGGGGTGTCAATGTTTGACCTAGCCCGCGAATATAACACAAACACGACACATGTTTTTGCAGATCAAGGTTGGGTCTTAGTGGGTTTGGGTTATAAGCGGGTAGGGGTGTCCACGGGAACCTAAGAACCAACCCTCCCACTCGGGCCGGCCCGAAAATCGGCCAACCCGATGCCGGTGACGGTCTAAGACGGGTCTCCACCACCAAAAACCGACTTAAGCGGGTTGAATGGCAGGTTTTCTTCTTCAAAACTTGATATACCCGATCCGATAGACGAAACCCATGAAAGAAGGCCGGGATTCCTAGATCCGTTCAGATTCATCAATATTCTGGTGAAGGTTTGGTAGTTTTTGGCTAGATCCGGTGAAGATCTAGGTTTTCTTGCTTAGATTTGGCGATGAGATGAAGATTTTGCTCAGATCTGCGCGTACTTTTGCTTCGATTTTTCTTAGATCCGGCGATAAGAAGAAATTTTTGCTCAAATTGCTTTGATTTTTGCTTAGATTCGGTGATTTTCGCTTAAATTTGAGCTTGATGTTGTGGTTTTTCTTTGTTTTTTGCTTAGATTCGGTGAATATCCGATGATTCTAACTCAGACTGAGGCCGACCGACTTGACCGTTGTCCACTGAAGACCAATCCAACTCGACCCGAGGTCGTCGGTGGCAGGTCATTTAGCCGTCCACCCAATGTAAGCTGGTCGGTTGTGGGTTAAGCATAAACCCAACTGAGACCAACTCGTGGACACCCTTATAAATGGGTTGACTTAAAAACAATACGATAAGAAACGTGTCATAAGCGGGCCAACCTACGTGACCTACAATAGACATGTTTGGCACTCCAATTTATTTGTGTCAACCTGAAATGACCCATTTAACCAACTTGTTTAACTCATATAACAAATAAATATTCATTTTATTTTAAATTTGTCAAATACCTTTTATATCAAATCTATATTTTAAACTTAAAAAGAAAAGTGAGTAATTACAAAAATTTACAAGTGATAATTTGAAAATTGAAACTTTATAAACCTTAGTCATGATCAGTTTACTGTTTGCACCAACTCTTTTAATATTGATACTTAACATTTGGTGAATGAACGTTATATTTTTGTTGAACTATGTTATTTTGAATTTAGGCTGAAGTGTATGCACCTATTTTGAAGTGTAAAGAACTTATTTCTAGATGGATGTTGTATTTTTGTTAAACTATGTTATTTTGAATGTGCGTTGAAGACTTGAAGTATATGCATTACTTTCGGGATGTGAAGAACTTATTTTTATATGGATGTTATATTTAATATTAAGTGAGTTGAAATGGGTTATGTTACATTCGTGTCAACCTAACACAATCCGTTTTATAAGCGTGTCAAGTGGGTCGGATCGTGTCGACCCGCTTTATTAACAGGTTGGGTTAAGGTTGAAGAGTTATGACACGATTATTAAATGGGTTGGGTTCGAGTTAAGGCATTTAGTCGAGTGCCCATACCTCAACGTGACATGACACGAACCTGACACGCTAACCCAAATTGACACCCTAATCGTCATTAGTATTATTATTGCTATATTTTTGTTGAGCCACATCAATATAGCATTTCAGTCCATTTGGTCTAATTCGGTCTATTCGATCTGTTTAGGTACATTCAGTCCACTTCTATTCATATTGGTCTATTTTGGTCCAATTCCATCTACTTTGGTCCATCTTAGTCCATTTCAGGCAACTTTGATCTAATTTGGTCCACTTTGGTCCATTCACCCTATTTCAATCCACTTTAATCCATTTGTTCAATTTCAATCCACTTCAGTCTATTCAGTCATAACATTTGTATTCATTTACCTTGTAATGAGAATCACTTTTGTATACATTCATCACACCTTTTGAATTACCAATATTTTTGAATAGGGAAAAAATGTTATTTATTTATAGTTGATGATGCCAAAAATCTTTAGTTAGTCACACGATCCTCACATGCTCGAGACAACACCGGCGCAACACAGAAAACAGAAAACCTTAAGAGAGTACCAGTGTGGTACTAGCCAAATACCCTCCGAAGGGCAAGTTAGAGAACTTTTCACAACTCTAGAGTATCAGAATTAGGAGAAATTATGCGTATCTTGGTTTGTGAGGATTTTGGGGTTTTTATAGTGATGTGGAGTTGACATTCATTCCTTGGTGGAGATGATCTTTCCTTGTAGGGAAGATTTTCCTTAATGTGCACATCTTGCGGGATCCTTTCCTTATGAGAACCCTCTCAATTAGGGTTAATCGTGGTGCACAAGGTTTTTTCCTTATATACTCATGCGTGGAGGCCAAGCGAGGCCCTACCAAACCCGTCAAGGGCCTCATTATCTCCATCAGCTTCCCAAATCATCCCATAAAGGTATAGGGGTCTTACGTTGAAGATGTCGGTTTTGAGGTGGCGACGTCTATGCCTTTGAGAACAAATGAAATGCTAACGAGTTTGTTGAGGCCGTCGGCCCCACCTTATGAAGACGATTTCATCATCCTATTAGAATTATCCTCATCAATGGTGCATATGAAAATTTTTGTGCATCGCCCATATTAACAATTTATTTCAAATAGAAACAGAAATAAGTTTAGTCTATGTGAGGGGCAATTAAAATTTACAAACGACCTGTTAGCTTTGAAATACAAATTGATGAGATATCAATCACACAAGTTCACGCGTAGGGGTGGCAAAATTGGACACGACCCACGAACTCGACACGACACGACACAAAATTAGCAGGTTATGGGTTGAGACTTAATGGGTTTGTGTCATATTCGGGTTGACACGACGGACCTGTTTAATAAACGGGTTGGGTTAGGATTCAACCTATGGAACCCGTTTAACCCGTCTGACCCGTTTAATTAAATAAAATTTTACCAATATACTATTCAAACCCTAGGTATATAAACTTATTAGTTGTTGTAGTTTATTTTCTTTGACATATTATGATTGATTATTTATGATATTGAGATATGCTTTAGTTTTGAATGATTATTTGTGATGCAGTTACTCATTAATTTTGAATTTTATATTTAAAATATTTATTTGTTTGTTTTTTCATAAATGTTTTTCTTTATTTTGATAAAATTAGATAAACAGGTCGACACGATTGACCCGTTTAATAAATGGGTCGTGTTAGGGTTGAGGAATCTTGACCCGTTTAATAAATAGGTCGGGTTAGTGTTGACCCATATAGTCGGATACGTATAAGTTGACACGACACGAACCCGACACACGAACACGAATTGCCACCCTTATTCACGTGTCAATTTGTAAATCTTTCGCGATAAAATTTGCATTTTGTTGAATTACCTTCACATTACTCAATTGAGCAAGCTACTCACTAAACGACTTGTAGCAAAGCTATTTTTTTTGTGACTATTGTTCGCGCTTAAACTCTACCAAACAGTAGCATATATTTCATTCAGTTTCAATTTTCAAACCAAAACTCCATAGCCTCTCTCTCTCTCTCTCTCTCTCAATGGAAGAACTCGTATCGAGCTCGTCTGAACCTCTCTCTCCTCAAACCCTAGCTTCCTTCAGATCCCTCATCATCAACCCCTCCACTCCTCAATCCAAAATCTCCTCCATCCTCGAAACCCTAACTCGCTCTCTCCAACTCACTCCCGACTCGCTCGTTCTCAACCTCCTCTCCGAACTCGCTTCCCGCCACTCCAACCTCTCGCACCTCGTCTTCGACTCGGTCCGTTCCAACTCGCTCCTCTCCTCCGAGTCGGTTCGCCTCGCCGCCGAGTCACTCGACGCACTCGCCTCGATATCAAACACCGATCCGACACTGTCCTCCGCCATTGACGAGCTCGACGATCGGTTATTCGTTTCTCTCTGCTTCGGTCCCTCCGTGTCCGTACGATCGTGGCTTCTCAGAAATGCAGAGAGGTTCAGAATTAGTCCGTATTTGTTGCTTACTCTGTTTCTAGGGTTTACTAAGGATCCGTACCCTTACGTGAGGAAAATCGCTCTGGATGGACTCGTCGGTGTGAGCAAGTCCGGTATAATCGAAGATCGCAGTATGATCAACGGTTGTTATTGCCGTGCAATTGAGCTTCTCGGTGATATGGAAGATCAAGTGAGATCAGCTGCGATTCGTGCGGTGAGATATTAGACACTAAATACCCTATGTTTTGATTTATTTGCTTAATTCCTTCATTGATATTTGTGTATACCGCAATTTTGTTTTGCTTGAAACGTGAGTTGGTTTTGTGTTCAATGAAATTTGAATTAGTTATGGTCTTTGAATAGGCATTTTGATATTACTAATTAAAAATGCTCTCAATTTGAACTATTGTTATGGCACATTTTGGAGTTGTACAAATTGATTGAAATTTACCATGTATTAATGTTTTATCTAACAGTTAATGCTTGGGTACTATTTCAGTTACACTGAGATTATTTAGGATTTTGTATATGGTGAACTAGTTGAAATTTTTGGTTTATTAGCTCATATTATAGGTAAAAGGAAGCAGTATTCTTTTGAATTTAACCAATGAGAACTAGAGCGCAAGGCTTATATGTTATTTGTTGAATGGGATTGGTGAAATGGTTGGTATTTTACATTGTAATATGTAAGACTTGTGGATGAGTTTAATGCTGATGGATTTTTCTACGTTGTTGATCCAGGTCAGTGCTTGGGGTCTGATACTTGTAGCATCCAACCCAGAGACAAAACTGTACTGGTCGGATGACTTATTTGTCAAGGTATTGATAAAGATTTTTATTGAATAATTTATATTATGTTGCACGTTTCTGCTAATGCAATACATTTGATCGTGTTATTGTTCCTGATGGATCAACATGTGAATGCTTATGTAACTTTGTTGTAAGTAATTATGTTTTGTGGGATTACTTAACTGTCTTTGTTCATGGTGCTGCAGTAGTTTTATTGTTGCATCTTAAACAAATTGGTCTTAATGGTTTGCTAATTTAGTTTTCTCAAGATAGATCAATGTGCAATTCCAGCTTTTGTTTCCATCAAGTAACCTTGTAAAAATTTGAAGAAACAAAGTCTACTTGTGTTGAGGCCGGTAGACAGGAAGGAACTGTCCATGGTGCTTATGTAAACTGACCCCATTTTATCGCGTAGGTGATTGAGTTTTGTCTTAGGGATGTCATGAGTTTAACTGTATTGCATGATAGATGCTCTTTCTGTCTCTTCTTTCTTAGATTTCTTAATAACTATCCACACCCTTGCAATTTTGATAGTTGCACTAATCTGATTGAGTCAAATTTTATCTAGGAGATCTTCACGGAAATAAATCGCACCCTTGCCTTCCATCATGTGAATGGTAGGACATCCCCTTCCTGTCATCTTGTCTCAATGTGAGCGTTCTTTTGTCCAATTATTGAAGCATTCAGTGGAGTTCTTACCATGATATCCCATGCATTGTGCATGCTTGCAGCTCTGTTCTATGGGACGAGATATGAACATGGAGGTCCGGGTTGAAGCTTTTGATGCCCTTGGGAAGATAAATGTGGTATCTGAGGACATTCTTTTGCAAACCTTATCTAAGAGAGTCCTAGCGATCACCAAGGAAAAGAGATCCCTTGGGCAGTGCCCTGTCGAACAATTTGAAATATTGGCATCCAATGTAGCTGGAATTTTGGTGCATGGGCTTGAGGATGAATTCTATGAGGTAACTTCTACTCTTTCTATTACGTAGAACTGTGGATGTAGTGTTGATGTAGGGGAATCTTTTTTTATTTTTTAATCAATATAACCTCAGACCTTATCTTCCTTCTATGGATGCTTTTTGTTGCCACTTGCCGTGCTATTATGATTTGTGACACCGTTGTCATATGTGTGTGTGTTTTTATAATAAATTGATTTTGTTGCCAATGTGCACTGTGATTGGATTGGATTCTTCTTTTTACATTTTGTGCAATTATTCTCACCACATGAATATATCTTTTTTTAAGGTAGATAGTGGGGGAGAATACACCTGTTTTTTAGATACATTACTTTCGAAACCATGAGATGATTTCCAGATATATTACTGTAGGAAACTTGTCATATTTGTCAATAGTTTTCTGGCCCAAGCATAGAGATCTTGTTTAAATTTTCTGTTCTATATGGATTAGATCCACTTTCTCCTATGATTTTTCTTTTGTTATGCTGCTGTTTGTGCTAAATCTGAAGGTTAGAAAGTCTGCCTGTCATTCCTTGCGCACACTTACCATCATCTCTGCTGAGTTTGCTGGTGAAGCATTAAACTTGTTAATGGATGTACTAAATGATGATTCAATGTTTGTCCGGTTAGAAGCTTTGGAAACTATGCTGCATATGGCAACCTATGGCCATCTAAAGGTGCAAGGAACACACATGCACATGGTGAATTTCTGATCCTTCAGGACATCCCTGATTAGATTTCCAATTATACTCGTATACTATTCTGATCATGTGCATAATGTTGATGTTGCAGTTTCTTGGCACTCTACTGGACAGCAATATGCTCATAAGATCTGCTACTAGGAAAATACTTAAACTGGTGAAGCTGCCAAATATAGAATTGTTTAGATTATCTTTTGATAGCCTCATTGAAAATTTGGAAAAACATCCACAGGTTTGCTTTGCCGGACTCGTCAAATTTCCATTTTTTGTCCATTCCCTTTTCTGTTATCTCTTGACTGATTCATATCACTTCTCAACAGGATGAAGCTGACATATTCTCTGTTTTGTTTCACACTGGTTGTAATCATGGGAAATTTGTTGTTTCCACTATCAATGAGGCTTCGGAGGAGGTTAGCATTGTTTTGAATCTTCTTCTGCTGAATTTGTTATGTAGATATTCATGATTATCTGTGCCCCAAGCAGGTTTTATTTATTTTTTCTTTTTTGGGGGGGTGGGGGGAGAGGGGGGAGAGCAGAAGGTGTCTGAACAAAAAACTTAATCATTATCTGGCAAAGTATTTAAAAAACACAGCAATTTTTATCATGTTATACTTTTCCATGCTGAATACTACTGACAAGTCCTCTCAGTTTGAAGTGTGGAATACAACATATTCCATTATTTGTTTTAGTAAAATATGAAAAAAGAAGTTAGATAAGATGGCATTAAACAGCAATGGAAGTAAACCTAGAATCACAGTTCAAATCTTTCTAGTTTGATCTTGCATTCTTTTTATTATCATTTCTGTTTTTCAAGTTTGTTTCTATTCATCAATGGTTTGAATTTCTCAAATGTGTCCTTTTTTTTAGGGGGTAAACCCCTTTTAGCTTAGCTGCAGACTTTGGTATCTATGAGATAAATTTATTGATTTTTTAATCATAATCTGTCTTTCCTTTTACTTCAGATAGATCAAGCTTCTGAAGGTAAGTTGGGCTTTGATAGCGCAAGGGTGGCTGCATTGCTAGTTCTGGCCATTTCAGCTCCACTCTCACATGGAGAGCATGTTTGCAATATCCCACCTAGAATATTTTCTTATGCTGTTACATTGCTAGGAAGGATCTCTCGTGCTTTAACTGATATTATGGATCAAAATGCCCTTTTGGCTTACTTGTCTCAATGCAGTATATCAACAACATTCTCTGCCACAGAGTTAGACATCAGAAGGGGGGTGCCATGCTTACCTGTAGCTAATATTGAGATTCCAAATGACACTAGCAATGATATCAATGGTTCTACTAGGACGTCATTGCAGCAAGAAAAAGATGGGGCTTCCAAACTTCAGTCTTGGACAGTGAGGGAGCCATTGGAATTAGCAGCTCCATTGGTAGGATTCCAGGTCAAGGTTCATGATGAAGTACTGAAGCCCATAAATCTTATCCTTGCAAAAGTCAAAGATATTTGGCCATCAATACATTCAGGGTTCACCAATGAAGTACTAAGGACTCTGAGGTTGTGATATGTATTACTTTCTGTTAAAATGTTTTCTGGTTATACATAGGGGTGTTGACATGTTTTGTCTTCATGCATGGGGTAGTGCTTTATATGTGGCTCCTAAGTCTTAAACCCTGCTTTTAAAATTTTGCTTAGCCTTCTGTATTTTTAGCTGTATATCATTTTAAGTCTGTGTGGGGAGACATGGGAGGTTCTCAGCTTTAGATGTAGATCAATTTGTTATATTGCCCCAAGCTTAGGGTGCTTTATTAAGAAAGAGACATTGGCTGGTTCATGGGATTGAGTGACATCTGTCTTCTCAGGGTGGGTCTTGCATGATTAACCTTCTGAATTATGTACGTGGATTTGATTTTAAAAAATTTTGATATTTCAATTTTGAATGGCCAAAAAATTTAAAATGTTTAATATCCTGCTCCTTTTCCTATGCATGTCCTTGATTGCCAGATCTGTTTACAACTTTACAATATAAGATCCTTTTTCTCACCTTTTAATGCAGGAATTTCAAGGAAGAATTGGCAACATTCACTTCTGACTCAGTTGGGACTATTGGTGCTGTAGCATTTACATTACAATATCTCCAGGTAATTAAGCAGCTTGCGAAGGTATGGGAACACTTCTTACCTGCAAAAAAGCTTTGTTCTTCTGGATTGGGAGAACTGGATCTTATATTGGGAAAACTAGACATGAGGCTTAGAGAACTGAGAAGTAGGTTTACGGGGTTGTCTATGGAACAGGAGTTGCAAATCTTGGAGCTGGTACTGCTGACCTGTACTCTCAGGTTGTGTAAAGTTGAAATCTGCTGCCATTTTGCTACTTTGAAAAAGCTATCTACTACAGTGTCACATGTTGAATCCATCCTCAAATCAGCAACTATTGAATCTTCCATTTTCATTAGTGAGGTTGGAAAATTGCTCTGCCTAAATGAAACGTCTAGTAGTGAAGCTTCCTGCAATCCATTTATGTTCAAGGAATTGCTTAAACATTTCTCCCTCTCACAGTTTGTGCTTTGCGGAAGACTAGATCAGATAAAGGCAGAACTGACAATTCCTGATAATGACTCTGAAAATCCTCTTCCTTTTGTTTCACAATTACCTGTTGGTATACCCTGTGACATTACTCTTCATAATACATCAAATGAGAATAAATTGTGGCTGAGAATGAGTATGGATGATGAGTCCACTCAGTTTGTCTTTTTGGATTTGAACCTCTTTGGAAGCAGTGACAAGGTAAGGAAATTCACATATGTTGCGCCCTTTTACAAAACCCCCAATGCAATTTCTTTCACGCTGAGGGTCTGTATAGGTATGGAATGCTTGTTTGAGGATGTTCTGTATGTCAAAAAATACGGGGGTCCAGGACGTGAGTTAACATATCTTTGCCAAGAAAGGGAAGTTCATCTCTCCATGATCAGTGAACACTGAATGGTTAGTTTTATCTTGCCATGGCAATTCAAAACATTATTCTCTCTCAATCTAAGCTATCTGCTATCTAAGAATCAATGGATCAAATGACGGTAGACCTTATGATCATTTCACTCATCTGGAAGGCCTGAGAAAGATATTCATCTTGCTAAAAGGTCTAGACCAGCTTTATATGGAAAAAGGTTAGGCATATTCTTAACTGTAGATGAGTCATTGATTTTCAAGTACTGGAGAATGGTTGATGTTTGTAAGAAAGCTGAAGATAGAGGAGCCAGCTCATTTATGCATAAACCTCCAATTTTATATCAAGAATCACTTCTGGTTACCTCTCCCCTCTTTCAAGTTGTTTGCTTGGCCATGTTATTGAAGTTGGATGCAGCAGAAGCATTTATCATAAATGTATGTTTCAACCCTAAAGTTTAAATATTTTATTTGAATACCTTGTTTCCTCAATCTTCATATCTGTGATTACTTGTTTGTTAGGTTGGTGCATTCTAAAGCCTAAAATGGTGAAAGAATTCATATATTTTCAGCAGTGGAAATTCGCATGGTATGTCTCAAGTATGAAGAATGGGGTGATGTCTTTTAAGAAGATGATGGAAGAAATGCTTTTTCGTCTGACTTCGTTATGAAAATCCTATTTAATATCTAGTCCTCTTAAAGATGCCTGCCTTTGCATTGTTGTCGAATATGGAAGCATTGGAATCTTCCGGATCAGTGCTTTGGCATTGTGCAGTGGTAAGTTTTGGCCCTGCAAATGTTTTCTCCCCCCTTTTTTTTTTCGTATTGATAATTTAATCGTTATATAAGTTTATATGCACTTGGTTTTGAAGGGGAAAACAGGAGTGGTATATAGTCTACTCTACTCGAAAATACCCTCCTTCCTGATGTTGTAAATTATAAAGGCACTTTTTGCATTGTGGCATCCTCTTCACATCTTGCTTAGTATTGTTTAGGAGATTTTGTAAACAATTAAACCAACTAAATGAATATGAAAGTGAGAAAGTGATGTTACTCTAGTTATAATTTGCACCATAACCGTGAATTATATAATTGGGAAAAGACAATGATCAATATAAGATTTAGAACTAGGGAAAAGGACCTCTATATATATATATATTTTGAAATTGGAGACAAGCCAAACATACTGTCTCTAATTCCAAAAATAAATGGGAACGTCCAGTCCTAATCATGATTTACACATCCAACAATGTTTTTATTTTGGTCGATGTCATCACACCTAACTGCATTCATGCTGGAATATCTCGAGTCTAGATATTCACAGCTAACCGCTGTACTCATAGTTGCATAATGATATACTCGAATATCAAATTGACAGGGTTTCTTAACTAAAAAGATTTGGTAGGAAAAAAAAGAATGCAAAAAACTATGCTATATTTACTAAGATATGGGATTCACGCTAAAGCTAGAATATTTTCTGACGTATGTCCATTCATCCCATGGCCTTCCACAAAAACAAAATGGCTGAGACGATGCTATATAAAGTGCCTATCTTGATGGTCATCAGGCCCATCACTCATTCAACCTATCTTTTTGGTAGAATTCAATCAAACTATCGTTCTATACAAATGAATAGTATCAATACCGTGAAAGTGCCCTAGGTACTGCACCCGGATGGGTGAAATTGCACCAGATGCAATATTCTAAGTATTACACGGGATCTTAATCCCTTTCATAACAATGGCCGACAGGAAGCACCTTTTCCCAATGGTCGTTGTCTGAGTTTCTTGCCAACCCTGACCATCCTTGTAAGTTTCAACCTGTGGAATTGCAATTGAAACTCAGCAGAATATAGATGAGATTTAAAAAAAGAAAACGTTGCGCTATATTTTATGATGCTTAGTTCCCACGAGGCATTTTCATAAACTTTAACTAAAATTGATAATGTTGTAAGTGCTAACATTATCTATTGAAAAAAGAATTATATAAAAATATTCCTGGTTCCCTCTCTAACTTTCTACTTCAATCCTTATTTGGGGTTTGTGTATTCACACAACTTGAACGTAGAATTAATTTTTTTTTTTCCCCTTTTTCCCTTAAACTCTTTTTCAATACGTGATGTTGACACTTGTCACATCATCCTAGCTGGAGCTAACCATATGGGAGGTAAAAGTGTCTCAAATAATGCATAAAGTAGTTCCATATTTTAAAGATATATCACGTGGTATCTGTAATTTGATAATTTTGATCTTTAAAATTTATAAAATGTTAAAAAAAAAAAAAAATTGAGCACGAGGGAAACCATAGCAAAATGTAACTTACCGTCTCAAGAATGTTTTGGCCAACTTTAATCCCTCCCATTACAAAGATAGATTCGTTGATGACACCAGCAGCAAAATATCCCCTAGGATATTTCATTGGTTCCCCACTCATCCATGACCCAAGACGGGGATCAAATATTTCAACACTTGAAACCATTCTACTTCCATCAAATCCACCTAGAGCATATCTGGGAAAAACAGAAGGCGGTTATAGTGAAAGACATAAATGTGCTGAGATTAAAATATAAAAATCCAATTGAACGTGTGTAAAAGAAGGCGTTTATGGTGAAGACATAAATGTGCTGAGATTAAAATATCAAAATCCAATTGAATGTGATTTAACACGTGCTTGAAGACCATAATTTCACTACCCCCCCCCCCCCCCCCCCCCACATAACACTCAAATGAGATTAAATTCTTTTCAAAAGTGATTGGTGGATCTTTCCAGAGCTGTCCTGAATCATTATCAGCACATCAAACTGGAATTAGGTATCTCCGATGCATGGACATTATTTCGCAACTTGGCATTAGTGTAGCTCTCCATATTGGATAAATGTTAAACTATTTATTTCTTATTTTCTATGTGAAATTTCCTATCACAATAAAAAACAAAAATAAAAAGTGTATAAAAGAGCAGTAGCAAACTTAGTAATATGAATTCCTCAACTGAAGATTAATACATATAGCTTCCTAGACAGCTAATGTTGGACAGAATGAGTTGTATCCAATATTCATATCTAATCTAGTACACAAGTATGCATTTCTTTGGACACCTATGCGAAAGGCCATTGATAGGGTAAAAATAAAATAATTAAAAAAAAAAAAAAACTTACAACTTTTCATTCAAAACAACCAGGGAATGGCTGCCCCTCTTTGTATTCATACTCGCAATTTTCGTCCAAGAGTGTTCTCTAGGGTCAAATCTTTCAGCAGACCTGAGTCAGTAGAAAATTTCAATGAACCGTTGATACAGAATGTACATGTAAAAATAAATAAAAGAAAAGATTTCAGATGCAATTGATCTTTTGTTGTATTCTCTATTTAATGTATTGAAACCTTCTCAAACCATTATGTCTTCCATTTGGTTTGTGTGTGTTTGTGTGTGCATGCCTCCTTTTTTCTCAAGTGCATTCTGCCTACATGTAACATGTGTGTGAGGGATGTGCACACACAAGTGTTGTTCTGGGAAAAACATATAGATATGTTCTTATGAATAAATCTCTAAGTTCATACATGTAGATGTGAACATACAGGTTTAGAGAGAAACTGAACCAAAGAAAAGATCATTCCTAAATGCAGCCAAGATCTCAAAGTAGTAAGCAGTTTGGTCAGCAAACCAGTGATATCTTACATCAAGTAATCCTTCCCATCATAACCACCAGAAGCATAAAGAGCACCGTTCAGTTCCACTGCACCAACGGCGAAGCGCTGGAAAAATGAAAGCACACCCGATGAAATAGTGTTGATAAGTTTGCACAAACATATATAATTTGAGGAAAAAGGATGTACCTTAAGGGAAAGAAACACAAATATAAGAATGAGGCTTGATTTAAGCAACACAAGTGACTGAAAAACAAGTAAGCTAAGCAATCTATAATACCTTTTGTAGCATGGACCGTGTTTGGATCCATCTTCCAATGTCCAAATCAAGCATTTCAACATTTGAAAAGCATTCCATATTGTTCCCCCCACCAATGGCAAATATTTTGTTATCTATAGTAGCTCCAGCTAAACTTCCCTTTTTCTGATTCAGTGAAGGGCGTGAGGTCCACTGATCATTTGCTAGGCTGTATGACTCAACTTCACAGAAAGATGATAAAAAAATGTTAGCAAAAGTTTAAATTCCAGTCAGAAAAACAGTTTAAAAGAGTTGGTCTGAGCTCACACCTGTGTCATACCACTCGGAACCATCTTGACCTGAACCACCTCCAAATACGTAAAGATCATTATTCAACTGTGCAGCCGAAAAATATGAACGGGCACAGCTCATTGGCTTAAGAGATTTGATCACATCATGAGAAGGATAATATGAATCTAATGCTGACAACCATGATTTACCATCATATCCTCCTGCTAGAAATACTGACTCATTATGATCCAAATGGAGCTCATCAATCACCTCAATAACTGACTCATTATGATCCAAATGGAGCTCATCAATCACCTCACTAACTGACTCATTATGATCCAAATGGAGCTCATCAATAACCTCATTAACTGACTCATTCTGATCCAAATGCAGCTCATCAATCTCCTCACTAGCTGACTCATTATGATCCAAATGGAGCTCATCAATCGCCTCACTAACTGTCTCATTAACAAGTGCCACAGAAGGATTGGACACAGGTTCCAACATCATCACACAACAATCTTTCAACTGCTGAATTTCCCTTTCAGCCTCCATCTGAATAACCATTGTAAAAGGAGTTCATCCAAACATTACAAAGAGAAGCATGATAGAGGGGAAAATATATATGTGCAGTTTCAAGTCTTAAGAAAAGAGTCATAGCATAAACTCAAAGCTTCTGGCATATGGACTAGTTTAATTTCAAACAAAAAGTCTAGAAAAATGAACTGTACATTACTCAGCACTTATAATAACTGGGTTTTGATGTATGAGACTCTGTTGACAGTTATGTTAACAAGTACATCATCTGACAAATTAAAGATTTCCAGGAACAATTTATTTTTAATTTCTCCTCAAAGCTTCTTCTATGTTCAAGGGCCTAAATTTTATTTAACTGCACAATCAACCATTCATAGCCAATTTTTACTATGCTTTTCTTCACACTGGTAGGAGTGTCATCTATTTTTTTTGATAAGTAAGAAGCAAGAATGTATTAAAAAACTGCTAAATGCAAAATAGCACTAGCAAAACAAGTACACGAAAAAGCAAAGAAGAGAAAACAAAAGACTCCTAACAGCAAAGAACGAGAGAGTTAAGGAAAGAAGGTAGAGATTCACTAGATGTGAGTCCCCAAGCCCTAGCCCAGTCAAAAAGGGAGCCAAAGGAGAGAGCAAGCAATTGGTCATCAGATCTATCCAGATCCTCAAATGTCCGCCGATTGCGTTCCTTCCAAATGCACCACATCAAACACAAAGGAACTAAATTCCAAATGTGAGAAGAATGATTCCCCAACCAATTCCACCAACTAAACAGAAAACCCGCCACCTTACAAGAGGGAACCCACGAAATCCCAAAGGTTCTATAGGCAAAGCACCATAGCCGATAGGCCTTTCCACAATACAGCAACAAATGATCCACAGACTCCTCACTACAACGACACATAATACACCAGTCAACGAAGTTAAAGCCCTTAAGCCTCAAATTATCTCCTGTGAGGATCCTATCCCATGCCGCTGTCCAAACAAAGAAAGAGACACGCCGAGGTGCCTTAACCTTCCAGATACCTTTCCAAGGAAATACAAAAGAGGAAGAGACATGTAGCCTATGATAATATGATAGAATAGTGAAATCCCCGTTCTTTGTCAACTTCCATCTCATACGATCATCAACAGTCCCAAGAGGTAAAAAGGGTGCCAAGAAGCGAAAGAAATCCTCCACCACGTCTGCCTCCCAATCATTCGGGCCCCGAGTGAAACGAACATCCCAAGTTCTCCTATTCCCTGCTCCTTGACTCAACAAAGATGATTCTACGGAAGCTTCTTTGTTTGCAGCAAAATTGAACAAGACCGGAAAAGCCAAATTGAGAGGAAGATCTCCACTCCACCTGTCTGTCCAGAGTTTCACTCTATCTCCCACCCCAATCTTAAACTGGATATTTTTGCTAAACATTTCCCAACCCATCCGAATACTTCTCCACACTCCACACCCATGAGCACCCCTTCCCAACTTAGAGGTCCATCCCCCCCATTCTACCCCAAATTTCAAAGCTACCACCCTCCTCCAAAGCCTGTTCTCCTCGATCCCAAAACGCCAAAGCCACTTTCCCAATAGGGCTTTATTAAAAGTGGTCAACTTTCTAATACCCAACCCGCCATTAGCAATAGGCATACACACCTTATCCCAACCCAATAAGTGTGTCTTAGAGTCACCCCACAAGAAGTCCCTTTGCAGCTTCTCAATCTTGTTCGCCACATGCGTAGGAATGGTGAAAAGAGATAAGAAATAAGTCGGAAGGCTAGAAAGCGTGCTTTTAAGCAAAGTCAATCTGCCACCTTTAGACAAATACAACTTCTTCCACCCCGCTAACTTTCTTTCAATTTTTTCCAGAATAGGGTTCCAAATGGAGGGAGATTTGTGGGACGCCCCCAACGGCATCCCAAGATAAGACATTGGCAGGGCCCCAACCTTACAACCCAATATTTCTGCCAAGGCATGCACATTATTTACCTCTCCTATAGGAACCATTTCGCTCTTAGCAACGTTAACCTTCAGGCCGGTCACCGCCTGAAAACAAAGAAGCAATAATCGAACATTTAGGATTTGCTCCGCCTCAGCGTCGCAAAACAAAATGGTATCATCCGCAAACAGCAAATGCGAAACACATTCCCCACTGCCCCTCCTGCCATCTGCCCTAAAGCCACTAAGAAGTCTAGCCCCCTCCATTCTCTTCACCATCCTACTAAACACCTCCATCATAACTAAAAATAACATAGGGGACAGCGGGTCTCCTTGTCTTAAACCTCTAGAGCTACCAAAGAAATTTGCTGGGGACCCATTGACTAGCACAGAAAACTGCACTGTAGAGATACAAGTTCGAATCCAGCTGCACCATTTCTCCCCACAACCTTGAATAAGCATCTATAAAAAATAGTCCTAATATTTTTCAGAATCTATTTAAGTTCTCACTTTCCCCTTTGTCTGACATTTTTTGTTCCTATTATGAGTCAAAATTATTGTATACAACAAATCCTGATACAAAAAAGAAAAAAAAAAAAGAAAAGAAAAAAAGAACTCACCACAAACAGGATACAAACACTCAACAACTGACAAGAACAGATCAAACTAAAACCAGAAAACAACCCAGATTGTTATAACTCAACCCCTTAGAAGAAAAAAAAACAGTACTTCTTACACAAATCCAGCAACACCTCTCTTCATTCCCAAGCTCCTAGAAATTCTCAAGCTGACTTTTCTGATATCCTTCTATCTAAATCTTTATGAACTCTGAGATTTTTTGTTTATATTATTTATAAACTCCATATTATAGAAGAATCTCTGGTGCAACTTCTTGCAAAGCCATCATAGAAGGAAAATTCAAATGGTCCCATCCATATACATCAAGGTAGCCAGAGAAGCATAAAAAAAAATATATTTAACATGCATTTGAACATGCCATGGAAATTAAAAAGAACCATTATTTTAAATAACTTCATAGAGAAATCTATCACTCTAACTAAGGCCATTACCGAAAAAGCAGTCATCAACAACAAAAATATAATAAACTAGAAACAGAAACATTCATGAGAAGTTCGAACAGAAGTCATAACATCAATTTGACTGACAACAGCAGTTCTCAAATGGTCACATACAAGTTCCTTAAAATGCCAATCAGAATAAGATTGAGCCACTAAATTCCTATTGGCTGATCAAACAAACCCTCAATGCTTGTTTTTTCATTTTACTAATTTAAACATCCAAGATAAGGGCTAAAAACATTCAAAGAAAATGGAAAATTTTAAAATTAAGAATATGGCAAGGAAGTACCAGCTTCTGCTCCAAAATACTCGTCTTCTGAATTTGTTCTGCTCTAAAGGCCTTTAGCTCTTGCACCTCTTGAATCAACTATGCATAAACATAAGAATATATGAGAATGGTGGTAAACAAAACTAGACTAAGATGCCATGAAAAGAAGTTATAGAATGTGGACAATTGACATACTCAAATACCTGAGCTATGATCAACTGACCCTCAGATGATGAATGAAGACACTCTTCATTCTTCTCTTCTACACCCGTTGGTTCCACTTGAAAACCTTTGTCCTCCAACTGAATACCATTCAGAACAGCAGTATCGTCTACATAACCTGACATTGGAACAGCCAATTCTTTTCTTTCGATTGGTAAGTCACACACAGAACCATTGGGTCGTGAACCTATGACTTGACCCTCCACCTGACTATTACAGGGGAAGGAGGTGCCATTTGAGCTAGAGCTCACTGGCTGAAGTGACAATTCTTTCAATTTCATGAATATAATGTCTTTCTCATCTTGTTTAACTAGCTTTGTGTCCAAGCGAGCTCCCAATGGCTGGTTATTTCCATCAAATGAAGAAGCAACAACTGTAGAATCTGATTTCCAACTTGAGTAATTCGAATGCTCAGTTTCCAAAGAAAGTGGCTTAAACCCTTCACCTTCCTCTCCAGCATCATTTGGGGGAAGTGCTTGAAAAATAGTTTTCCACTTTGCAGTATTCTGTGGTACAGAAGCACTTGGAGCAACCACTAAAGATGATAATAATGACATGAGCCTACTTGCTTGAGCATGATCTAGCTCAAACCAGAAATGGTTCTGAGAGTAATAGTTGTCAGAAATTATTGGTTTAAACTGATTTTCAAGTAGTGGTTGGCACCGTAGGCGGACACAAATCTGAACCTTTTAAGTAAAATGCAGTGCAATATCAATACTAGACCCATATCTTCAGTCAAATCCAACGTATAACTCAAAATAATTAGACCATATACGAGGAAATTTCATATGATACCTGTGCAGGATATGATGTCCTCTCTGAACCATCAGTGGTCCAGCCATAGGGGTTAATATTCATTTGGCCATTGCTAGCAGCCTCAAAGATTCCATGAAGTTTTCTATCACTGTAGTTGAATAGGAACAGTGGCAAGCCAGGATCAATATTCTTCACATATGAAAAGTGTTGAGCTGGTAAGCCTGTCAAAATGAAGAATATATCTCATTATTATTATAGCCAAAACTAGGAGTAAAATGTTAAATCATCAGTAACCACATTACTCACAAATTACTAAGATTTATAGCTCATAATTTAAAAAATATGTGCTTCACTTTTCTACAAATCATGGTCCATGCCACCGCCACCGCCACCGCCAGGAAGCATTAAGCTGTGACCTAGTCAGAGCTGAGCTCACAATAGAAACTCCCAAAACTCCCTCGTACACCTTTGCTCTGCCACTGCCAAACCCAAATCCCCATTGCCACCGAAAACCCAACTCATCACATCACGTCATCACCTCTGCATCCAATCACCTCATCAAAACAACCAAATTTGGACACCACTAGAATTCTAGGCTCACGGATCCTGTATACAAAATCCCACTCAATGAAAAATATAAAATTGTTCCCCCCACCTCTGCAGGTACTTTCTTTGTAGCCAAACTAGGTTTGACCGTTTTGAGAAATTTTAAAGCTAGAATTGCCTTCTATCACCCAATCTATAAGTTTTACTTGCCATTGAGCTCAAGCTCAACTAGAACCTTCTAGCTAGGTGGAGAGTAAGGTCGTGGGTTCAAGACCCTTTAGGTTCTTGTGTAACTTACCAATAATTAAAAAATAAATAAAAAAAACTTATTCGGTGTTTCGATCAGATTTTGGGAGCATCTATCACGGTTTGATGCTGATTTTATCATTTATTATTAGTAGTTTTGTGAAATTTTGGTCATGGGTTCAACCATGGTGCTCGCATGTGTTATTTTGCTTAATTGTATAAGGTGTGTTGATTAAGGCTCTATTTTGGGCTTTTGTGAACATTCCTAGAGTATGGAGGGAGAGACAGATTTGGTAGTTGTGTGGTTTATTTTGAGAATTTTTACGTAAGGTTGGGGCCACTAGGCAGAGGTGAGTTGCAGAAGCATAACACAAAGAACCTTAGTAGGATAAAATGTCACTTTATAAGCCATGGGTAGGCAAGGTAAAACCGCCAAAAACCACATATGGAGAAAGTTTAATTATCCCTATTAAGAAAGGCTTCACATTGCAAAACAAAAATTGAAAGGCTCAAAAAGAAAAGAAAATGCAAAATCAGGTTGGTGGACATGCAACAAAGGCAGATGAGATGACTGACCGAAGAGTTGTTTAAATAAGCATTCTTTCACGGTACTGTTCTTGCAACCAAATATGACACCACCCAGGTGACTCTTCCTCAAATTTCTGACAGATGTAGAGCCAGTCACTGACTTTGGAGAAGGTGCTTTTTCATTAACAATAAATGTTTGTGTTTTCCTCCCTGCACCCATTCTGCAATCCAGAGGCAAATCTACATGAAAAAAAAAAAATCAGATAACAAATGGTAATTACTGATTAAAACAGCCATAGGGGACTAAACAACAACCACCAAACCTTATTCCAAAATTTACAAGTTATTACATTACACATATTTAATTGATGATAGTAGGATTATTGATTAAAAACCATAGGACACAAAACACCAACAATGACAACCAAGCCTTAGTCCCAAAATTTTGGGGTTAGCTACAGATATAGATTAATAAATGAACAAGAGTTGAAAAGACATCCATTATTCCAACCACATTCACTTTCCTTCTATGAGAAGTCATTAAACCGCATTAATAAGCATCAAAAATTAAATTTAGACAATTCATTACAAGATAGTTTTGCATGTAACTTGTCCAAATTAATCGGCACAAGCATGAGACACATGGCATGCAATTAATGCAAGTAATGAATATACAACTGGTGTCTCAGCCTGAAGATAAAAGGCAGTCATCATTGAACGGACATCATCAGTTCAAGATTCAACTCCAATCATAGCTATTAAAACGACCACTTATTATAAGCCTAACTCCTATTTCAACATCAACAATAAGCAACATTTCAACTATAGCTCGGAAAAATCATATAAAATATCAGTGCTGGATCCCAATCTTGTTTTCAAATATCATCCACCAGACATTCAGACAATACAAGAAGAATGATACTAAAATTAACAAAACAAATAAAGAATCATAGAGTTTTAAGAATTAGTAACACATATTCAATATCCTACACAAACAAACACACATCATTCATAAGAAAACCACACAACCTTTAAACAAATAGCATAAAAAAAATCTAGTACTCAACGATTAAACCCTAGACGTACCTAATGGCTATGAAATCAGAAATCGCAAAGAGACATATCACAAAGATTTCAACAAGTAATAAACAATTAGCACTAAAATTATTCTGCAATTCGCATAATCCAACAGTTCAAAACCCTAGAAATCCATAAAACTCCGATACTGAAAAGAAATTGAAATTTCAAAAACTAAACTAAACGAAGTTGATCGCATCAATTAGAACCAATCCATTTCAGATGAAAAAAATCATAGCATTGTTCATCTTTCTTGTTCAGGAAAAACTTCGAAGCGAAGCGAAGAAATATTTGAGAGAGAGAGAGAGAGAGACAGAGAGACGTACAGTGAGAGTGAAGGTTAACTTGCTTGTTTGTTTTTGGAAACGAAAAATGCTTCGGAGAGAGAGAGAGAGAGAGTGAGAGAGGTCACGCTAAAAGCGCGAAATGATAACCGAGAGTGACTTTTATATATAGCTGTTAAAACTTGAAACTTAAAGACGAAGTGGAAACACAGACAACACAAATTACACAAACAGTATACACACGCTGCTTCCGCTTCCTGATTCTTTTTTCTGCTTTTTTTTTTTTTTTAAGGCTGTCACGTGGTTAGGTTACCTTATCTAGAATGAAAGTTTTGTTATTTAATACCCATTAATTGTAAAGTACTAGTCTACTATATGGTTTTGCAGAAAAAAAAAAAAGAAAAAAAGAAAAACTCTACTAGATGGTGGGGGTAGTTGTTGTTGTTATTTAATAACTATTTTTTTATGCTATTTAATAACTATTTTTATTGTGAAGTTTTGGGAGAATATCATGTACAACTTTACATAGGTCCCCTCTTTCCTTCTTGTAATTATTTAGTGGGTATGAGAAGGAGGATTACACGCATTCAAAAGAATAGCTTTTGGTTGCCGTAACATTACATTATACGATAATATTATATTATTGTAATTTTATATTAATGTAATCTCAAAACAAAAATATAATATTATATTGTTTAAGAATGTGATAAGCTTAAGATGATTTGATATATTTTATCATTTTAAATTATAGTAATGTTCGAAAAAATAAAATAAATTAAAAATTTTAGTATTACATCATTGTAATGGACATCACATAAAGGACATATCATAGCGAACCAAATGCCCTCTAAATGTTTTGAGACCATTGTCTTGGAATACATGCAATAAAGATTTACTGATAATATGAATTGCTATGGTTCATAATTATATGATGTATGTGGTCACAATTTACACTTTAGAAATTCCACAAAAAAAAAAAAAATTGGTGAAATTTTAGAGGAAGACATTGCAAAGTTCTAACTTAAATAAATAGATTGGGAATAAGGCATTTGGGATTTTGGGTTTGCATTTTTTTTCTTTTTTGATAAGTGGGATTTTGTTTTTATAAAGACGTTTGATGAGAGGAAGACATTGCAAAGTTCCAAACGGTGTACCATACGATTTTTTTATTTATAAAGTGGCTTTTAACTTAGATGTGGCAGCATTTTAAGGGGTCATTTTTCCTAACGTGGCAGCACCTCCTTAAAGGCTTCTACTTTTATATATAGTATTAGAACCTTTTGTTTTAGCAATCCACTTAGTCATATTCAATTGGAATTTTAGTAGTCGACAATCAGTTTGTCCAAATTAGTATGTACTTGTATAATATGGATTGAAGTTACCCCTTGGTTGCAGCTAAAGTCAAGTTCTGCTGATCCATAGCAAGGTCATGATGACCTCAAAAGAATTTGCTCCGAGTCTAAAGTGTAGAAGTGTAAAAAGATCACCTTGCCAATGGCAGCAGTAGTGTTTCTGGCAGCATCTAAGGAATCAGTTCTTTGAAGAATTTCATGGCTCATACCAGCCATTCCTACAATTCCACCAGCATTGTCACTTATGCGGCCATAAGCATCAATTGCATGACCAGTGGCAGTAGACAATAGTGATGAGCATTCCCAAAGCAGACACAGAAATAAGAAATTTCATACATAGCAGCTATGCTAAAGCTCACATAAATGGCAATGGCAAATATGGGAATGATGACAGATTTGTATCCCAGAGCCAATCATTTATTGCAGCACCGATCCTACAAAAATCTACCACCTCCTTCACTGGACTGCAATATTTGAACTTGGTTATAAGCATTACAATTATAAGTTGATGGGTACAATACATACAAATATACACAAAAGCGTTTCTTCTATGAGGCGTTGCACAATGCACAATGAAAAATTCCTGATATTGAAAATTTGTTAGGATTGTTGATGCCCTCTCTTTGACAGTCATGAATTGAAGGAACATGTCACAATGTGATGAAGGAATCGCAGTCCACAAGTAATCTACATGTTATTTACTTTTTAACAAGAAAGTTTCATTGAAAATTTAACAATTTTGGTATTTCATCATGATTCTGAGCCACTATGGGTCGACCTCTAGCCTTGTCCAATTCTAAGGAATAAGTAGGGAATGTTTCACTTTTGAAAGTGTACCTTTTTTGGAACCAATTTTGAAAGGTTCCCAGTATTAATAGATTTGGCTGCAAGTGCAAGTATAGAATGCCAAAGGCAGAAAAACTGGATCCAAATGTCAATACATGGCAATGTATCAATATTCAGATCATTTGCTGCAGTATAGAAGACCAGAAGAAAGTCTAAGCATTAGTAACCTGAAGAAGATAACTCACCTGTAAGCATTGCTGGTATAATACTCTCTAGTGTATCCAATAACAAGTCCAGCCCACAAGCCAATTGCACACAGAAGAAAAGGTGCCTGCAGTCACATATCATTTTATGAATCAGTCAAAAATATCCTGAGGAATAAACCAACTCTGCCAAAAGAGAGAAAATAGATTGTTTTTAGGGGAAGAGGCATGCCCGTTCTTTACAACCATGTCAGTCCCAAAATTAAAGAAAGTAAACTCTGATGGCAAAGCAAAGAAGCTGACCATGGCGATGCCAGCAGTCATCAAGACAGTTGAGAATCTTGAGATAAGAAGTTGTCTCCTCAAGGATGGTTCACTCTCACTCACACGCTTAATCTCATAAAGTGTAGTTATTAAGCAAACCATAATCCCCATCGAGCTTGTCTGAGTAGTCATGACTGATGCCAAAGGAAAATACTGATGTGAGAGCACCAAGAAAGCGTGCAAATGGTGCTAAAGAAGGCATTTGCCACTGTTGGTTTACATATATTTCCGGTGTTGTAAGTGCAAGGTTCACTTTTGGTGCTGAAGCCTTTAACTGAACAAAGGAAGAGGAAGAATAACAACACCAAGATATCTATACTCAGCAAACAGGAATGAGGTTGCTCCCAAGAACAGGAGATAGAGAAAAGTAAGATCAAATACTATAACGGTATTCCCATAACATCCAATGTACCCTTCAGCAGTCATGTCCATGCATTTGGCAAGAACCAACATCATAAACTGTCACAATCAAAACCAAAAAATTATGTCATAATCACCACCTTAATAATGATATAAAAAATTTCCAAGAGATTAATTCTTGTATTAATTTTTGCAAATTTATACAAAATATTTACAATTGGAGACTTGAATACAAGTAAAATAAAAAAAAGAAAGAACAAAATAGCTCATACCAAATCATGAAGGAACAAGTAATAGTAGTTAGCCCAGTTAAGGAGCAAGGACAGAACAAAGAAGGCACAAGCAATAGCATTTGCAAAAGCAAAGAACCTGCAAATTGAAGGTTGAATTAAAAGAATCAAGTGATACCTTTGAAGTATTCTGGCAAGCGGATGGTTAAGTATGACCAAAAGAAATTTGATGGGGTTTGGATCCAAGATCAGTATAGATAAAAGGTTTGGCTTCAAAAAAAGTGATCTAAAGAGCAAAGATTTGTCTGATATGAAAGGATAACGAGTAAACACACTTTGATGAGCAAGCAGACACCGGGGAAAAAGTTTTGAAAGTTACCATGAATGCTTTTTGTCTACCAGTTGCTCACAGTATCTATTTCTTGACATACTGTAAACCATTTGTCCAGATTCTGAGAACTAATACCAGGTTTGAAAGTTTCCTAGACTTATATCAAAATATCAACGACGTACAAAGAAAATATAATAGGCAACATTCTGTCGTAGACTCATAGTAGTGAACATGAATATAGGATATTGAGGAAACATCAATCTTTGCCATCCAACACTCTACCAAATGGCAATTCATATAGCAAATTTTTCTAAAAGATAAACAGGAAAGCAAACTATAATTAGTTGGAAGGCACTACAAACCGTTTTATTATGTATTATATTCACTGAAATGTAAATTAGTTGTATCTTTTATTAACCATTGTGTTGTTTCATTCTGACCATTTGAAACCTTGCATGCTGTAAGGAAGGTTGAATTCGAGGACAACCAGGCCTACTACTATGAAGAGTGGAAGAGATAAAGAATGGTTAAGAGAAACAAGTAGTAGTTTGCCTAAATTCTTTTTCATATCTCTCATTATCTCTTACAACTGACTCTAGTCAATTACAACTAACTGTTCCGGCACGACTCATTACAATTCAGCATATGACTCATTACAATTCTAACACATGACCCGTTCCAATTCTACATTCTGTCAGCCACGTGTCATAATAGCTTGCATGATTGCATCTTAGTCAACAGCACACTTGCATCTCAGCCAACAACATCAGCACACCTGCAACAACAGTATCAATATTCTGTTCACAGTGATCCTAACACAGGCTTAATCCAATCCAAATGGTGAGCTTGAGTTTTTCAAATTGCAGACTCCAGCAAATCGTCAAAAGCACCAAGCTCATCTAAAATGTCAAAAGCTTTCGTCAAATTCTATTTGACAAATATAAGAGCTCCTTTGGAAATTCCCTAATTCCTCGTGAATTCGAAGCTTCTCCTTTGAGTATAGACGACTATCAATAACGATTTTCATCGTCTTTAACACACTTGCTGCCTTCAGGATCTGACTAACAAGTTTCATCTCAACTGGAAACCCTAAAAATCCATCATAATGACAAGTTGTAAGATGTGATGACAGCCATCCAGGAACATCCTGTGGCTCCTTTAAGAAACCCTCAAGTGGGCTATAGGCACATGGAAACTGTTCCGTCAGTTCAAAGGCAAGTATTTGAAGCTTTGGAGCCTGACCAATTAAAAGTCGTAATGCATGCCATGCATAATCACAGGTTATAAGGTCACCACAAAACTTCAACGAAGATAAATCATGGAACAATGTAATGCCATCAGGTTCAGAAGCATGGAGGAGGAGCTGCACGGCAACATAACGAGCACAAAATTTACACATTCAGAACTCAATCACAACAATATTTTGTAGTAATTAGCTATTTAATTAATATAGTGAATTTAATGCATGAAAAACATAACATTTCAAAAACTTCCAACCTTACCAGTGCGGTGTCTACGCTCATTTCCAGCGATTTAACATTATGGAGTGGTCTGATGAAGTCACGTGCGCTGTTTGCATAATCTTCGAGACTCGCATCATCCTCTTCAACTCCAATGACTGACTCAACCAAGCTGCATGTTTTCCACCACAAAATCGTTTGTCAAACAACCTTTGAAAAAAAAGTACTTGAGAGCGGGGGTGTTCATCTTGAGTTTGTATGGTGGTGTACTAAAAAGAATATGGCAATGAAATCTTTTCAGTGTAGGTATGAGCACAATAATATTGAGCTTGCCTTCAAACACGACGTCGTCATTGTGAGTAATCTCAAGGGTCAAATCTTGGAGGACTGGGCAGGCAGCTAGGAACGTGGAGAGAGAGTCTTCGTTTGCATAGAAAACCTTGAGTTTTAGAAGCTTGAGACTTGGGAACTCAGAACCATATCTAGGAGGATTGAAAATAATCGCACCTTCCAATTTGAGAACCACTAATGTTCTACAAAGGAAAACACTATTGGGCAATTCATAACTTGGGTTAGGTTCAATATGGAGATTGAGTTCTTGCATACCACATTGAATGCGGAAATAGAGCCATGCTTCGACGATGCATCGACGGCAATTGTGAACCCAACAGAGGCGCAACCCACGTAGCGGGTAGGGATTAGTTATGCTGCGTCGATACCAGATCTGGGACACTATATTCTCAAATTTGTAACAGCCTGACCTCTTAACAAGTGAGAATTCGTCTAAATTAAGAACTTGGACTTGATTGCAGAGAGGCCTCCACCTGCTCGACAAAATGCTTGTTGCAACAGAGTCTTCGGTTGGAAGAAAGGAGAGGATGTGCAAGAGGAGAGAGTCCGGTAGTGTGCTAATAAGGTCAGCATTCGTTGGGGACTTTTGTCGAGCACCTGATAGGCAAGTCAAACTATTTGATCTTTTAATTCCCTCCCTCTCCGTTTCTTCCTCCTCTTGTCGCTGCTTCATGCTCCAATCTGCTTCCGATTCGGTGTGTGTGTGTGTGTGAGAGAGAGAGAGAGAGATTTTCGCTTTGGGAAAATTTGAGAGTGAGCTTTCACAAGAAATTGGAAATTCGTTGTGGAAATGGAATGTTGGCTAGTCTGAATTAGCCATAACGAACAATGTTCACCAACACCGTTCTCATTTAACCAAAACAATATCGTTTGGCCGTGTATTAGAAAATGTTGATCTGTTCAGTCCTTCAGTGTTTAGTAACGCGACACCGTTTTGAGCTTTGCCATTGTAATTAAGAAGTTACCGAAAGAAAAGAGCAAGACAGTAATCCGTTCTAACAAAAAAAAAAAAAAAAAAAGTTATCCGTAAAGGCAGAGAAGCTCATCAATTATCATACGTGTATGTATGGTGTGCAGCGAGTGCACACCATGACAAAACATGATTTTGGTAGTATCCTTACCTATGATGGTTCTTTGGTGAAAAAAAAAGGGAAATAAAGATAAAAATTGGATTTAACTGAGGAAACCCTGACCTCTTGAGACTTAGCTCAAAATTAATTCTTTTGATGATTTATTCCTTATTGTCTTACTGCTTAAATACAGCATTTGATAACCAAAAAAACGAAATACAAGGACTTTTTCCTAATATGAAGGGATACTGTAGCACAACAACCCAATATGCTAGGGACTCATTCACAATTGAAAAACAATCCAAACTAACCAACAATCCTAACGTTACAATAGAGATCTTCCCAAAGATAATAATAAACACCTAAAACAGAGGACACTAATAACAGTCACCAAAAACAGAGGACTCCAAACCACATTCAAGTAGATACACGTATCAATTCCCTCCCCTCTTGAGAAGGCCCTTGTCCTCAAGGGTACACTGAGGAAACTGCAACTTCATAGCTGTTAAATCTTCCCACGTGGCATCACTAGTTGGTAAGCCTTGCCAATGCACGAGTACTTCAATTCTGTTGCGACAAGTCCTTTGATCCAATACTGCCTGTGGCCTTACTAGTAACTCATCTTGGTCTCCCATAGTAATAGGTAGCTGAGGTTGGGCAAAAACTTTGGCGCCTAACTTCTCCTTTAACAAAGATACATGGAAGACCGGATGTATACGAGAATCTGAAGGTAATTCCAATTTGTAAGCCACCTGTCCAATACGTTGCAGGATGCGAAATGGAGCATAATAGCGTGGAGCTAACTTCGCATTTCGGCGCAAAGAAACAGAGACTTGACGATATGGCTGAAGTCGTACATACACCCAAGTCCCTTCCTCATAGACCTTTTCCCTATGCTTCAAATCATATCTTTTCTTCATTCGATCTTGTGCCATCTTGAGATTTTCCTTGAGATCCTTCAGAATCTGATCCCTCTTCATCAATTCTATTTCCACAGTAGCTACCTTTGCGGTACCCGGAACATAAGTCAATAATGTTGGTGGCTCCCTACCATACACCACTTCAAATGGTGTCTTTTGGATAGCTGAATGCCAACTTGTATTGTAACAAAATTCTGCCCAACATATCCATCTAACCCACTACTTGGGTTTTGTCACTATTGAAGCAACGTAAATACATTTCTAAAGTTCTATTCACCACCTCGCTTTGTCCATCTGTTTGTGGATGGTAAGCCGAACTAAAATTGAAATTAGTTCCATTAAGACGGAACAACTCAGTCCAAAAGGCACTAGTAAAAGCTGGATCACGATCACAAACTATAGTTCTAGGCATACCATGGAGCCTAAAAACATTTTCAAAGAATATTTGGGCAATACTCACTACTGTGTAAGGATGTGTTACAGAAATAAAATGTGAGTATTTAGAAAGCCTATCTGCCACAACCAGGATAGAAGACTTTCCTTGAGACATGGGTAGCCCATCCACAAAATCCATAGATATATCTTCCCAAACTCGACTTGGAATTGGCAACGGTTGTAGTAAACCAGCAGGAGAAAGTTGTTCCACCTTGTGCCTTTGACAAATTTCACATTCCCGAATAAATGCCTTGATGTCCTCCCTCATCTTAGCCCAGTAAAAATTTGCTCGCACCCTTTGAAATGTTTTTTGGAATCCTTCATGAGAGCCTCCATGAAACTGGTTGATGATATCAACCCTTATAGCTGAACTTGAATCAAGGTAAATCCGGTCCTTGAATAAAAGCAGACCATCTCTTAGCTCCCAAGGCCCTACTGCCTCATCATCCTGAACCTTCTGAATTAGTTGCTGTACTTGAGGTTGAGATTGTTGTTCTTCCCTTACTGCATCAACCCAATGAGGAACAGGGGATGAGAAAGTTAACAATTGCTCTTCCTTCATAGCTTCATCTCGTCGCGATAATGCATCAGCCACTTTATTTTCACTACCCTTCTTGTATTCAATTGAAAAATCAAATCCCATAAGCTTGTATAACCAGTTTTGTTGAGCCTCCGTTGTGATTTTTTTACTCCAAAGGTACTGCAAACTTCGTTGGTCTGTTCGAACATGAATTTCCTTCCCAATAAATAATGCTGCCATTTTTTTACTGCCATAAGTAAGGCAAGCATCTCCTTTTCATAGGTGGATAACATCAGATTTTTTCCATGTAGTGCTTGACTATGAAAGGCAATAGGACGATCTTGACGTAGAACAGCTCCAATACCTGACCCAGAGGCATCGCACTCAACTACAAATTGCCTTGTAAAATCTGGAAGTGCCAAAATAGGGGCTTAGGTCAGTGCTTCCTTCAATCTTTGAAATGCTTCTTCAGCTTTGGTAGTCCACTTGAATGAATTCTTCTTCAACATGTTGGTTAATGGAGCGGCAATCTTACCATAGTCTTGAATAAATTTTCGGTAATACCCCGTCAATCCGAGAAAGCCCCGCATTTCCTTTGGAGACCGAGGTAGAGGCCACTGTACCATTGCTGAAATTTTTTCAGGATCCACAAGAACCCCTTCTTGAGAGATGATATGGCCCAAGTAATGGACCTTAGTTTAGCCAAAACTGCATTTTTTTTTTTAATTTAACATGAAGTGTATGGCTTCTCAGAACCTCCAAAACTTCTTTAAGATGCCGTAAGTGTTCATCCCAAGTTGCACTATAAACTAGGATGTCGTCGAAAAATACAAGCACAAATCTACGAAGTTGGTTCTTGAACACGTCATTCATTAATGCTTGAAATGTGGATGGTGCGTTTGTGAGACCGAAAGGCATAACAAGGAACTCGTAGTGCCCATGGTGAGTGCAAAATGCCGTTTTTGGCACATCCTTATCTTGAACTCGAATCTGATGATAGCCAGAACGCAAGTCTAATTTAGAAAAGAACCTTGCTCCATTTAATTCATCAAGAAGCTCATCAATAGCTGGAATTGGGAACTTGTCCTTGATGGTGATCCTGTTTAACGATCGATAATCCACACACATGCGCCAAGTTCCATCTTGCTTCTTGACTAATATCACTGGAGAGGAAAAAGGACTATTGCTAGGACGAATCACTCTAGTAGAGAGCATTTCTGTCACCAATCTCTCAATCTCCACCTTCTGATAATGAGGATACCGATACGGGCGAGAACACATAGGCTGGCTACCGAGTTGTAGTGGAATTTTATGATCATGGACTCGATTGGGAGGTAGACCAGTAGGCTCTCTGAAAAGTTCTGAAAATGAGCCTAATAATTCTTGAAGTTCTGGTGCATCACTCCTTTGTTCTAGCTAGTCATGGTCTTCAATAGCCATGATTTGAACCAATGCCCCTACAGGTTGTTTTGATGAGAGACAATTGATTTCATGGATGTCCACCACTTGGTCTGTAAGGCCCTTCAAGGTAATCATTTTACCAGCACTTTGGAACCTCATAATCATCTTAGAAAAATCCCACATGATTTCTCCAAGTGTACGTAACCATTGAGTTCCCATAACAACATCATACCTTTCAAGAGATAAAATGTAGAAGTCAGCTTTTGTAAAAAATTTCCCAAGCTTTACCATGACACTGACACACTTCCCTTTGCTAGTAAGCTTTTCTCCAGAAGCTACCAATACTGGAATCATAGGGCCTTTAACTGGTTGCAGCTGAATTTTTTGAGCAAGAGATTCACTCAAAAAATTATGAGAACTCCCTGAGTCTAACAAAACAGTGGCAGGAATGGATTCAATGCTTCCAACAACCTTCATTGTCTCTGGTGCGTGACCCCCACTAATAGCATGCAAGGAAATTCCAGGAGCTTCTTCCTCAAAACGACCTTCCACTTCCATGTCTAAATCTCCATCTTCCTCTGTGGTACAAGCCTCAATGAGGAACAATTTCTTGCATCGATACCCTGGTACAAATCGCTCATTACAATTGTAACAAAGTCCCTTTTCACGCCGCTCTTTAAGCTCAGCGGGTGACATTCGTCGGACTGTAAGGGGTGTTCGTGGTGGGGCATCCTCCCTAGAGACCTGAGGAGCAACTCTGGTAGTTGCAGGAACTGTCACAGGTGTTCGTTGCAGCGAAGAATTTCTAGCTTCATATAATCAGGCTAACCTAATTGCCATAGACAAATCAGTTGGCCTCTCTGCTAATACATCAGCCTTGATACCTTCCTTTAATCCACTCACAAAGCAACTTACTTGACGAACAGGTGGAAGGTACCCAACCTTGGCCAATAGTTGCTCAAACTTGGTTTGGTACTCCTTAACAGTACCAGTTTGTTGTAACTTGGTGAGCTCTCCAAAATAGTCATAAAACTGAGTGGGACCATAACGAGCTAATAGGCCTACCTTGAAGGCAGCCCAAGTAAGAGTTTCAGCTTCTTGCTGCATCAATTGATACCACAGTTCAGCTTCTCCCTCTAGATGAAAGGAAGCCAACGCTACTTGGTCTTCAATGGGCATTTCATGGAAGCGAAAAAATTGCTCAGCACGGCATATCCAACTCGTGGGATCCTCGGTTCCATTGAATCTAGGAAAGTCGAGTTTCACCAAACGAGGAGCATATGAATGATTGCTTCCGCCAAAATGACCGCCCTCTGTGGCCACTCTTCCTTCTGGCCGCTTGCCATTGCGGTTTTGGGAGCTTTCTCCCTCTTCTCGGCTGGAAGATAGTGATCCAAGCTTGGCATAAATCTCTGTTAATTGTTCCATTATCTGTTTCTGGTTGCTAACAAGAGAACTCATGCTCTGTTCTAACTGCTCCACCCTCTGGTCCATCCCTAAGCTCTGATACCACTTTGGTACGTATAAGACAATATCCTTACCTATGATGGTTCTTTGGTGAAAAAAATAGGGGAAATAAAGATAAAAATTGGATTTAACTGAGGAAACCCTGACCTCTTGAGACTTAGCTCGAAATTAATTCTTTTGATGATTTATTCCTTATTGTCTTACTGCTTAAATACAGCATTTGATAACCACAAAAACGAAATACAAGGACTTTTTCCTAATATGAAGGGATACTGTAGCACAACAACCCAACATGCTAGGGACTCATTCACAATTGAAAAACAATCCAAACTAACCAACAATCCTAACGTTACAATAGAGATCTTCCCAAAGATAATAACAAATACCTAAAACAGAGGACACTAATAACAGTCACCTAAAACAGAGGACTCCAAACCACATTCAAGTAGATACACGTATCAGATTTCAGTTCAATTACGAAATTATGGATTCAAATTTAGATTTCCATTTCAGTTATTGAAATCATGAAAGTATGGATTCAGTGTGTGTTTGGTTACAGATTAAAAAATCAATTTGTTTTACTATTCAGTTTATTTTTGTTACTATTTATGAGCTCTATTGCATTTTTTATTATTATTTATGGGTCTCATTGTACTATTTCAGCTAACTTTTACTTTTATTTACAGTACTTACTGTAAAAAGTTTTCAATTTTAGTAAGATAAGCACATCCCAAACGGATCCTGAATGTTAGATTATAGTTACTTTTTGTTTAGAATCAGATTTATTGTTTATTCAAAGAGAAGTGCTATAATTTGAATTTATTACTATAGGCAGTTAATTATTAGTGGTTATAATTTGAATTTATTACTAAAATTATTATTTTTTTTTTCCCTACTAATAACAACCTGCCACTTAGAATTTGTTGTGAAAATGTTACAGACATAATATTTCTCTTATTCAAAAGGCATGATCAAATGTTTGCAATGTATATAATACCTTCACAATATACCTCTCGCATACAAAAATACAATGTGACTAAGAAATTTTTTTTTTTTTTAATCATAAAATTTTACTACAATACGGCAAACCAGTTTAGGGAAAAAAATTGTAACAAGTTTGTGAAAGGCCAATGAAAATGAGATGTTGGTGCAAACTTTGTTTAAGATTCAAGTGCAAGAGAACTAATTAATTGTTTCACTCATCTTCCATGGGTCAAATTACCATGTTTAACGAGAAACTTTAGAGGACTAAGCAAACAAAATAATAATAATAATAATAATAATAATAATTGAAAGTTACCATGAATGCTTTTATGTTGTCTACCAATTGCTCACTGTATCTATTTCTTGACATACTGTAAACCATTAGTCCATATTCTATTCTACTACCACCTTTGAAAATTTCCTAGACTTATATCAAAATATCAATGAGGAGACATAAATATAATAGGCAACATTCATGGTCACTACTATTAGTAGTGACCATGAATATAGATTACATGGGATACTGAGGAAACATTGATCTTTGTGATCCAATACTCTACCAAATGACAGTTCATATATCAAGTCTTTCTAAAAGATAAACAGGAAAACAAACTATAATTAGTAATTTGTTTTATTGTGTATTATATTCACTACTGAAGTGTAAAGTTGTATCTTTTATTAACCATTGTGCTGTTTTATTCTGGCCATTTGAAACCTTGCAGGCTGTTAATTTTTTCCTAGCAATGAATAAATAATAATAGGTCTATAAGGATGGTTGAAATTCGAGGACAACCAGGCCTCCTAAGAAGGAGTGGAAGAGAGAGAATGGTTAAGAGAAACAGGTAGTAGTTCGGCTAAATTCTTCTGTATATCTATCATTACAACCAGGCCCATTTGCTTCTAAAATTCTTCTAGCAAATGGCCCGTTACAATTTTAGCAGCAATAGCACATAACCCATTACAATTTTTCAAAGTGATCTAGATTCCAAAACTCACCAAAAAAAAAGAAAAAAAAAAAGAAAGTGAATTAGACAAAAAGAGAAAGAAGTAATGTGGACAAGAAGTGATTTATACAAATCTTTTTTTTTTTTTTTTGATAACCTCGTAGCAATCAATTTAATATTGATTAATACATAATTGATTGAACATTACGTTGAAAATAAAAACAGCTTTTCTATTTAGAAATGAAATGTTTCAAATGTTCCTACAGTCAAAAGCACCATTCATTGAAAATGTCAAAAGTTATGAAATGTCTTTCGACAAGTTCTATTTGACAAATCTGAGAGCTCCTTTGGAACTTCCTTAATTTCTTATGAATTCGAAGCTTATGTTTTGAGTCTAGATGACTTTCAAGAATGGTTTTCGTTATTTTTAACACACTTGCTACATTCAGGATCTGTCTAACAAGTTTCATTTCAACCTTAAACCTTAAAAATCCTTCATATTGTCAGGTTGTAAGATGTGATGACAGCCATCTGAAACATCCAGTGGCACATCCAAGCAACCCTTAGGTCAGGGAATGCTTGGTGCGCTTTGGATGTCTTTAGTAAGTTTAAACTTGAATATAACATCTTGTATTGTATTCTGTATGCATGGTTTTTTCTCTCATATCGGAAATAATCAGGTTTAGGTACATTGTTCAAGCATAAGAGCATAGATAAGAGGTGGATTAAAATGTGTGATTACTTAGCTTGCAAAATATTGGGATTTTCTCTAAACTCGCTAAGTTTCCATGCGGTGCAACTTGTTATTAGTTTCCTCTAGTATTTCAATCATTTTTGTCAAGAATATTGTAATTTAATTGATTGACACCTCATGATGTCTCCAACATTTAGATTCAAATCCTCCACCCCAATATCCTTCAATTATTTTTTTACATTCTTGATTGTGTGTTACTAAAATATATCTTTTCTTTTCCTTTTGATTGGACTTTGTTCCAATTGTTGCAAAAACAACTAAATTTGAACAAAAAATATCATATTTTAAATCAATTGTTTTTTAAATTAAAAAATTAAATATAAATTGTTTCTCATATAAATCTTAAAAAAATGACATTAAAATTTCTCTATGCTTAAAATAATTAAAACAACAAAATAAACATATTTATTCTATTTTCTTCCTTCCCTTTTCTTCTACTACACAAAATCCATGCATAAAATTAAGGAAACTAAAAAAAAAAAAAAAAGATTATAAAACGTCATCATTTCATTCGGCCTTAATTACATTTCTTGTCACTTAAGTATGAAGTTTATTTAATTCTGATCTTTCAAATTAAAAATAAATAAATAAATGATTTTGGTTACTCAAAATTTTAAAATGTAGAATTTAGTTCTTCAATCTTTTTTTCCATTCACGTCTACTAATGGAATGTTAAGACATCACATATTTAAGGGACCAAAATTGAATGGATTCCATATATATGGAATCATAATCGAATCAACTCTATAATTTAGGGATCAAAATCAAAACAATCCCATATTTTAAGGGAAAAAATGCAAGCAAAATAAATTTTTTGAAAATCAAGAAAATGACCTGAAACATGAGGCAACGTTTTATATTTTTTGAAATTTGAAGGATTGAGTTAGAACTTTTTGAAATTTAGTAACCAGCCTTGTATAAACACCGTAGCAGAGGAACAAATAATTCAACTTACCCAAATTAGAGAGTTGAAAAAGCCATAGTTAGAACTTTTGTCCCCCAAACCTTTCATTATAAAAGTAAAAAAAAATCTCCTAAGTGTGAAACCATTACTCAAATGTTCAACAATTACCAACATGTAAATTATGAGCTAGCTAGGGAGGTTGACTCGCAGTTCCCTTTTCTTACTTAAACCCAATGTCCAATAAAGGTTGGGTTAGAGCATTTGCAGCAGTTTAGCTAAATAGCTATATTGTTATTTTAGCTACACTGAAATAAGAAAAAGAATGTGCAGCAGTGGAGCTAAATCTAAAAGATTTAGCTCCACAGCTACAGTGCACATCTAAAAATAGATGTGCACATTAGCTCAAAGCTAAAAAAAAAAAAAAAAAAAAAAAATTTATTCTCCCTACACATAAAAAATGCATTTCTCCGCTCCCTCTGCCTCACTCTCAACTCTCTCAAACTCTCACCTCTCTTGCAACTCTCTCCTCTCTCACAACTCTCACCGGCCAGCTCGCCGACCCAAGCCCATCGCCGATCGCTCCAAGCCCCATCGCCGATCGCCCATCGCTGTGCTGTGCTGCGTTTTTTTTTTTTTTTTTTCTATGGATGTTTTTATTATTATTTTAATGAGTTATTTTGTGGTTTTTTCTTTCCTGTTGTGGACTGGTGGTGGTGGTGCCGTGCAGGGCTGTGGGTTGAAGAGAGGGAAGAGATGAATAGTGAGAAAAAAAATAATAAATAGTGTTTGTGGACTGCTGGTGGATTTCGTGGGTTTCGTTGGAGGGTTTTTTTTTTTTTTTTTGTGGACGGGTGGTGGCGGCGGCGGTGGTGGCAGCGGCGGGTATGTTTGTGACTGTGGCTGATGATAGAGGAGGATATGGTTGTTGCTGTAGATTTTTTTGGATAATAGGATATATAATTTTATTGTAGGGGATGTATTATTTTGTTGTGATATTTATATTATTTTATTATGTTGAAAGCTAAAATAGATCCATTGCTGCAACATGTGTGTAGTTAAAATAGATAAAATAACTTTTGGTTGAGTTAAATTGCTAAAAATTTAGCTCCACTGCTGTGGATGCTCTAAGTTGCAATAGTAATTGAAGAGCAAGTAGCGACCATGTTTTACGTAAGTAAAGAGGAAGAGAATCCAAAGATGACAGGGTTTACAAGTGTCCATTATAACAACTGTTTGATAAGAATACCCACAAAAAAAAAAAAAAAAAAAACAACAACAACAACAACATCAACATCAACAACAACAACAACAAAAGTGGGAAATTGTTAATTTTTTTGAAATAGTGCTACAGTACCATCTTATGTTTAAGCTAGTACTATAGCTAAATGGTAGAAAAAAATAATTTTTTAATACTCTTTAACCCCAGGAATTTCTCTCTCCTCCCTCATTATTTCTCATCTTTTCTCTCTCTTCCTTCTCTCTATCTCATCTACTCCCTGCTCTATGCTTTCTTCAGACCCAAGACCCCGTGGGTAATTCCTTCTCTCTTTCTCATTTGATCTCTGCTCCGATAATGATTCCGACGAGCTCCAGTGGGCTGGGTTTAGATCGGCGTGATCTCTGCTCCAATAGTGATTCCGACAAGCTCCGGTGGGTTGGGTTTGGATCAGTGTAATTCCGATGGGTTTGAATTGGCGTGATCTCTGCTCCGATAGTAATTCCGATGGGTTTGACGACGGTGGGTCAGTGGGCTGGGTTTGGATTGGCGTGAGGGCTCCAATGGGTTTGAATCGATGTGAGGGCTCCGGTGGGTTTGAATGGGTTTGGATCAGTGTGTTTGGTGATGGGATTGTGATCTGTTTTTGTTTTTGTTTTTGTGTGTGTGGGGTGATGGGTTTGGATTGGTGTATCATGAGTTTGTGTGTGTGTGGTGATGGGTTTGGATTGGTGTATCAGGGGTCTGTGTGTGTGTTGAAACAGTTGAGGGAGAAAGAGAGGAAAAGGAATAGAAAAAGAAAAATAGTAAAAAAAGAATAAAATCGTATATTTAAATAGAATGGAAAAAAATAAAATTTTGAGATGTTGAATGTGTTGTAAAATAGTATTGTATAATTAATAAAATAATTTTTTGAGATGGTAAAATAAGATGTGATAGCAAAACCGATTAAAAATACTCTAAGTAAAGAGGAAGAGAATCAAAAGATAATAGCGTTTACAAACGTCCATTATAACAAGGGTTTCAATGTTTCATAAGAATACCCAAAAAAAAAAAAAAAAAAAAAAAAAAACAACGACGACGACAACAAGTGTTCGATAAGAATACTGATTGAGTGTCACCTGTGATTATTATTATTTTATTATTTTTACAAACTCCGAGCTTGGCAATTTCTTGATTCATCGTACTTCCTCATAGCAAAACCAAAAAAAAAAAAAAAATTTGGTACCGTGCAAGTTCGCTTAGGATCTAGGAACTTGGAACGCGTTATGTACTGGCAAGGTTCCCCGCACCAATCGATCGTTCAATCAAATCAGTCAGTTTCTATCAAAAAAGAAAAGAAAAGAAAAGAAAAATCAAATCATTCAGTTGTTCACTCAGAACAATTTTTTATAATTTAGGTACTGCTTGCTGTATAATTACATTTTTCACCAATTTTATATTTTGTAAGAGCATTTTAACTTTTATTTTATAATATAATATATTAAAATAATATTTTTATATAATAAAATAGTATATTTTAAAAATCAAATAAAAACAAAAACTCAAAGAAAGAGAGGAATTGATAAAAGTGAATAAAATATTAATTTTTCTTTTATAGTTGAATTACAGTGTAATTTTACTTTTAAAATTGAGCTACAAAATAATTTTTCCTTTAAAATTATACGGCAGCATTACTGTAAATTTTTTTTTTAATAGTTGAGTTTTATAAGTCTAAATGTATTGGGCTTGTTTGGTATATTAATACTAAAATTCTCTTATATATGGTATTTGCAATACCAAATGCTAATGCTCTAAAGCAAATTTTTTAAATTTTACTTACCAATAGTATTTTTAATGTGTCTTAGTAATTTATGCCAATTTTTTTATTAATTGAATTCCATAATACTTATCATTAAAAAGCCCGATGCAGTTAATTTTCCATTTTTTTTAATCAGTAATTTCTTTTATAATGTACATTATCAAATAGGATAATAGTATTAGTACGTTATTATATATTTTATCCAAAAAAAAAAGTATGTTGTTATATAAGCGAAAATACAGTCAACACTTCGTTAGAGCAAAATACAATCAACGCCGAGTAAGGTAAAAAACATTTTAAAAATAATCAATTAGGTTTCTAAATTCATCGATTTGGTTCTTAAATCGTTAGTCATTTTTCTTCTTTCTCACGATAATTAAGACTTAAATTAATAAATTTTAAAATATTTTAAACGTGGCTATGTTAATTAGCTCAAACATCATTTGATTATATTTTATCCTATTATATACATTCAACACATGAAAATCCGACAGTGATAAACAATATTTTTCAGCGATGTTTTCACACATGCATTGCAGAAGTGAACCACACGAACACGTTTTCCCTTATCAGTATTCACTATTCACTATCAGTACCAGTACGCAATTGATTTGAATTTTTTTCTGCCATTTCTCCAGCAACATGAGATTGTCTGAAACTCAGTGCAAAGTGCAAACAAAAAACACGACCATATTCAAAATTCTAGACCTTAAAGTCAAATTACTCCATTCACTCACATGTCACAACCTTACCAACCCTGCTATGGCTGACAATGTTTGACAATGTTGGACCATAGAGAGTAACTACAACTGGGCACCTTTTCAATGGCATTGCTAATCTGCAACTCTTTGGTCTGATACCAATTGTAGGTGTTGTATACCGATTGGTTCAATATATAGAGCAAAGAGCTTTACCACTATTACTATACAAATTTTACTATTCTTTTCTCCTAGGTGTTCGGACTTTGGATAAACAAGAACAAGGGTCTTATTTATTAGAGTAATGTTATAACTATTGCTTTTAACACAATTTTATCACCATTTGTTCACGTGATAGGTTATGAATGGCGAAATAAAATTGTGACAAAAGTTATAATCTTAGCAATCCGTCATATGAAAAATTTGTGACAAAAGTTATAATCCTTTCCATTTTTGTATTTAATTATTAGGTAATTTTAAGTTTTGGTCCATAGAAAATTAGAATTATCTATGATCAGCATAGATTTCGGGTTTTCAGCTAGGGAGTACTTCGTTGGTCTCTACCCCGCCTATTCAATCAATGTATGCAATGCAAATTTGGTACGGTTGGGCCACCTAAGTACTACGTGGGGGTTCTGTCAAAAAAAAAAAAGTACTACGTGGGGTTAATTTACATTAACAGTTTTCATACTCTTTTACATTAAAATGTAAATATTTAGTGTGATGGTTTGAATATGAACAAATTTTAGCGATAAAATTGGTTGTAATCTTAAACTATAACTGTTTTAAAATTAGTTGTAATTTTATACTACAATTTTGTTCAATATCTTTTTATTGGAGGTAAATTTTGACAAATTCACCATTGAATTATACATTTTTATTTTATTTTATTTCATGCTTGCAAAATTTCTAAAAAATTAAATATCAATAATTATGTCATTAATAAATTGTTTAAATTGCAAGTTCTTTTAATTTAAAATTATGCATAAAATATAAACTTACAGATCATATAGTAAATAATATTCGATTGACACAAAATTTGACATGTGTATTAAAAGCATAAAGAACAAACAATTTAACGGTTAGATTTTCAAAATATGCTGTAATGTTTATTTTATTGAATACTTTTGTAGCCTTAGGTTACATCCAATTTTGTAACAAAACTTTGTCCAAAAAATATGCAAACTATAGTTTTCCTAATTTGTTCATGGCATTGTTGAGAGACTGACTTCAAAGGTAGTTGCAGTAATTTTCCAATAAATAATTTTAATATATATATATATATATATATATGTAGAAGGAATAATCTTGCCAATAAAAGTGATGAATAATTTAGGAGAAAATATCATGTGGCTTATTGCAAGTACTTCTTGTTTCAGTAGCACTTCCAAGTTCCAACTCTCTCCATAGGTGAGAAGATGGAATCGAATTCCATTAACAATGCCTCCTTAATTCACCAACTAACATTTTTTTTTATATATAAATTTCAGGATGTTTCTTGAGATCAGATCAATTATTTGATGGCGATGAATATCTTGTGGAGGGACATTTGTCGCATAGTAAGATTGGCATAGTTTTTGTAATGATTAATCATATGAAAAGTTAGGAGTTTGCACCATTTTATAACAGGCTTTTTCAGCCTAAAAGAGGTTTGTGACCAAGGGATGGATTAAGAATTAGGATGGTGATTTGGAAATGGGTCAACTAAGAATTTCCATCACAAAAGACACTGACAATTTTTGGACTAACAGTTTACGTGGGTGGAAAGAACGTTCACCATTGACCAACCATAATTGCAATCATTAGATGTTTAGATTTTGTGTATATATATATATATATATACCAATAGTTGGGAAGAAATTCGAATCATAAATATTTTCGTTAGAATTATTAAGAGGTGTTAATCAGTTGAACTACAAGACTATTGGCAAAGATTTTATTATATGAATAGTTAAAATGCTATCAAGAGAGAGAGAGAGAGAGAGAGGTTTAGTTATAAAGTTACACTCATTTATGTGACACCAAGTTTGGATGGATAGTTCATCATGATGTGTGAACCTTGATTCATTGTGTTGGTTATGCCTCACGGAATACATGTTTCACCCAGGTGTGGACTATCTGGTTGAACCTGCTCAACAAGCCTCAACAATCATTTAAGGCTGCCAAAAGAGTTTGTTAGTTAACTCTTGTGAGAGTTAAAAAAAGACTAACTTTCAAATCTAACCCTTTAATAAGTAATGTTCAAACAAAATAGTAAAAATTAAAAAGTTCATAACTTTTTTGATTGAAGAACCGAGATCAAAAGTTAAATTAACTCTCAAAATCAGGTATACCCTGTGATATGTTACTTATTTTACTGTGTTTCTTTTCTGTTGTTTGCATCTTGTGGATCTGGAGTTAATTAATTCTGTTTCCTAGTTCCTACCACATAAATCTAACATGCTTTACAACTAATATAAGCAAATAAACGAATCTAATTGGAAGATGATGAATCTTTGTATTTTCTATGTGCCGAAATCATTACTCTAATTCATTTTTTTCCCCTATCTAGATTTTCGACATTTGTGAACTTATATGAGCTGTACTCTTTATATGTTTTTGGGTTTAGTCGTTGTGGTGGGACATAATGAGTTAAAAGATCATATTCTTGGAAGACTCCATATACAGGTCATGGTTTGATTTTCCTGTCATTAAGAATATATATTATCTTCAGGTAGCAGAGTATTTGGCAAACAGTACTGTATTTTATTGTTGTCCTTGCCTTTTCCTTTTAGCAATGTTGTTGGTTTTGTTTTTTGTTGCTAAATCCACTAAATTGATGAGAGAGACTGAGCTGCGCTGGATACAACAAAATCTAGACAAAAGGAAAATATTAAAAAAATTACAGCTACTTGTACGTGCTTCAGATTATCAATTTATCATCGAGGAAAGGTAGGCTAAAAGAATCAAGAGTGAAGAATATTTCTCTTTTTTTCTTTTTTCCTTTCTGCTCAGCACCCTTTTCCTTTATTTCCTATGCAATTTATTTGCTTAAAATGAACCAAAATATATATATATATATATATTTAGAAGAAATGGAACTTTAAAAACTGTATAAAAGTTTTTTTTTTTTTTAGAGATAGTTTTTATCATTAGATCAAGACGCTAATTAATTTTTGCTGTAGATGGGGATTGAATTCCAAATTTCTTATTCAACAGCAAGAGACTTTATCGGTTAAGTTAACTTGAACCCGTAATAAAATAAAATAAGCTTTACATTTTAAAAAAATTAAGTTAAATAAACTAAGCAAAACACAAACTTTATCAGTATAGGAGTGACTATAATGTCTTTATATTCATAATCTTTACTAGATTGATGGATAAGAAAGCTACATAATATTCTTGCACTTGGTCCAACTATGTTTTTGAAATGATTGAGAAAAATTCAGCAGCAACATACAGGAAATGCATGTGCCGGTTGCAGATCTTTTGAAAACGACATTTTCCTCTAAAACAAGACACATAAAAATAAAGTTCCATTCCTTGTAGCAAAAGGAGTCCAACACCTCATGCCAAAGCAGATAAAAAATAAGAAAAGATGTTTCCATGCTATCTATCAGAAAACAACTTTAAAGGAAAACATATTTCTTTATATAAAACATACATATACTAATACAACATGTTACTAATAATTGTTATTTTTAATTTGGGATGTTCGTTAATTTCTGGCTTGTAGCCTGGCCAGCAAAATAAAAAATAAGAAAGAGAGTATAATTAGGACATTCTTATACTTTTTTTGAAGAGTGATGATTATAAAGGTTAATTAATCAAGTGAGGTTTGTGCTCAAGTCAAAAGTGATTTGTATGAAACCAAGAAAAGTTTAAAGAAAGAATTACTTTGATAATTTTCTGTTAAAGCCTTAAAGGTTTAACCACTAACCTTTTACAAGTTCCCAAGTAGTGTGTATATGATTCTATAAAAATGAAAAAAGCAGTGTGAAAAAAGTAGTGTGTATATATGAGATCTAAACGTGTACTTTATATGTTATTGTCCTTTCTTTCCAGATACTAGACTAGTACCTTCAAAAGGGCAAAGTCCGTATATGATCACAACGGTAATGGATAGTGTGTTTTTCTCATATAATTCTGAGGTGTATACATTTTTTGATTAATAATGTATATACATTGAGTAGGATAAATATAGGTTTACATTGTGCATATATAAGATAATTATTTTTTGTAAATGAATTTTGTGTATATATAAATTCACATCTTTTCTTTTATGCAATTATACGTATATGTTTTTTTATTTAACAAAACCCAAATATTAACTAGGGGGAGTTTTCTATTAATTTTAACTAGATGAGACGAAATTTAGTACTCTTTTTATTCTCTTCTTTGAAAAAATTAGATTTTTGTCTTAGTGCGGCTAAAATGTCCTACCTATTACCTGAACCTGTCCTTCTCCCTCAACCTTAAACCCAAAGGTGCCATTAGACCAATTGGAGACCAGGTTGGGTTAGAAAATGAAAATTTTGAGTTTTCCTTAGAAAATATAAACTTCCTCATAAAACGAGAACACTAAGGGATTAGGGTTTGTTTGCTATTGAAGTTTAAATAATAGTTTTCAGTGTTTAAACAACATTAAACTTGTGGGGCCACGTTTTGTTCGTCCTCGGTAAGGCTCTGGACGCAGTGCCGAGGAAGCTCAAAGTGTCCCACATCGAAGAGAGCTTCCCCCACTTGCTACCTTATAAGCTGTGAAGCGAAGGAAGTAGTGTACCATCGTATTCACATATTCGAATATCGGAATACGATGGTACACTACTTCCTTCGCTTCACAGTTTATAAGGTAGCAAGTGGGGGAAGCTCTCTTCGATGTGGGACACTTTGAGCCTCCTCGGCACTGCGCCCAGAGCCTTGCCGAGGACGAACAAAACGTGGCCCCACAAAACGTATTGTCACATAATTTTTCATCCACACGTATTCTCAAAAAATATAAATAACGATATTAAAAATCTTTTACCTAATGGCCCTTAATACTCAAAAACATTATGAGTAAAAAATGTACCTCATAAATTATCAACTTCCTTCACTGTGTTATTTTAAAATTTCATCCTCGTTTGTACTTTCATTCTGTTGGGAAAGGTTAATTATTCAATCTCATTTCGAATTTTAAGTGGGTAAAATGATTCTATGGGTCCTATGTTAATTAAGCATGTCAAACATGCCTTATTACCTTTAATCAGATCCCTAAAAATTCTCAAAAACCCCATGCCCACACGAAACTAAAATGTTTGATTTTTCTTCATTGTTTTTAGAATCCAATGCAAATACTCCGGCTTTCCCTCAAAAGTGGGGCCGATAGGTCCCCTTCATGTACCAAAACCCAAGTACATATTTTCACATTCTGATTAAAACTAAACTAGTTGTAAAGGCCATTTGTAAAAAATTGGTGAAATGGCGCAGACAACCTCAACTCTGCAGCTTGGTTCATGCACTTTGGCTAAAATAGGCCGATGAGTTTTGTTTGGTACAAGAAGATAAAAGCATCTTTATCAAAAATAAATAATAGTGTATTTTTGTTCATAGGACAAAAAAAAAAAAAGTACTAATAATAAAGCATCGATTAAAATAGAAAAATGCTATGGTAAAACTGCGTGGTACGAATGACAATACACTGCCCAAAGCAATCATGATCAACCTCAAGATTGAAAACAGGACAATCATGGTAAATTGTACATCTCAACTCAAGAGTGCATTGCATTTGCATATGTACAACCATACATAATAAATGAGTGTGAAAATTGATGTTTAAAATTTATTGGTGGGGAAAAAATACCTATGAGTGAAAAGTTAATGAATGAATTGGACATTGATTTAGCAAGTATTTTTAGAAAATTTTTTATTAGAAAAGAAAAAAATAATTAATTTTTTTATCAATCTTTTATATTTATTATTAAAATGATATTAAAATTTTTCTAAAACAACTTATTAACAATTAACTTAAAAACACTTGTTAATCATATCTTATTTCTTATTTAGGCTCGCATTAATGTGATATGTTCCTAGTTGCTATTATGGTTTCCTGCTCCACTTTTATTTAGGCAGTGCTAATTTAGAAAACTAAAAAAGTAAAAAGAAAAAAAAAATTGAGATTCAACTTATAATTAGAAAAATGGTACATCCACAATATTTTCACAATACTTTCACAATAAATTATAGATGGTAAGTTGTTATTGATTTAAATTTAAATTTATGACTTGAATTACTTTTTTGTCCACCAATAACAACCTGTTATAGTGAGTTTCAGTTAGTTCAACTGGTAAAGTCTCTGATGGTTGTATAAGAGATTTGGGATTCAATCTTTGCCTACACTAAAAACTGATTGGTATCTTGGTCTGATGATAAAGAGCTATTATCAGAAGCGGATGCCATTGATTAAAACTCTCTCTAAAAAAAAAAAAAAACTATTACAACTTGTCACTTATAATTTATTGTAAAAATATTGTGAAAACGTTATAAAGATATTATTACTTTTATAATTATATCTTACATCCACCGCATGAATTTCCAATTTTATCTGAGTAAAGTGGTTCAGATGAGATGAGGTTGTAGTAATATCAAAGTAAAGTGCAAGAAAGAAACATTAGAGTAGAAACATGGTTATCATCCACTAAAATTACTCTTTTGCATGCTGTAATCCTTTCAGATTATAAAGTAGAAAGGAATTTCATTTCTGTATTGGGACCAAGACTTTAATCACCAGGACCACGACCTGACCAGAAACCACTTTATTAGACAGTAAACATTGTTTTGTTTTGTTATAATTATTGACTTCAACATCCTAAGTGTAACCCCGACGATCTGTTTACGTAATGGATTACTGTGAAATAGTGCATTAATTCTTGTTTTTCTTTTTTGCTGTGTTCTGTTCTCATTTCCTTTTCCTTTGGACTGTTTGAACGAAAATTGTTAGAATAGATAACTACGTGGATTGTGGGATCAAAATTCGAGTTTGCAAAGCATGTAATACGAAAATTTATTTACTTACCTTTTGAAACAATCTTATGAGATCATTGTTTAACGATATTTGAAACTCATATATGTGGGATTTGTACATATTGTGAAATAAATGTTTTACGAAACTATCTTATCGAGTAGTACTTTTTTTTTTTTTTTGCTGAATTAGGCATAAGGAAAAAATCCGAAATTTTTATATTTGTTATAAATTTAAACCTTATATATTTAATTGTATCAATTTAAAATCAACATTTGTCAAAAAGTCTTATAACTCAATTTACACCTCTTTGAGAATATTTAGAGTTCAAATCATTCTCTACCATTGTTATATCTAACAAATTATATATATATATATATATATACATATATATGAGTTGGATTCAAATTACACCTAGTGTAACTTTAAGCAATGTTACACCATTCAATGTTTTTTAATTTGATGCAAATTTTGAAAAATTTACCGATAGATTACATTATCTTTGTATATTCTCCATGCTTGCAAAATTTCAAGTTGATCAAAAATTAATAGTCATGTCATCAATCAATTTTTTAAATTCAAATTTTTATAATTTAAATTAATACATAAAAGATTAGTTTATGGATCAAATGGTAAATAACATCCAATTGGCATGATTGTTAAGAACATATAGAACATGTAGAGTTTATATATATGTGTATATATATATATATATATATATATATATTTATATAAACTCTACATTTTCATTCATGTGATAATCAAAATTCTCATCTATTTGTGAAAGAAATCTAACATCAATACACACACACACACACACACACACACACACACAAAACACTGTTTTACTAAACTTATATAGCTCTATTTTATTGCCTCACATTAGAGAGGGCATTGCCAAAGAGGCCACTTCAACCTGTATTGCTTAAAGCATTCATAACTAAAAATATTATCTTATTCTATTTTACCATATTAAAAAACTACTTTATTAATTATACTATAACATTTACAACACTCCCAACATCCCAACTTTTATTTTACAATACATTAAGATAATATAAATTATACATTAAAATAAATTATTTAAATATTATTTTTTTACTATTTCTCTTTAACCACCAAACAACTGCCAAACAACTATAACAACACAGTGAACACACTGCCACCTCCCATATATCCCAACACCACCACAGGATCATCAAACCAAAAGCAAAACCACTAATAGAGCCACCATCGGAGCCAACAACAAAGCCATACACACAGCTCCATGTCGATTTTCCACCGCCACCACAGCTCCACGCCGATTTCCACCACACCGGATAGCAATCTCCACACTGCAGCCCACCTAACCCACACCAAACAAAACCCACCACCTGAACCACGCCGCCAAAGAAACCCATGCCAAAATAGCCCATGCCTCCAAAGAAACCCACCACCGAACTGCCATAATCTCCACCACAAACCTACTCAATCTTCACCCACAAACACAATGAATACCCCACAACAAATACCCACCAATGCAAGACCCACCACCATCACAAGATTTAACACCACCAAACACAACATATAGTACTCACCACCACAGCCACGGCGAGATCAATCTCCACCTGGTCCGTGAGCATTGCACAGCCTAGAAGAATTTTGGCACTAGATCAAAGAGAGAGGTTGAGAGTTGGGGTTGGAAAGAATAACCACTAGTCACGATCCTCCACGAACAACCCATTAACAAACCTCCACGCCACGCCAATTGTCGTGAGAGACCCATTAGATCATGCCAGGTGACACAGTGGCCAACGACGACCTGGCCTTGGACGTCACTGGGTGAGACGTGGCCTAGGCTTGACGTTGCTAGGCGATGGTGGCCTGAGAGAGAGCAAAGGGAGAGGGAGCAATCATTGAGAGAGAGCAAAGGGAGAGGGAGAAATCTGAGAGAGAGAGAGAGAGAAGTGGGAGATAGAGTGGTAGAGTCAGGGAGACAATTGAGAGAGAAAAGAATAAAATAATATTATTTGATTTTACAATTGAGCTACAGTGCAATTCTACATTTAGAATTGCACTGTAATACAATTGCAAATTTTCTTGCAATAGTCAGATTTTGCAAGACCGGCTATTGGGGGGTTTTAGGGTTTAGATGCTAAATACTAATAACATATGACATATGCCATTCTTAATGTGGATTCTCTTATAAATTTATTTTCTCACATTTAAGAGAGGTATTTTTACAAAAAAAAAAAAAAAAAATACACAACTCATTTGAATCCATTATCGTTTTCTCTCTAACTCAAAGTCTTATAAAAATGACAAAACTTAGATACAGTACCTTAGGTACTGTATCCTAGGTTCCCCTTTTAAGATTCAGTCATGTGGCTATTTAACTAAAAAATACAGTTCCATCCCATGTGAAAAAATTCACATGGTAGAATCTTAAGAGGGAAACCTAAGAAACAATACATAAGTACTGTATCTAAATCTTGCCCTATAAAAAATTACCACCCTTGCTTCCCTATAGGAAAAAAGTAAAAAAAAGAAGAAGAAGGTTGTTTTTGATGCATGCTTATTGCTTTCAAATTTCTTGTTTTTAGGCAATAATAATAAAGTAAGACTCAATTTTTAATTGTTACATTAATTAAACTATGTGTGATTAACAAGTGTTGAAGTATGAATGTTCAAATAGTGTGTAAAACACCTTGAACGTTTAGACCCCCAAATTACAAATTACCAATCCAAACTTAATATCAAACAATATATGTGCGGAAAATGAACATAAGTTTATGACAAAATTGATAGACAATCTAAACTAAATAAAATCACATCCACACCATAAATTAAATGGCAAAGATTAAGGGAAGAGAGATGCAGACACAAGGACAACACAACGATGTGTTATCAAAAAGGAGATTGAAGCCCTCGGCGTAAAACCTCTCTGCCGCCCTTTAAGCGATCAATAATCCACTAGAGAATGAAGTTGTGATATATGAATAGCAGAAGACATTCCAAGCTTAATCTACCTAGTGTACATAAGCCCTTAAAGTTTCTTGCTCTAACAAGGTTACGCCAAATCTTTGTCTTCTCTAGCTTACCGGATTCCGCTATAGCCTATAGCATCAACCAATATCAATTGGTCCCTTCCGAACTACTTCCCAAAACACCAAAAACCTTCTCACAAATATGGGTATAGTGAGAAAAGGATTTGGTTAAAGAATCTCTCAAGGATGTAACAATGAAGAGGATGAGAGTTAAGAAATTTAAAGAGTCACTATGTAAAGATTGTGGATGAGTCAATCTTGTTTTTTTCTAGGGTTTCTCTCTTAAAATTCTCTCTGAAAGCTCTCTACATTTCGTAAGTATAAAAGGGTATTTATACTGGTGTGTGTTTAGAATGCGAAGAATTAGTTTTTCCAAAACAGAGTGGACTGGCGACTTGGTCTTGCAACTTGACTTAGTCTTGCGACTTGATTTAGTCGCGAGTATAAGGTGCGAGTTAACTGAATGGTCAGTCTGGACTTTTTGTCCTGTAGCGCTCCAATTGGCGTGATTGTTCAATTCCTTTGCATACTTTACTCGTGTGCAAATTTTGGCGGCTTGCTTGGCGACTTGCAAGGCGCAAGCAAGCCGCGAAATCCAGTTACGAGTTCCTTGCTGAGTGCACAATCTTGAGTTTTTCTTCACACTCTCACACACACTACCTTTACATGATTTTCACCTAAATATAAGATTTTTAAATGTTGAATTACAAACAAATTTTTTTTGATAAACTTGAATTACAAACAAATTAGTACATAATAAAACCAACAAAATAATTGATTAATTTAACCTTACAAAGTACATTGGTTAAAGCAAAGTTTTATATTACAATACTGACTTTTTTTAGACAATTGAGCCACTTTCAATTAAAGAAATATTTATTTATTAAATTTTACTATTTTTTTTTGCATATTAAGTTTTACCATTTTCAAATATAATGGAACTTGTTAAATTCATCAGTAAAAAGAATGTACCTCGAAACTAGTTAATAAAAGCCATAAAAAAAGAAATCGAGATCTATTAATTTTTTTATCTTATTTACTTTTACATGTGAGATAATTACATGGCGCAACATGTTCTAAATCCATAAAATTGTGGGGTTAAAAGTTAAAACTGACTTAATTAAAGATATAAAGTTTAATTTTGTACATGTAAAAAATTAAATGATTTTTTTTCCTTTTGGGATTTTTAATAAAAAACAAAAGCAAAAGAAAGGAAACGCTATAAGTGTGAAAAGGGTTGGGGTTAAGGTTGGCTGTGGGTCCTATTATAAAACGCAATAAACCCGTGCTCTGCTCACTGTCCCCTGAATCCCTCAATTATTATCGCCTTCTTCTTCACTCCACCGCTCGCAGTATTGTCACTGTGTCACACACTTACTCATCCGTACAAATCACAACGAAATAGTGAAAGAAAAAAAATGAGTAAGCTTGAAACAAACTTTTTCACAATTTTATTCGGTAACAACTTTGTGTGAATTTACATGGATTTATTATTTTATTTTCACTCCTTATACATAGCCATATAACAAAATTGTGGCTGAAAATTTTTGTAGGCCTACTAAAAAAATAATCTCATTGTCTCACACTCACTCACCCCAGCTTACAACTACAAAAAATTTAATTTTTTGTAATTATATTCCGGTTATATAATGTATTATAAATTTGATTTAAAATATTTTTGTTATTTTTGTTCTAATAAATATTTACTATTTACTTAAAAAAAAACTCAGATCAGCTCAGCTAGGCTAAGCTCACCTTTCTAAGTTTTCTTTTATAAAATATTCATACTCGCAACACAGTCACGCGTGTGCTCACGCTCCCACATTCAAAATCCTATGATTAATCATCAATATTTATCTCGCTCTCTCTGTCTCTGTTTTTTATACTCAAGTTTTAAGCGGCTTTTGAATGTTCAAACTAGAATCGCGGCTGAAATCTCTTTATCCGTGTTTTTCTTTACCCCATTGTTTGTCTCTATCTTTTTCCTCTGTGCCTGTCCCTTTCTGTTGCAAAGAAAAAATCAAAGAAGCTCTGTGCTTTTCACAGAGAATCGAAACCAGAGCTTCTTCTGAACAGTCTTTATATATATATAATAAAAAATACCCTTCTTTTGCATTGTGCACACAACAATTATATACTTGTATTGCCAAATTTTTTGGCCACATCTCCTCCATTTTCTGTAAACTCAAAAAATTCCATTTGGGTCTTACTCAAAACCACCATTAATGGAAGCTTCCTCATCTCCAATCTCCATCCAAACCACACCACTTCAAGACCATCCAGAGGCTTCACCAAAACCCTACAAAAAAAGCTTTGTCACAGCTCTAATGGAAGCCGCAACACTTCGTTCTCATTCCTTCAAAGAAGACACATACTTCATCTCCAACCTCAAGTCCTCAGAGAAAAAAGCTCTCCAAGAACTCAAAGACAAGCTTGTAGCTTCTGAAGCCTCGGATTCATCCATGTGGGGTGTTCCTCTATTGGGTGGTGATGACAAAGCCGATGTGATACTGTTAAAGTTTCTAAGAGCTAGAGATTTCAGGGTCTCTGACTCACTCAACATGTTGCTCAAGTGCTTAGCTTGGAGGAAAGAGTTTGGAGCAGATAATGTGGTTGAAGAGGAACTTGGGTTTAAGGAACTGGAGGGTGTGGTGGCTTATATGCATGGTTATGATAGAGAGGGACACCCTGTGTGTTATAATGCTTATGGGGTTTTTAGAGACAAGGAAATGTATGAGAGGATCTTTGGTGATGATGAGAAGCTTCAGAAATTTTTGAGGTGGAGGGTTCAAGTGCTTGAGAGAGGGATTAATCTTCTGCATTTTAAGCCTGGAGGGGTTAACTCTATTATTCAGGTCACTGATCTCAAAGACATGCCCAAAAGAGAGCTCAGAGTCGCTTCTAATCACATTCTCTCTTTGTTCCAAGATAACTATCCTGAAATGGTGGCTCGTAAGGTAATAAATTTTCCCATCTGATTTTTTAGACTTAAATGTTAAAAAGCTTTTTTATTTGAGAAGGAAAATGTTAAAAGCATTTGGTGTTTAAGGTTCATAGTAGTAGTAAAAAAAAAAGTACATGTTAATTAAATGAGGAACAGATAGTGTGGCTTAAGATGGACTGTAGAAAATAATGCATGTGGCCAAACACTAATTAGTAATACATGGTAGATCCCAAAATTTTGGAGCCTAGTCTTGAGTGTTTGTTGTATATTGATATTGGAAGAGTATGACTTCGGATAGAATTAAATGACGGAAAAGAATGTTTATGGCTGACCCTGATTAGATCTCTCAAAATTTTTGGAATTAGGCTTAAATGTTGATATTGTATTTGGTGTATGCATTTCTAGTTTGGCTTTTCTGTTTGTTTGGGGGGTCCAGATTTATTTTTTCAATGTTTCATGTTAGTCTAGTAAGGATTCATATTTCATAGTAATCTTAAAATTTTGGGATTAAGGCTTAATGATTGTTGAATTTGGTGTTGAACTTCTTGTTTGGCTTGTGTGTGTGTGTGTGTGCGCGTGTCTTCCATACTGATACTTGTGTCTATCTTTTGGGTTCAGATTTTTATCAATGTTCCATGGTACTTCAGCGTGTTGTATTCGATGTTCAGTCCGTTTCTAACTCAGCGAACTAAGAGCAAGTTCGTGATCTCTAAGGAAGGAAATGTTGCTGAGACACTCTATAAGTAAAGTCTCCCTAGTTTCTCTTGCTTTCTTCTTTTACCATCAATAATTTATTCTATTCAATACTCTCTCTGCTCTGTCTATTTCTGGTTTGTTATGTATAAATTTGATTGGCAATCTTCTTAGGATTTTTTTTTGTTACTTTTTCTTTTCATTTCACGATTTTCCGCAAAGGGATCAAAGATTCCCAATTAGCTTTTGATTTTTCCTGTCTACCTCTCCATTTTTTAACTTCAGTTTTGTTCCATTGTTAATGACAAATTCTTCTCTCGTTTGTTGTTTCGTTACGACCCTTTTACCTACCAGTCCTTTTTATATTTTTGGGTAATTCCAATTTACCTTCACATTGTTCACAATTTGAGCTTGTTTTTTGAAATGGGTTTTGCATTTCTGGACAGGTTTATTAGGCCTGAGGACGTTCCTATTCAGTATGGTGGACTGAGTCGACTCAGTGACTTGCAGAATGGTCCTCCAAAACCGGCCTCCGAGTTCACTGTCAAAGGCGGAGAGAAAGTTAATATACAGATAGAGGGGATTGAGGTTCATTTATTATCTTTACTTTATAAAGTTTTGTTTCGGCTCTCTTTAATATATAGTATTGCTAATTTAAAATCTATTAATAACATTTAAAAAAATTAGGTGTTAGTCATTTCTAACTGAATTATTCAATTCAATCTTTTAATTGCTTTGAAGGCTTTTGTTAACATGGGACCAGGTAGGGGCGGCAAAATTGGACACAACTCGCGAACCCGATGTGACACGACATGAAATTAGTAGGTTATGGGTTAAGGCTTAACGGGTTTGTGTCATATTCGGGTTAATACGGCTGACCCGTTTAATAAATAGATTGGGTTAGTGTTGACCACATAGAATCCGTTTGACATGTCTGACCCGTTTAATTAAATGACATTTTACCAATAGACTCTTCAAACTCTACATAAATAAACTTATTAGTTGTTGTAGTTTATTTTCTTTGACATATTGTGATTGATTATTTGTGATATTGAGATATTCTTTAGTTTTGAATGATTATTTGTGATGCACTTATTCGTTAGTTTTGAATTTTATATTAAAAATATTTATTTGTTTGTTTTTTTATAATTTTTTTTTCATTTTGATAAAATCTGATAAATAGGTCGACACGACCTATTTAATAAGCATGTCGGGTTAGTGATGACTTATATACTCGAATGTTCATGAGTTGACGCAATATGAACTCAACACGCGAACACGAATTGCCACCCCTAGGACTAGGATTCTTTAAAGATTTTAGGTAACTGCATAGTAGAATTCCAAATGACTTTTGAGTTTTGACTATCATTATTAGTTATGATGTGATACAATTTAATGTAATTATTTCGAAATGGATGGATAAGATTTAAGAGGTTTATGATGAAGGTTCTCTACTAACTGGTGATAGTTTTTCTTCCAAATAAAAAAAAACTTGTGATAAAATAATTATTAAGTACTCCCGGAATATAGTGATTCGGTAATCGATCCCTTGTCTCACATTTATGATGAATCCTACCAACTAAATTCATGGTAGGATTTATAGGAATGTGAGAAGATGGATTATCATGTTGGCATATTGTAAGGGAAAAGTTGTACTATTCCCTTATATCATATTTATACATTCTTCAAAAAAATAAATTCTAACTGCCTGCAAATATCTACTGAAACAAATTAAGTACTATTGTGATTAGTCCATTTCTATTTTCAAATAGTGTGTATTTTATATGCTTGCATGTTGAGGATATTTACTAACAAGATCTTTGTTTGAATTCTGGTCAAAGCTCTATTATACATGACTAATTTAATAATGGCCTAATTGTATCTTAATAGGCTGGTGCAACTATTACTTGGGACATAGTGGTTGGAGGCTGGGACTTAGAATACAGTGCTGAGTTTGTGCCCAGTGCAGAAGGTAGCTACACCATCGCTGTGGAGAAGCCTAGAAAGGTTGCTGCCTCTGAAGAAGCAATTCACAACTCATTCACACCACATGAACCTGGCAAAATGGTGCTCTCTGTGGATAACACAACCTCCAGGAGGAAAAAGGTTGCTGCTTACCGTTACATCGTGCGCAAATCTACCGCATTGGTACCCGCTACCTTCAATTATGCTAATTAAAAATCAAAGGGTGTTTTTGATCTTATTACTATGTTCTTTTGAAGAAGGGGCTTTGATCAATCGTGTGTACCAGTTGTGAAACTTTGTCAAAGTCTTTACTTGAATAGTTACTAGCGTAATGTATAAAAAATGGTGGTATTATATATTGCTTAGTGTAGACGAAAAGTTGATTAACTTTGCTTATGTAAGTGCATGTTCCCTTTTGTCCCCATCTCTGCTTCTGTATAAGAGCGATTCTGATTTGAGAATTTCCAACTAAGTGTACTTCATAACACTTTTTATAACTCTTTCTTTTTCATAATTGTTGATATGGCCTGATCGAAGCATAATAATAAAAGTAGTGACAGTAATAGATCTAGTTGAAGGTAAAGTGTTGTTATGTTAATCACAGTTCGTATAAGTCATAATAAAAAAGTGGAAAAAAGTGGTGTAAAACCCTAGTTTGCCTTGCCTTGTCTTGGTGTGTGGCAAAGAGGGATAAGAGGTTTTTTGTTTTGGTGCAGTGAGTATTGATAAAAGAAATTGGTTGCTGGTACCTAGTTTGCATTTTGTCTTGGTCGTGAAAGGGATTGCTTAATGGTCACAATCTTTTTGTACAATTTTCTTGGCTTTGGTCTCTTTAATTTAGGAGTGTTTTTGGGGTTATCAAAAGTGGAGCTGGTGGGAGAAGAGAGATATTGACTGGACATGGTGGTAGTTGTCTTTTGCTGTGTTTTCATATCCTTTTTCTGAAGGTGTTGGTAGGATATGACGTTGCGGTCCAGAACATACATTTTTGGGTAAAATACTATTAACACATTGTTGGGCTAGCATTAGCATGCTGGATTAAAACTTTTCAAACCAACAAAATGAGTAACGAGTCCAAACGGTTTAAGGAACAAGTTAATTAGTTTTGAAAAGTTTTGAACGTGGCATCTATTAGTTCAAACTTTAGAAGTGTTCAGCCTTTCGTATTATCAACATAAGAAAAGAAAAAGAAATGATATGATAGGAAAATCCGAACAAAATGATCGGTGGGAGAGAGGAGGCTCACGGACAGTGTTATAAATTTTAACGTGACCAGGGTTTGAAAAGTGTGGTGTGTTGTTGAATTTTGGTATGTTCTTAAAGACTTTTGGTACGTGAAATGTCAATTTTTTTGCTTTATATACGGAGATTACGTTTGGTTTATAGCCTCATTTAATTTTTAGGTATGAGTATGTTTTTATCATTACGTAAGCAAAAATGTTACTCCATTGTGTAGCTTCTTAAGATCCAAGTCTTAACTAAAAAAAATTGTAGTAGTACCTTTATTCAGTAAAATTTACTTTATTTTACTTTATTTTATTTATTTATTTTTTTTACAAGATAGAATTTCTACTGTAACTTAATCTAAGTGTATATATGTGTGAAATTCCCTCCTAGAGACTTGAACCCCGACTTTTGTCTTCCACACCTTACAAGCATTTATACTTGTAGAGTGACCACCGCATCAAGAATAAGCAGTGGTTCAGTAAAATTTACTTAATTGAACACAAACACCTACAATATTTGGAGAAATTATTGTGTACTCCTAGAGTACCATAAATGCGTACTCCCTCCTCTCACATGAATGGTGGGAGTACATAATAATTTTCCTAGTTTCTGTTCACTTGAGTACTCATTAAAGAAAATTTGAATTTTGGCTTCTTTTAAACATGAAAATTATTGAATAAGAATAAGAAGTGCTACATTCATAACATTTTTACAATACTTTTACACAAAATCATCGGTGATAAAGTTGTTATTAATTTTAATTTGAATCTACAATTGAAATTACTTTTATACTTACTAGTAACAGCCAATGACAAATTACCACTTAAAAGTTGTTGTGGCAGTATTGTGAACATAACATTTCTCTTATTGAATACTCCTGCATTGATTTGATTCTCTTTCCTAACATGATTGGTGGACCTCATTATAAATTAAATCAGTATTCAGTTAATAAGCAAAGCCTATTAGTTGAGCTTGAGTTTTTTTTTTTTTTTTTTTTTTTTTTTTTTTTTTTTTTTTTGCATTTGATAAATTGTTTTTGAGTAGTTGCTTAAGCATTCATTTAAAGAGGTATTTTTTTATCAAAGTTTTCTAATTTCCAATGCATTTTGACTTGCTCGATTCCTTCTTAAGCAATGCATTTATGCACTCGTTAACATATTTCATTTTTTTTTTTTATGAATGTTAACGTATTTCATTTAATTAATGGGATTCATTATCATGTGCGAGTAGGAAGTATCGCATCACAATATTGAGTAATTATACATTCTTAGAAAAAGAAGTATGAAATAGATTGTATAGTGTTTCGGTTTCATATGAAATTTTTTTTAATGGTAATATAATTTATACTCCCAGTGGATTAGAAGATTAGATATTGTGGATTTGTATCTTCAAATTTCAAAAGTGAATTATTAAAAAAATAAAAAATTTGCTCGAAAGTCTTATACCTCAACTTGTATCTTTTAGTATATTCAGTGAAAACATAGGTTCAAATTCTCTTACTTTGAACTATCTAATTAAAAAAAAAAAAAAAAAAAAAGAAGCAAAAAAACCTGAATTTTGTTTTTCCGACATACCATACCTTAAACTGGGATCATATAAAAAGAAGGGTTCAATTTTCACATTGCCCAAAGCAATCCAGGTGAAAAATGCATTAACTTATGTTTTTTGCTTAAGCCATAATTCAGAATCAAAGCATGTGTCAAGTGCCTCTGACCCAAACCCAAAAAAAAAAAAAATGAAGTTAAAGTCAGAAAAACTGCAGGCTTTAATGTATTTAATGGGCTGTACACTGGTGTTTGAAAAAGTCCAAGACACACAAATCTCTTTCACAACAGAATTGTGGCCAAAATTTTGTGGTCCTATACATTCATAGAATAACCTTTGATGTATTGGTATGATCCAAGGGGCCTTCGTTGGTTTTTCCTTCTGCAATGAGGAAAAATTGGAATAGAGTAGAGAGTGTTGTCCACTCAATAATTGTCGTACATTGTGTTGCACATCAGGTGGCAGCAATGCATGCCATCTCCTTCAATTCAAATTGTACCATCAGAGCAATCTACACTTTTGATCAATACCTCTATATTTGTCCTTAGCTCCACACCGACATACTTCTCCTCATTTATTTTTATTTTTTCAAAAGGTTAAAAAGGCAGGGCCATACTCTCCTTTATCTTTGTCTTTATCTTTATGTCATCTTGTTGATAGGAAATAATTCAGTGAAGACTTTATATATATATATATATATATATATATATATATATATTTGGTAATTCGATATTTGAGAGGTAAGATATGAATAATCGTTAGAAATATTTAGTATCAAGTTGCAACTTATAAGAGGCTTTGGCAATGAATTCTATTTTTTTGTCAAACATTTAAAAAAAAAAAATCTATAGTTACAAGAATGTGGTAAAAAGGATTAAAATGTTGAGCATCTTTATTAGAAACAACTGAAAGTATTAGTCCAACTGCAAGACTTAACTTGTTGGAGTTGTTTAAATTAAGTACAAGTTTTAGTTACCTAGCTTCTAGTCAAAAAACTATTCCTATCTTATTTAGCAGTATATATAATCCAAACAATTACTTTGGTTTGAGTTTGAAAGCAAGAGAATTGGTTTGAGTTTGAAAGCAAGAGAAAGTATTTCTATATATATATATATATGTTTTCCATAGCATGTGGTCCTTTATAATTGTGAAGTAAAAAAGAAAAAAAAGAAAAAAAAAGTAAATATATGTGATACATAATAAAATAAATTATTGAGAGAAAAGATACCTAAAATTGGTAATAGTATCTCATATATCAAAGATATGCATGCTCTTATAGTGTGTGAAGTGTGAACCTTACATGTCTACGAGGTCCATACGATATAAAGTGAGAGAAAAGATAAATATATGTGATACATAATAAGATAAATTATTGAGAAAAAAGAGACCTAAAATTGGTAATAGTATCTCATGAATCAAAGATGTGTATGCTCTCATAGTGTGTGAAGTGGGAACCCTACACGTCTGCAAGGTCCACATGATATAAAGCCGGAGGAAAGATAAATATATCGTACATATTATTTATACCTCTTCTCACAAGTCACAAGTAAGTATTCAATATTGGAATAGATTTTAAAACCCTAACTGTCCCTGGGCCCAATTTTCACTCAATTATTTTCATCGCCTTCGTTTTGGGCCAACCATGACTTGTGCTGCCCAGTTATAATAAAAATCCAAGCGTCTGTCTGGTGGGCCCTTTTTAACTGAGATTCAATATTTGTATATTGTTTTACTAATATATGGGTCGGAGCCAAGAATTAGAGTTAGGGGGCGGTTTCCACCTTTAGTCGTTTGAAGGATTTATTTTTATTATTTTATTTTTTTGTGGTGTGTGTGACTTTGATGTTGGGTAAGGACAAAAGAAATTTTTTTTTTAATTTTTAAAGGGCCAAGTTTTTTGTTTTGGGTAAAATTGGTTAATTGAGCTTATTTTGTTTTAGATTCACAATTGGTAACTTTTGTTGTTATGCTAATTTTTTAGGCTTGTATATTTTGTTCTAGATTTTAGATCTATTGACTTTTTTATGGTCTTTGCGAGGAGGAATACTAGAACTACAAACTTTTTTATAAATTGCTGATAAGTGAGTGATTATTGGTAAGTCAAAAAGTTGTGTAAGTGGTGGGCCAAGTGCGAACCAATGTGAATTTTATATCTTAACAGTTTGTAAAAATATTGTAGAAAATTTTGTGGCAATAGCATTTCTTTTAAAAGAATCAAAATGTAATTTTATAGAACAAAATTGCTAAAATTAGTACCCGAATATATACTAATATATTTTTTTAAAAATTTGGTGGGTGGGAGGGGGGGGGGGGGGGGGGGAGTCAAAGCTTGCCTCTGTCTCTGAACAGATGCCCTTAGGACATATATTAGGAAACAATTTTAGAAAACTTTTTATCGAAAAATGAAAAAGTAAATAATTTTTTTTGACATCTTTTTCATTTTTTATAAAAGGTTTTCTAAAATAGATAATTATATATTAACTGGATTCTTGTATATTATCTAGTCTTTGTTTTTAAGAAGAGTATATTATTTCGGTAATTCTACATTTACGAATAGAGTAATTATAGTCTACAAAATTTTCACAATAAATACTTTGGTGCAAATTATTATTGGTTTTAATATGAGCCCACCACAAAAATTACTTTTTTTGGCTATCAACAACAACTAGTAACAATAGGTTTCAGTTAGCTTAATTGGTAAAGTCTTTGATAGTTGAATAAGAGATCTGCGGTTCAATTCTCGTTTACATTAAAAATTGATTGGCGTCTTGGTTTGATGATAAAGAGTTATTATCAAGAGCAGACACCACAGGTTGAAAGTTTTTCTTAAAAAAAAAAAAAAAATACAACTAGTTGACAGCTACCACTAGGAGTCAATGCCGTTTAGGCCAAAGAAAATTAGTTCAAGGAAGGGGAGAGAATTACAACCCACTTAACGGAAGTAGATGGAAGGATTGAATTGGCAACAAGTTCGTTAATTGACTAAAATAAAAATAATAATAATACAAAACTCGATTGAATTTTAAACAAAGTTAGAGGGGTAAATTATAAAATTGTCTTTTTTGTCCCAGCCGTGGATTATTAACCTACGTTGTTTTGAGTTTATAGTCGCATTTAGCAGCTGTGTAACTAACAGAATTAGAAGGACTAAATTTGAAATTTCAATCTTGTTTTCTTGCTTGGTTAAAAGACGTTCCTCCTGATATCAAAACTGTGATTCTTGCCGATTTGATAAGTAGTCATGAATGGAAGTTATGGTGTTTCTTCTATAAAAAGAAGATAAAGCAAAAAGAAATCGATACATAACCTCAAAAACCACTACAAAGGTGCATAACTCTTGCAATGATAGAAGAGGGTTTTAAAGGACTTTTTTTATTCAAACGCTACCAATGTGAAAAGCCATGTAAAGCTTAGAGCATCCACATTTAAAAGCCATGTGGATGCTCTAAGCTTTACATGGCTTAGAGCATCCACATGGCTTTAACTATAATCAACTATAAATTTTGGATTACAAATATTTTTGAATATATTAATCAAAAATAAAAAATTAAGTTCCAAAAATATTATACAATGATTATACAATGTATTTTGCATAGTAACGATTATTATTTCACGTGCCAATTTAAGATAATATATTAAATTATTTATAAATATTTGCATAATTTATATTAAGTTAAATAAATATAAATTGATCTTTTTAATTGAATTAATTTTACGTTTTGCTGTAAAATTAATGGAAATTAATTTTTACACTCAATAATTAGATTGAATTATTGAGTGTAAAAATTGAAAAGTCCAAATCCAATTATATTCTAAATTGGATTTCAATTGGAATCAAATTTTCCGCCACGTGTCCATCTATTTTTTTTAATTTTGGTGGCAAGTGAATTTATTTGGTGCAAAAATTGAAGATTTTAAATCCAATTAAATTATATATATATAATTAGAAACCATTACACATTTTAAAAACATATGATATAAAAAAATTAAAAAAAATAGTGTAAACTAATACCATATATAATTTAAACATCTTCTTAAAAAATGTATAATTTAAACTATATAATTATAATTATTTGTAATTGTACACTCTTAACGGTAAGCGGGTCCTTTTTTACCTAGGAGGTAGGTCATCAATTTCTATTACAGGCTCTTTTCCTTTACTACAACCCCCTTTCACAGCTGCTTTCTTAAATGGAGACATTTTCACCCTGCCTCACAGTACAACAAAAGACAAGAAATACCATACACGACAACAAGTTGCATTACCATGGTAGTCTCAAAACAAAAGGCATAAATCCCTAAAATCATGAAAAAGAGGACTCATTCATGACAATGTGTATGGATGAAACACAACTAACACCATATACAAGCAAAGTAGAGAAAATAATGCCGAAACTGACAAGGAATCGCATACCCATTAAGCCGAAAGATGAAATACCTATAGTCAAGCATCTATCAAACTCACAACAGCAGAAACA